>NW_021025115.1:63206-86693 GCF_004153795.1 Camellia sinensis | reverse complement strand
GAGCACAAAAGGGAGAGGTTGAATACACGAGTGTATCTTAACCCCAAACTACGTAAGGCTTATTCCCACTTATGGGATACGTAGTCCAGCTAAAACACTCAAAATTCGACTGTATCCATGTTGATGTTTGTTTTTCTGGTCATCTTTGTTCTTTCTCTGCGTATGCCGAGAATTTGGTGTAATTTCATTGTAAGACTTGGTTGCCACAGCTGCGGCGCTATTCAGACGTAGGGGCAACTTTCCGTTGCCGTCTAGGCGCTGCAGTGCCGTTCAAAAGGGGCAACTTTTCGTTGCCATTTCAATGTGCTGCAATGCCGTTCAAACAAGTGCAACTTTCCGTTGCCATGGCAGCTCCCCTTTAAGCCAAGGGCAATTTCCTTCGAATCTGAGGTTGTGCATCTTAAGAGTGGGTTCTATGCTCTTAGCAGTGGCCGTTTGCAAAAACAATTTTATGAGAATTTTTTACTAAAGTGACTGATTTCTTCGAAAACTATTCCCATTTTTCCAAACCTGACCTTCTTTCTGACCCGAAAAAGGAAAATTTTCAGTGCTCATAAACTAACTTGCATGATTTTTAAATCAAGAAAATCGAACAAGCGTTTAATCTAAACTCTACATTTTGGTTAAAATTGTTTTAGTAGAAAACCAAACCAAAAAAAAAATGGTCCAAAAATGATGAACTTAGGGGCACAGTTTAGTTCAGGTGTTCTGTCTTTTCCCTTTATCAATGCATTTCCAAAAAAGGCACCATACTTTGCCAGAAAGGGGCACAACCGGAAGCTAACCGTAAAAAGGACAGAAAGCCTCACAATCCTCCAAAGCAACGAGGTTTATCAAGGCCAATTGCGAAGCACAAACCGGGAAGGATCGAGATATTCCACTCCTATGTTTTGGAACAATCTTGATTACATCCAAACCCCCGCCGGAGTATCGTCAACGATTGTCAACTGCAGATTTGCTAACACACCCAATTGTAGCACAGGCCCTAACGTGAAGAAACTCACTGTTATGAACAAGAGAAGAATCTAGCAGAATGCTGATGGCAAGAGCACCAACTTTTCTGTGTTATGCTCATCAACCACCCAGGGAGCTGGAAAAAAAAATGAGAGATTGAAGAGATAGAGAGATGTGAGTTGAGAGAAAATGTGAGAGAAATGCTTTTTAGAAAAAAAGAGCTGAGGCCTGGTGATGTGAGAATCCACAAATTAGAAAGGGCGGAAATAATACCGAGAAACTAGGTCCTGTGCACTGAGAGTCTCTCTGTCTTTGTACACGTCTGTTGTGTCGTGTCTTTTGTTTTGTTCGTCCGTTCTGCTTTGTAGTCGTTCGAGCGTGTCTCGAATGTGTTTAGTGTTTGTTTCTTTGTTTTCCCTTTTTGAGTCGTGATGCGCTGTGTCTAGTCGTAGACTCATACCCAGTTGAGAATCATTTCAATTTCGTTCAAAATAAAATGTTTTGTGCTCAGAGTGCTGTGTATTCTCCACATTTGTGCAAAATAGTATTTGTTCCTTCATAAAATCGCAGGGTTCACCAGGTCATGTCAGAATAGTAAACCATGACATATTTGAAGCTATATGGGTTTCAGACACAAAGCAGAGAAAAAGAGGAAAGTCAGGTATTTATGATTTGTTTCACTTCAGTAGTTTTCGAGACTCATCTCGTGTGTACCGTCTTCACGTCTTGGCCATGCTCTGAGATTGGCTGTGCCTCTACCTTCAAGCTCAAATAAGTTGCTTTAAGCCAGAATGGCGATCGAAAGTACTCTCCTGAGTACCGATTCCTGCAGAGGCATCTTGCTGTGTTCGAATGAGTTTCATAGAGACCAACTGCGAAAGTGGAACTAAAGTTCGAATGGCTGATGCTTAGAACATAAAGAGGTTGGACTTTCGGGACTAAAGTCTGTTTAAATACCCAGAGGGTGGTCGTCGCTTGAAATCGTTATGGAAGCCCCATTAGGTGAGATAGCGTGTACTGCACCTCAATTCTGGATACTGAACCAACCTAGTTTGCACCTTGGATAAAGGGAAAGTTGTTGAATATGATCAGGAAGAAAGGCAACATCAAAGTTCTAGTGAAGTAACCTCTTGTCAATTTAGAAGCATTTGTAATGTTAATGATTTGAAGGTAAGTTTTCGAAAGCACAAGGAGAGACGTCGGGAGAAGAGCGGTTCACTGCATTCACTCATGAGTGGTGCTTTCCTAAGCGCCGCTACGCTTGTTATTGCGTTCATGTAAACGATCATGCATTTGTATTGCATGGTACTATCAGTTTCTTTCTCATTTATGCCATGATATTGTAATGATATGGTATTCAAAGAAGTTCCGTTTGAGAATCTTTTATTTAGTGTATGCATCACACGTCATTCAGTTAGTGTATATCGCATCACTCATTTCTTTAGTGTATCAATACACCATCATTCACGCATTAGTTTATCTATCCACTTTGTTCTTATTTATTTAGTGTATCAATCACACTGATTCATTTAGTGTATAATCACACTTTCTTTCATTTTTGTATTCATCCACATAAATTCTCGTTTGTGTTATCAATTCACACTTCACTTCATATCATTAGTTGTTATCAATACACTGTCATTCATTTCACTTTTTGTGTTCTATCACACACATTTTCATTTTTGTGTATCTACCATGCACTTACACTTAGCGTTATCTATAATACTCTTGGTTTGTGTAATCAATTCACACTTATTCATTTAGTGATCCAATACATCTTCATTCTATGTTAGTATACAATCATATCTGTTCACATAGTGTATCTTCACACTTTTTGTTCATTTTCAGTATATCAATCCATACTTTTGTTTAATAAGTGCGATCTATCACACTTTGTTGTATTTAGTGTATTCCATCACTCGTTCACGTTAGTGATCTATACAACTTTTGTTCACATTTAGTTATACATCATACTCTGTTCACTAGTTGATCTATCCACTTTGTATTCACTTCAGTATATCAATTCATACTCTGTTCACTAAGTGCATCTATCACACTTTGTGTTCATTAGTGTATCTCACACTCGTTCACTAAAGTGCCCTATCACACTTCGTGTTCACATTAGTATATGAATCATATCTCTGTTCACTTTTTTTGGGTAAGTATAATAAAATAAAACAGTGAATTTACAAGTTTATGCAAGGGGCATACACCCAGGCACTGCCCAAACAACAAATTAAAAACATAATAACACAACAATCTATCCAGACCCCAAAGAAGGGGGTAAAACAAGAAATTAAAAACTAAAACACAATAATTCCAATCTTGCCCATATATTCTTTTTGTCCAAAGTAACTCCTACCGTCAGAGATAAAGAAGGGAATTGAGGTGAATATGATGGGCAAAAATCGGTACCAGTAACAAACACAATAATATAAAAAAATCAAAATTGCCATATATCATTTTAATCTCAAATACCCTCTACCATATAAAATAATAGATTAGCGTATTAGGGGAATGATATATGGAAATTTTACAGCGTGGTAAAACCCACACAAACAAGTTAGCATATTGGCCGCCATGTGGGCCCACCGATAAATCAAAAAGAATGACCATACCTTCATTACCAGCGCGCCCAGCCAATATAACAATTCAAAACATTACTGGTTTATCCCAAACCGTGGGGCCAAAGCATACCACCATCCAGAATTCAAAACCCCTTGGGGGAGAAGACCACTCACCACGGTGGTGCAACCTGCTACACAGCAAACATTACAACATCACTCATCACACGTCAAAAACACATCATACAAAGGTGATGTAGGAGCCTATGAAAGCACCCAGCTACATTTGTTAATGAATCCACGCGCCAAAACTCGTGAAATCCACTTCAACTCTTTCGTAGCTCATGTATTAAAATACACCAGCATGGAAGTCCACCATGGCCGGCGAAGCTTATTTACTAGAACATAAGTCTGCCGTCGGAAAACCCAGATCGCTAGCCAACTCATGTATGCCAAACATGGCAGCCAACCCGCAGAACCCCAAAATCCACCCCGTTGCTCCAAATATAGCAGCAATGGCAGCAACCCTGAACCAGAACATCATTAACATACACGCCGGCGAGCATGTGCCAAACACAAAACCACCCAGCAAAAATCTGGGCACTAAAAACACGACTGTCATGAGCATCCTGCACACCGCGTAGAAGAACAGAGCTTTCATCATCACGCCGAAGCAAACTGAGACTAGCCCCTTCGCATGCATACAATAATCATTAAACATGACTAGCCTCTAACATAAAGACATCCAGCAGGTACAACACCAAGCTGCAGACCTACCGTGACATACCAGACGCCTCCAGGGAACTTCAACATCCTCAAACTAGCAGCTTACAAGAGAACAGTACCCACCATCGCACCATTCTAACCACACAACAAAGGACCAGACCCCGTAAACACAGGCCTATAATGACACGGTGGATCTGACCCTCGAGGGCCGACAGGTGCCATGGCTGACGCATCTCAACATAGGCCATCTAGTTTGTAGAGAGAGAAAGTAAAGCCAGAGACAACCAGAGAACTCCAAGAAACTTGGAAAATTCACGAACATAGATCAGCACCACCCCTCAATGGGCTTAACAGACTTGATTCATGCTCAATCCGCCCACAGAGGGGGGTAAAGGAGCAAAGCAAACTTGGTCAGAAATGCACCAGTACAACACTACAACCACGATACACCACGGGGGGAGCATTCTCTCTCTAGAATCTAGAGAGAGAGGCTCTGCTTTCTTCCCTTCGAGGCTCAAAACGTTAGACTCATGATTTGAGTCACATACTCTGTTCACATAGTGCATCTTGTCACACTTTGGTGTTCATTTTCAGTATATCAATCATACTTTGTTCACTAAGTGCATCTATTCACATTTGTGTTCATTTCAGTATATCTATCATACTCTGTTCACTAAGTGCATCTATCACACTTCATGTTCACATTTAGTGTATCAATCACACTTCATTCATTTAGTATATCAATCATACTCTGCTTCACATAGTGATCTATCACACTTTGTGTTCACCTTATGTATCCTCATACTCGTTGCTAGTCACTATCACACTTTTGTTCAACTTTTTATCCATCATACTCGTTCGCATAGTGCATCTGATCACACTTTGGTTTAACCTTTTGTGTATCCATCACACTTGTTCCCTAAGTGCATCTATCACACTTGTGTTCACCTTTTGTGTATCCATCACACTTGTTCACTAAGTGCATCTATCACACTTTGGTGTTACACCTTTTGTGTATCCATCACACTTGTTCACTAAGTGCATCTATCACACTTCGTGTTTCACCTTTTGTGTATCCTCACACTTGTTCACTAAGGCATCTATCACAATTTGTGTTCACCTTTCGTGATCCATCCCACTTGTTCACTAAGTGCATCTATCACACTTTGTGTTTCGCTTTTTAGTGTATCAACCACACTCTGTTCACTTAGTGCATCTATCACACTTTGTGTTCGCTTTTAGTGTATCCATCGCACCTGTTCACATAGTGCATCTATCACACTTTGTGTTCGCTTTTAGTGTATCATTCATACTCGTTCACATAGTGCATCTATCACACTTTGTGTTCACTTTTAGTTGATCAATCACACTTTGTCACATAGTGCATCTATCACACTTTGTGTTCACCTTCAGTGTATCAATCACACTCTGTTCACGTAATGCATCTATCACACTCTGCGCATATCCATCATGCTTGCTTTACATAGTGCATCTATCACACTTTGTATTCACTTTGTGTATCTATCACACTTTGCTTCACTTAGTGTAACAATCACACTTTATTCATATTGTGTATCCAGCACACTCTTTTCACTTTGTGTATCTATCACACATGCTCGCTAAGATTGCATCATAACTGGATGAAATGTAGTTTGATTTGCCTTCCCGCTTAAAACGTCGCTTTATTGTGAATATTTACTTCGCTACAGCTTTATTTACATTATCCTTACTGCATGAAATGTAGTTAGATTTGTATATGCTTGCTGCTTTGCATAATCGTGAGTTACGTCCGCTTTGTGCATATCATTTTGTACTTGCCCGCCTCGCTGCTGCGGGCACATCTTTGTTATCTTGCCTGTTTGTCTAAGTCTTCGCGCCTGTCAAAAATGGGTCGTCTCTGGGCTTTGACATTCACTCCCGTCACTTCTTGACTTTCGAGTTCTGTCAAAGAAGGGCAACTGTAGACACCCCATTTTCGACCGACCTTAAACTCAGACATCACCGATGAGCGCTTGGTGATGTTGCATATTGTGCTCGTTCTGAGTTTCAGAGTCTCGGCCGCGAGCCTTGTCTCCGACTCGGACTCTTTCTGCCTTTCCTCGGTTTGCGAACCAGGCTCTGTTTTCTCTATTTTCTCTTCCCGAAGGGAGAGAGAGGTCTCTGGATCATCTCTCAGTGGCCGTAGGCTACGTTTCTGGTGTAGGCCATTTTTCCCATTTGGGCCCGGTTTTTGATTTTCGAGCCGAGCCGTGTGCCTGGTTCGAGGACTGCCTAACCACCTCCGTTTACTTTGATTTTTGGCACACATCTTATTTACTCCCTTTTTGGAGACATGTGGCCCGAAAGACCAGCTTCGTTTCGAATGCACCTCCGGTGCTTAATCAGCCCATTTTCGGGGCCCGAGCCGCGCGTTTCGGTCCCCGAACCTCCGTTTTGCATCCGTTTTGGTTCTTTTTGGTGGAGACCTCATTTTCATTGTTAGGAAGCTTGTAGGAGGTGGGAGGCAGCAATTATTCTGAAAAGCCAGCTTATTTCTTCATCGCTCTCCGTCGCTCGTTTTCCTCCCCTAAAAAGCTAATGTTGACCACCCCGGGCCACTTTCTTTAGCCCTAAACCCTATATTTGTGTTGTACACACCTGGGAGGCCACCAATATGTATAGGCCGGCCAGTAATTTCCTTGACCCTTTTGAACCCCTCTAAAAAGTTGGCTTTTCTCTCTCCTGGTTCACTTTTTGGTTTTGACCACATATTTGTGTTGCACATGGGAGGGCACCTTTTTTGGGTGCCCGGCAGCAATTTGCATTGACCCTTTTGACCCCTGGCCGACCGGCATGGGGGTGGCCGGCCGGCCACCTGACCTTTTGAACCTGGCCGCCATGATCCTCTCTCCAAGTGTTATTCCAGTGTGCCAGCTGTTACCCCCAGATCCTGTATCCAGAGGGTTGCCTTTGGGGGAAACTTTGAATTTGATTTTGCCCCCTTTCCCTTGGCCTCTCTCCCTCTATAAAACAACACTTGAGCTTCATTTCTAAGGGTTAGGAATTTTTGCTAAGGCACACAACCATCTTCCTCCATAGCTCTCCCTTCAACTCTAAAGTCCATTATCTTGGCCATTTACCACACCACCTCCAAGACTACAACCTCCACACTCCATCCAGCAACTTGAGGCTGTTTTTCAGAGAATTGAAGCCGGATCAGTCCTTGGGGGCATATTTACAACAACACTATCCTCAAAAGAAGAAGGAGGGATATACCTGAGTTTGATGTTTGAACGGGTTAATGCGGCAGTGATGTTTGCCCATGAGCGATGTTCTTGGCCCTCAGGCTCGTTAGATCTCCTACCACCTGCATCCCCTCGACCACCTCTTCCCCCACGATAACTTCCATCCCCCCTGACGCCTCCTCGTTGGAAGGATGGAGAATCCCTAATCGGTATCTGTATATCAGAATCAAAAGCCCTTACTGGAACTGAAGGTTCGACGATATTCTTGTGTTCCCCTCTATTACGCGCTAAAACTACACTATCTGGTAGATTTAGGAAGCTATTGTACTCTTCCTCCACCATATCAGACCAACTCGTACTGATAGCATTCTCAGTCGGCGTCGATGGCTCGTCAATCGTAGCTGGAAACATCGGACCTTTGAGTTTCTCCGAGATTGACTCAGGTCTCTTGCCCAGAACGTTGCTTGAATCTCTTGGAGGATCTGAATCAAAACCCTCTGTTACCGAACCAACCTCGATTCCCAAACACTCTGCCTCATAATCGGCAACCTGCGATTGAAACTCCACACCAGAAGGATCCACGATCTGAATATTCACACCTCGGTTACCTTCCATGATAGAAGGATTAGCCATAGAGAGACCCTCGCCATTAGGGTTTGTAACATCTGCTTCAAAAGCCATCGATCTTCCAGTCAGAATCGCAAAACTATTTTTGGTGAACCCTAAGTCACCACCTGATGACTTTACTTTCTCGACCGTAGCATTAACTCCTTCAATACGCTCATAAATGGTAGCATTAACTCCAGACATCGGCAATCAATGAGATATTGAACCCTAGAAAACAAAGTTTTCTAGAGAGATGTCAGAGCTTCTCTCACTAACCCATATCCCGTTCACCAACCTTGCGAGCTTTGTTCTTCTTTTCTTTTCATTCCTTTTCATTTTCTTCTCTTCTTTTTTCCTTTTTATCTTTTCTTTTTATTTTCTTCATTTTTTGCATTTTTCTTTTTGTTTTCTTTTTCTTTTTGTTCTTTTTCTTGCTCTAACTTTTGCCTGGAGCGCCCTTCCTGGTTTTCAGGCCAGCGAGCCTCTCAAGGGTAAAAGTGTAGCTTTTGTCCATATGGAATGGTTTGAGATCTCGAAGCCATCCGAATCCAAGAGAATGGATGTTGTTTGTTGATGATGTAGGAGTCCATCCAATGGGGGGCTGAATTTGCCCCTAGTGTTGTGGATAGGAACTTGGTTGTCCTTCACCAATACTTTCTTCTTTTCTCCCTTCTGGGATTTGGCATTCTCGCTGATCTTCATCTTTGACTCTTCGAGCACATTTGAAATTCTTTTGCCCCTAGTTCGAGGGGTGCTTCTGATCTAGCTTCGCAAGCTTTTTGATTTGACTTTGTCGCCGCTACTTCACGGGCTGCTTTTGATCCAGCCACACAGGCCTTACATTGTAGTTGACCGTTGAACATTCTGAATCCAAGTTCAAGGTTCGAAAGCGAGGGGTCGAGTTTCGAGACTGAGAGCGATCCTAGGCTGCACAATCTCAAGAGAGATTCCACATAGGTCTTCGCAGGACCGCGCAAAACATTTTTTTGAAATCTTTTAAGAAAGCGACCAGTCACTCGCGCCGAAGATAGTGTAGAACCAATCTGGATCAAGCCAGGATCCTTCCCAATACTCACACTAACAAGCATGATTTCACTCATTAAGGGCTTAACACGCCTCTCTTTCTCTCAATTGATCAAATTTTTGCAAAACCCGAGGAATTCCTTCCTCTTCGTTTTCACCGCAGTGTTCAAAAAAAAGTTTTGAAAAACTTAGGTCAATGCAATAATTTCAAGACACAAGAGAGCAGGTGGAATGCACTGCCATTTCATTCAAACTTTCTGGCACAACTGGTGCAAGGCAGAAGCAAAACACAAGAGTGTGAAAATCACTGCTGTTTTATTCAAATCTGTTGGCACAACTGGCTCCCCTGCAGAAACAGATTCAAAAGAAAACAAAAGGACAAACACAAAACAAAATAGTGATATCCGAAGAAACACCCCCGGAATCACTCGACTCTAACAAAACAGGACTGACTCGATACAACAAGACAGACCCTTAATCAAAAGACTGACTCAGAACAAAGAGACAGACTCAAAACAAAACCACAGAACTGACTCAAACACCCAAGTCAGAAGCTACAAAAACCAGTATTCACAAATGCTCAAAACAGTGCGTGCCACACGTCACATCTGAAGTAAACTGAGTGCCAGCCGCAGCTGGTTCATCCCCCGATCACATAATAACATTATCCCCCGCAAGTTCACTGATCAAGTACTGATAGACTTTGCAGGACCTGGTGCGGCAATGACCCCATTGTCAAACAGATCTTGTACATCATGGCGCAGACGAAAGCAACTGTCGGTGTCATGACCGGTTTGTTGATGGTAGGCACAGTATTTAGTCTGGTCATGCTTTGCAGGGATAGGATTGGGTAGGGGCCATTGTTCCAGCGGTTTCAAATGTCCTTTCCAGAGTAAGACCTCTAGAGCCTTTGACAAGGGCATATGAAGTGGGGTAAAAACCCTCTTGACTCAAGGTGGATATTTGGTTTCTTGTGAGCTACTTCCGGATGCATCGGTGAATGGGGTGGCTATTTTTGATGCGGAGGTGGTAACCATGCCCACTTCAGAAGATCTTGCAACTGCATCACCACTGGTGGTCGCCAAGAAGGCCCTGCTTCATAGCGTCATCGATCTGTACTCCCATCTCATGTAAGTCTAAAAAGGTGGGGAGGCTCATCATCTTCCACAAAGATTCCTTGTCTGATGGCATCCTCGATTTGAACCCCCATTTCATGAAGGGATGGAAAGGTAAACAGAGGTAGAACCACCATCTTTTGTAGTAACTTGCCATGCAAATTCCGAACAATCATCCTAATTTGATCTTTGTCGGAAGGCCTTGTAGTCATCATTGAGGCCTTTGCTCTCCATCTCGTCACGAACTCCGAGAAACCCTCCTTTGGTTCTTGGCGGGTGACTTCGAGATCACGAATTGTGACCTCGATCTGTGTGTTGTAGGAGTATTGAACAATAAAGGCCTCAGCCAGCTCTTCCCAGCTCCATTTCACAGAGTCCTCCAATTTCGCATACCAGATTGCGGCCATCCCAGACATGGTTCGGCCAAAGAGAGACAACTTCTGGGCTGTGGTCAAACCCATTGGCCTTAGGATATCAGAAAACTGGTGGAGGTGCACCATTGGGTCTCCAGAGCCGTCGAAGCGATCGATATACGGCATTTTGAATCGGTTCGGCAGAGTCACGGCCGAATCAATGTACCCATCCTCAATATCCGGAATGAACTTCATGCCCTAAGACTTCTTGAACAACTTTTCTAGCTTGCCCACTTTTAGTGCTGTGGGGTCCACTTCAAACTCAAAGAGAGAATCTGGTAGGTTGGTGGGTGTGGGTGCCTTGGACAGCTGGGGTAGGATTGGGGGCGGAGTCGGCCCCGTTGGGATGTCTGTATCTTCCTGGACATTTGCTGTCTCCCCGAGTATTGGGACTCTTTGTGGGGGAGGAGCTGGGTGTGCAGCAGATGCCCCGGTTTGCTGCCGTAGCTTGGCGATTAACTCTGCCTGTTGGGCCATAACCTCGGCCTGGCATGCGGCAAATTTTGCTTGACGGGCAGCATCCTACTGCATGGCTTGCATACTTTCCTGGAGCTGATACATCATCTCTTCCATACCTGCCATAGAGCGTTGGTTTATCTGAACAACTAGTATATCTGTCCTTGAAGTAAAAACTGAGACCTCAGCCTGACTGTTCATTGGTGGGGTGGATAAGGGCCACTGATCTGGTAACTGCTGAACTGGTGATCTGTGCCTGACTGCCCCTTTTACCCTGCCTCTGGCGGAGGAACACTGATTTTCCCTTAAACTGAATCTCTGACCTGACAAAGTCTATCAGCACAAGTCCGATGAACCTCGGGGGATATCGGAGCCTTCTGAAGCTATGGTTCCAAGACTACCCTAGCAAAAGAGAAAACATGCAGCATCTCAGCCTGATTTCACCAAAACAGATATGAGCAGCCGAATAACTGTGCTCTCTACTGAATTCTGTCAAAAAATTCTTCCAGTGAACTGATTCCCTCAGGTAAAACTGATTCCCAGATACTGATGCCCGCAGGCCTGATACCTAGACTTGCAAACTGTTACATGCATTCCTGTAGGGACACACCCTAAAAGCACATTGCAAGCAAGTGAGAGCCAAAACACCCCTATGTTGGGGTAGGGTTTCCCCGTCCTATTTTGTCAGGAGTTAGGGTTTCACTACGCACATAGTGGTTTCAAATAACCTATAAACGGGTAAGCAACTTGTCCTAGTTTGGAATGGTCACTATTGATTCCGAATATGCACTAGGTCGAATAGTCAAAAAGGGTACGCCGGTAAAACCGGGGTTTGTGTTCCCATACTGGCAGAGCCTCACAAGAAACCAAATATCCACCTCGAGTCAAGAGGGTTTTTACCCCACTTCAAATGCCTTTGTCAAAGGCTCTAGTGGTCTTACTCCGGAAAGGACATTTGAAACCGTTGGAACAACGGCCCCTACCCGATCCTATCCCTGCAAAGCATGACCAGACTAAACACTGTGCCTACCATCAACAAACCGGTCATGACACCGACAGTTGCTTTCGTCTGCGCCATGATGTACAAGATCTGTTTGACAACGGGGTCATTACCGCACCAGGTCCTGCAAAGTCTATCGGCACTTGATCAGTGAACTAGAGGGGCATAATGTGATTATGTGATCGGGGGATGAACCAGCTGCGACTGGCACTCAGTTTACTTCAGATGTGGTGGCGTGTGGCACGCACTGTTTTGAGCATTTGTGAATACTGGTTTTTGTAGCTTCTGACTTGGGTGTTGAGTCAGTTCTGTGGTTTTGTTTTGAGTCTGTCTCTTTGTTCTGAGTCGGTCTTTTGATTAAGGGTCTGTCTTGTTGTATCGAGTCAGTCCTGTTTTGTTAGAGTCGGGTGATTCCGGGGGTGTTTCTTCGGATATCACTATTTTGTTTTGTGTTTGTCCTTTTGTTTTCTTTTGAGTCTGTTTCTGCCGGGGAGCCAGTTGTGCCAACAGATTTGAATAAACCCGCAGTGATTTTCACACTCTTGTGTTTGCTTCTGCCTTGCACCAGTTGTGCCAGAAAATTTGAATGAAACGGCAGTGCATTCCACCTGCTCTCTTGTGCCTTTAAATTATTGCATTGACCTAAGTTTTTCAAAACTTTTTTTTGAACACTGTGGTGAAAACGAAGAGAAAGAAATTCCTCGAGTTTTGCAAAAATTTGATCAATTGAGAGAAAGAGAGGCGTGCTAAGCCCTTAATGAGTGAAATCATGCTTGTTAGTGTGAGTACTGGGAAGGATCCTGGCTTGATCCAGATTGGTTCTACACTGTCTTCGGCGCGAGCGACTGGTCGCTTTCTTAAAAGATTTCAAAAAAATGTTTTGCGCGGTCCTGCGAAGACCTATGTGGAATCTCTCTTGAGATTGTGCAGCCTAGGATCGCTCTCAATCTCGAGACTCGACCCCTTGCTTTCGAACCTTGAACTTGGATTCAGAATGTAAGGCCTATGTGGCTGGATCAAAAGCAGCCCGTGAAGTAACAGCAACAAAGTCAAATCAAGAAGCTTGCGAAGCTAGATCAGAAGCACCCCTTGAACTAGGGGCAAAAGAATTTCAAATGTGCTCGAAGAGTCAAAGATGAAGATCAGCGAGAATGCCAAATCCCAGAAGGGAGAAAAGAAGAAAGTATTGGTGAAGGACAACCAAGTTCCTATCCACAACACTAGGGGCAAATTCAGCCCCCCATTGGATGGACTCCTACATCATCAACAAACAACATCCATTCTCTTGGATTCGGATGGCTTCGAGATCTCAAACCATTCCATATGGACAAAAGCTACACTTTTACCCTTGAGAGGCTCGCTGGTCCGAAAACCCGGAAGGGCAACCCAGGCAAAAGTTAGATCAAGAAAGAGAAGAAAAGGAACAAAAAGAAAAAGAAAAAAAAAAGAAAAATTCAAAAAATGAAGAAAATAGAAGAAAAGATAAAAAAGAAAAAAGAAGAGAAGAAAATGAAAAGGAATGAAAAGAAAAGAAGAACAGAGCTCGCAAGGTTGAAAACCCAGAAAGGGCGGCCTTGGCAAAAGTTAGAGCACAAAAGGAGAGGTTAAATACACGAGTGTATCTTAACCCCAAACTACGTAAGGCTTGATTCCCATCTTTGGGATACGTAGGCAACTTCATTCTGAAGTCCAGCCGTAAAACACTTCAAATTCGACTGTGTCCATGTGATGGTTCTGGTCATCTTTGTCTTCTCTGTATCCGAGAATTTGGTTGTAATTGTCATTGTAAGGACTGGTTGCTACATGCTGCGGCGCTATTCAGACTAGGGGCAACTTTCCGTTGCCATCCAGTGCGCTGTAGTGCCGTTCAAACAAGGGGCAACTTTTCGTTGCCATTCAATGCGCTGCAATGCCGTTCAAACAAGGGGCAACTTTCCGTTGCCATGCAGCTCCCCTTAAGCAAGGGGCAATTTTCCTTCGAATCTGAGGTTGTGCATCTTAAGAGTGGGTTCTATGCTCGTTAAGCAGTGGCCATTTGCAAAAACAATTTATGAGAATTTTTACTAAGGTTGACTGATTTTCTCTCGAAAACTATTCCATTTTTCCAAACCTAGACCTTTTTCTTGGACCCAAAAAAGGAAAATTTTCAGTGCTCATAAACTAACTTGCATGATTTTGAATCAGAAAATCGAACAAGCGTGTTAATCTAACTCTCATTTTGGTTAAAATTGTTTTAGTAGAAAACCAAACCAAAAAAAATGGTCAAAACGATGAACTAGGGGCACAGTTTGAGTCAGGTGTTCTGTCTTTTCCCCTTTATCAATGCATTTTCCAAAAAGGGCACCATATTTGCCAGAAAGGGGCACAACGGAAGCTAACCGTAAAAAGGGCAGAAAGTTCTCACATCCTCCAAGCAACGAGGTATCAAGCCAAGTGCGAAGCACAAACGGGAATGGATCGAGATATTCCACTCCTTTGTTTGGACACATCTGATTACATCCAAACCCCCCCGCGGAGTATCGTCAACCGATGTCAACTGCAGATTTGCTACACACCCAATTGTAGCACAGCCCCTCGGTGGAAGAAACTCACTGTTATGAACAAGAAGAAGAATCTAGCAGAATGCTATGGGCAAGAGCCCACAACTTTCTGTTTATCCATCAACCACCCAGGGGAGGGACAAAAAAATGAGAGAAAATGGCTTTTTCAGAAAAACAGAGCCTGAGGGCCGAGTGATGTGAGAATCACAAATTAAAAGGGTGGGAAATAATACCCGGAGAAACTGGCTCCTCGTGCACTGAGAGGTCTCTCGTCTTTGTAACACGTCTGTATGTCGTGTCTTTTGTTTTGTTCGTCTCGATTCTTGCTTTGAGTCGTTTCGAGCGTGTCTCGATGTGTTTAGGTTTGTTTACTTGTTTTTTCCTTTGTTGAGTCGTGATGCGCTGTGTCTAGTCGTAGACTCAATACCCAGTTGAGAATTCATTTTCAATTTCGATTTCAAAATAAAATCGTTTTGTGCTCAGAGTGCTGTGTCATTCTCCACATTTGTGCAAAATAGTATTTGTTCCCTCATAAAATCGCAGGGTTCAACCCAGGTCATGTCAGAATAGTAAAACCATGACCTATTTGAAGCTGTATGGGTTCCAAACTACAAAGCAAAAGAAAAGAGGAAATGTCAAGTATCTGAGTTTGTTTCAACTTCAGTAAGTTCCGAGACTACATTCCGTGTGTACCTCTTCAGGTCTTGCCATTGCTCTGAAGTACGAGTGTGCCTCTACCTCAAGCTCAAGATCAAATTTGCTTCAAGCCAGAATGGTGATCGAAAGTACTCTCCCTGAGTACCATTCCGTGCCAAAGGCATCTTGGCTGTGTTCGCAATGAGTTCCTAAGAGACCAACTGCGAAAGTGGAAACTAAAGTTCGAATGGCTGATGCCTAGAACATAAAGGTTCGGGATTTCCGGGACCAAAGTCTGGTTTAAATACCCAGAGCCGTGTCCTCGGCTTGAAATCTGTATGGAAGCCCCATAGGTTGAGATAGCGTGTATGCACCTCAATTCTGGATACTGAACCAACCTAGTCTGTCACCCCGTTGGAGAATAGGGAAAGTTGTGAATATGATCAGGAAGAAAGGCAACATCCAAAGTGTTCTATGTGAAGAACCCTTGTCGATATTTCAGAGCCTTTGTACTGTAAGATTGAAGGTAAGTGTTCGAAGAGCACAAGGGGAGATCCCCGTCGGAGAAGAGCAGTTCACCGCCACTCACCTCATGAGGTGCTTTCCAAAGCGCCGCTACGCTTGTTTATTGCGTTCATTAAATATCATGCATTGTATTGCATTGTACCTATCAAGTTTCTTTCTCATTCATGCACGATATTGTATGTACGGTTCATTCAAAGAAGTTCCGTTTGAGATCTTTTATTTAGTGTATCAATCACACTTCATTCAGTTAGTGTATCAATCGTACTTCATTTCTTTAGTGTATCAATCACACCTCATTCACCCTTAGTGTATCTATCACACTTTGTTCATTTATTTAGTGTATCAATCACACTTCATTCATTTAGTGTATCAATAATCACACTTCTTTCATTTTGTGTATCTATCACATACATTCTCGTTTTGTGTATCAATCACACTTCACTTCATTCACTTAGTGTAACAATCACACTTCATTCACTTTCACTTTTGATCACACTCGTTCACTAAGTGCATCTATCACACTTCGTGTTCGCTTTTTAGTGTATCAACCACACTCTGTTCACTTAGTGCATCTATCACACTTTGTGTTCATTTTCAGTATATCAATCATACTTTGTTCACTAAGTGCATCTATCACACTTCGTGTTCGCTTTTTAGTGTATCAACCACACTCTGTTCACTTAGTGCATCTATCACACTTTGTGTTCATTTTCAGTATAATCCATCACACTCGTTCACTAAGTGCATCTATCACACTTCTTGTTCACATTTAGTATATCAATCATACTCTGTTCACATAGTGCACACTTTGTATTCACATTCAGTATATCAATCATACTCTGTTCACTAAGTGCATCTATCACACTTTTTGTTCATTTAGTGTATCCATCACACTCGTTCACTAAGTGCATCTATCACACTTCGTGTTCACATTTAGTATATCAATCATACTCTGTTCACATAGTGCATCTATCACACTTTGTGTTCATTTTCAGTATATCAATCATACTTTGTTCACTAAGTGCATCTATCACACTTTGTGTTCATTTTCAGTATATCTAATGAATGTTCATAGAAGCATCACCATCAGTGAGAAGAAAGCTGTCAGGGAATGCCGATTCAGCTGATATATCCACACACAGTCTAGCAAAAGAGATCCTACTTCCAGAAGAGGTAAGTTGATCCGTAAACAAAGGGACACCCACAGCACTGGCTACTCTCCCTAACCCTTCCCCATCCCAATATTCCAGAGGAATGCTAAAAAATTTTACCCAGATAGGGATGGTCTTCTTGTCTTCCTTAGACAGTTTTTTTTTTTTTTTTGGGTGAATAAGAGATAAAATAAAACAAGAAAATTTACATGCGATGCCACTGTTTCAATATCAGCAGAAAGCCACGTACATACCAAGGTCCCCCCTCCAGCACATCTATACAATAATCACGATTTTCAAACATAAAGAAGAAAAAACCGTCATCATTCTTCAGAATTTCTACCAAACCCTTATGCTTCCACATATTATTAGCATTATTTTTGATAAGGGTGTAAGGCAAATTTTTGTCAATAAAGTACCCTACCAGGCAAGCATCCCATTTCACCGTGGGGGAGGGGGGAGGCATCTCAACCACAATTTTATCTTGATCCATTTTGGGGGGGTAATAGTTGAGTTTTACCTCTGATCGGACTGAAGACGACGCCACGTTAGCCCACGATCTACCCTCAGGGGGTCTGTTCTGCCCTCGGCCTCCACGACCACCCCTAGTGTTGGTATTTGCTCCTCGACCATGGTGTTGAAAACCACCACGAGTGTTACCCCCAGATCCGACAGGATTGAGTCCCGAATCCTCAGAACCACGATCATTACGACTACCTCTAGGGCTGCCATGTGTATCAGATTCATCAACACCCAGATCTTGGTCCTTCATGACCAGATCCCCTTTTTCCTTTGCAATCGGTGGCGAAGAGTGATCCACCTCATCCACAGTTACTCCATGAGCGATACCCCGATTTTTAGTAATCTCCACACTATCAGGCAGGTCCAACAGCTTTGATCGCCTTTCTCCTTCAACCCTATCGGACCAGTTAGTGGACATCGGGGTTAACAACACTGGCATCGTAGATCCAACAGTAGGACGGTTTTCGTCCATCGCCGATCTGGCCTTGAGAGCCGCAAGCCGGTCAGAAAGGTCTTGGATGGATGACGCCGTAGCCCCACTCCGTTTCTTCTCACTATTTTGTGCAAGCACAACTAGGTTATCCAACTCACATTCAGAGAGATCTAAACATTTAGGGCTAAATTCTCCAAATGGTGGCTTAAGCTAAGAAGGATGGGGAACGACGAAGGAAGTTAGAGAGAAACGTTCTTCTTGAGTGCTAGAAGAGAAAGTTAGAGAAAGGAAAGAGAAATGGGATGAAAATCAAAGGAAATACAAATTCATCCTTTCGGACTTGAGAATTGAACACTTATGTGATTTAGAAGGCCATAAATGAGGTGCTTAAGTTAAACTCATATCGTTAAGCTAAAATTACTCAGAAAGTTCTCTTTCTTAGAGGCTTTCGGGTTAAACTTCCCCACTTAAGTTGATGAAACAATTGGTGGCCGGAGCTAATTTGTTCGTAGAACGAAATAGAGGAGGATGGAGAATGACGTAGCAAGTTAGAGAGAAACATTCTTCTTGAGAGCAAGAAGAGAAAGTTTGAGAAAGAGAAAGAGTAATAGGAAGAAAATCAAAGGGAATTCAAATTCATCTTTTTGGACTTTAGAATTGAACACTTAGGTGATTTAGAAAACCTTAAATAAGGTGCTTAAGTGAAACTAATATCGTCAGGCTCCAATTACTCAGAAAATTCTCTTTCTTGGAGGCTAAGCAAGGTTAGTGTGAGTTTAACATGGCCAGTTAAGCTAATGCAACAATTGGTGGCCTAACCTAATTTAGTCGGTAGAACAAAATAGAGAAGGACAGAGAAAGTCAGAGAAAAAAAGAGAAAGATGAAGAAAATCAAAGAGAATTCAGATTCAGCCTTCGGGACTTGAGAATCGAACACGGCTAAGCAAGGTTGGTTTTGAGGGAAACTTGGCCACTTAAGCTAATGAAACAATCGGTGGCCTAAGCTACTTAGTTAGTAGAACAAAATAGAAAATGATAGAGAACGATGGAGAAAGTTCGAGAGAAACATTCTTTCCGAGAGCCAGAAGAGAAAGTTAGAGAAAAGAAAGAGAAGTATGTCTATTTGCTGTATGATTTCGGGTTTGGGCTGATGTTGGGTGGGCTCCGCTTCTGCTATCTCTAGCACTGTGGCTGTATGTCTACTTTGGTGTTGGGCCCACGGTTTTAATGGGCCACAATGTTTTGGGTTTATTTCTTGTTAAAAAAGTGGGTTGTTTCTGAGGGGCCCATTTGTTTTTTTGCCTAGGTTTTTAGTGGTAGTTTTTGTTCATTCGTGAACAGTGTTTTAATTAGTTTTTTTTTTGTTGCTATTTTGCCCATATATCTTCCCCAAGTGTCCTTCTATTATCTTTGATGACAGGGGTTGTTTGGGGATAAAAATGATATATGGGCAATTTTGAGTTTTTATTTTCTGTTTTAGTTACCCCTTCTTTGGGGCACGAGATCATGTTGTCTTACCTGGGGTATGCCCTTTGTAAATGTGTAATTTTTTGTCTTTAATTTATGACTTGCCCACCCCAAAAAAAAGAAAACAAAAAGAAAGAGAAGTAGGAAGAAAATCAAAGGAAATTCAAATTCATCCTTTTGGACTTGAGAATTGAACACTTAGGTGATTTAGATGCTTAAGTCAAATTAATATCGTTAAGCTACAGTTGCTCTGACAATTCCCTTTCTTAGTGGCTATGCAAGGTTAGTTTGAGTTAAACTTGGCCACTTAAGCTAACCAGATCGTAGAACAAAACAGAGAATGATGGAGAATGGCAGAGAAAGAGAGAAACATTTTGCTTGAGAGAACTAGAGGAGAAAGTTGTAGAAAAGAAAGAGAAATAGGAATAAAATCTAAAGGAATTCAAATTCATCCTTTTGGACTTGTGAATTGAACGATTAGGTGATTTAGAACACCTTAAATAAGGTGTTGAATTAAACTTGGCCACTTAAGAGATGGAAGAGAAAGTTAGAGAAATGAAAGAGAAAGATGAAGAAAAACAAAGGGAATTCAAATTCATCCTTTTGGATTTGAGAATTGAACACATAGGCGATTTTGAAAACCTTAAATGAGGTGCATAAGTTAAACTCTTATTATGGTTAAGCTAAAATTACTCAAAAAATTATCGTTCTTAGAGGACCAAGCAAGGTTTGTTTGAGTTAAACTTTTGCCACTTAAGCTAATGAAACAATTGTTGGCCTAAGCTAATTAGTACGTAGAACAAAGTAGAGAAGGATGGAGAACGGCAGAGAAAGTTAGAGAGAAAGATTTTGCTCTAGAGCTAGAAGAGAAAGTTGCAGAAAAGAAAGAGAAATAGGAAGAAAATCAAAGGAAATTCAAATTCACCCTTTTGGACTTATGAATTGAACACGTAGGTGGATCATAAAATCTTAAATGGGGTGCTTAGGTTAAACTCATATCGTTAAGCTAAAGTTACTGAGAAAATTCTCTTTCTTAGGGGCCAAGAAAGGTTAGTTTGAGTTATACTTGGCCAATTATGCTAACGAAACAATTGGTGGCTTAAGCTAAGAAGGATGGAGAACGACGAGGGAAGTTAGAGAGAAACGTTCTTCCTGAGTGCTAGAAGAGAAAGTTAGAGAAAAGAAAGAGAAATAGGATGAAAATCAAAGGAAATACAAATTCATCCTTTCGAACTTGAGAATTGAACACTTATGTGATTTAGAGGGCCATAAATGAGGTGCTTAAGTTAAACCCATATCGTTAAGCTAAAATTACTTAGGAAGTTCTCTTTCTAGGAGGCTAGGCAAGGTTAGTTTGGGTTAAACTTCTCCACTTAAGTTGATGAAACAATTGGTGGCCGGGGCTAATTTGTTTGTAAAACAAAATAGAGGAGGATGGAGAATGACGTAGCAAGTTAGAGAGAAACATTCTTCTTGAGAGCAGGAAGAGAAAGTTTGAGAAAGAGAAAGGGTAATGGGAAGAAAATCAAAGGGAATTCAAATTCATCTTTTTGGGCTTTAGAATTGAACACTTAGGTGATTTAGAAAACCTTAAATAAGGTGCTTAAGTTAAACTAATGTCGTTAAGCTCCAATTACTCAAAGAATTCTCTTTCTTGGAGGCTAAGCAAGGTTAGTGTGAGTTAAACTTGGCCAGTTAAGCTAATGAAACAATTGGGGGCCTAACCTAATTAGTTCGTAGAACAAAATAGAGAAGGACGGAGAAAGTTAGAGAAAAAAAGAGAAAGATGAAGAAAATGAAAGAGAATTTATTCACCCAAAAAAAAAAAGAAAGAGAATTCAGATTCAGCCTTTTTGACTTGAGAATCGAACACTTAGATGACTTAGAAAACCTTAAATGAGGTGCGTAAACTCATATTGTTAAGCTAAGCTTACTCAGAAAATTCTCTTTCTTAGGGGCTAAGCAAGGTTAGTTTGAGTTATACTTTGTCAATTAAACTAATGAAACAATGGGTGGCATAAGCTAATTAGTTAGTAGAACAAAATAGAGAAGGACGGAGATCGACGCAGAAAGTTCGAGAGAAACATTCGTCTTCAGAGCAAGATGAGAAAGTTAGAGAAAAAGAAAGAGAAATAGAAAGAAAATCAAAGGGAATTCAAATTCATCCATTTGGACTGGAGAATTGAACACTTGGGGGATTTAGAAAACCTTAAATAAGGTGCTTAAGTTAAACTAATATCGTTAAACATCAATTACTGAGAAAATTCTCTTCATTAGAGGCTAAGCAAGGTTAGTTTAAGTTAAATTTGGCCACTTAAGCTAATGAAACAATGGGTGGCCTTAGCTAATTAGTTCCTAGAACAGAATATGGGGGGATAGAGAAGGGCGGACTAAGTTAGAGAGAAATGTTCTTCTTGAGAGCTAGAAGAGGAAGTTAGAAAAACGAAGGAGAAACATGAAGAAAAACAAAGGGAATTCAAATTCACGCTCTTGGACTTGAGAATTGAACACTTGGGCGTTTTTCAAAACCTTAAATGAGGTGCATAAGTTAAACTAATATCGTTAAGGGAAAATTACTCAGAAAATTCTCTTTCTTAGAGGCTAAGCAAGGTTAGTTTGAGTTAAACTTTGGCCACTTATCCACCCAAAAAATTTTTATCCACCCAAAAAAAAACTTTGGCCACTTAAGCTAATGAAACAATTGGTGGCGCAAGCTAATTAACTCGTAAAACAAAATAGAGAGGGATAGAGAACGACGGAGAAAGAGAGAAACATTTTGCTGGAGAGCTAGAGGAGAGAAAGTTGTAGAAAAGAAAGAGAAATAGGAAGAAATTCAAAAGGAATTCAAATTCATCCTTTTGGACTTGAGAATTGAACACTTAGATGATTTAGAAAACCTTAAATAAGGTGCTGAATTTAATTTGGTCACTTAAGCTAAAGAAACTATTGGAGGCCTAAGCTACTTAGTTCCTAGAACAAAATAGAGAAGGATGGATAAAATTAGAGAGAAACGTTCTTCTTGAGAGCTAGAAGAGAAAGTTAGAGAAAAGAAAGAGAATGAGAAAGAAAATCGAAGGAAATACAAATTCATCCATTCGGACTTGAGAATTGAGTAGTTTTGTGATTTAGAAGGCCTTAATTGTGGTGCTTTAGTTAAACTGATATCACTAAGTGCATCTATCACACTTTGTGTTCACCTTTTGTGTATCCATCACACTTGGTGTTAACCTTTTGTGTATCCATCACACTTTGTTCACTAAGTGCATCTATCACACTTCGTGTTCACCTTTTGTGTATCCATCACACTTGTTCACTAAGTGCATCTATCACACTTTGTGTTCACCTTCAGTGTATCAATCACACTCTGTTCACGTAGTGCATCTATCACACTCTGCGTATATCCATCATGTTTTGCTTCACATAGTGCATCTATCACACTTTGTGTTCACCTTCAGTGTATCAATCACACTCTGTTCACGTAGTGCATCTATCACACTCTGCATATATCCATCATGCTTTGCTTCACATAGTGCATCTATCACACTTTGTATTCACTTTGTGTATCTATCACACTTTGCTTCACTTCGTGTATCAATCACACTTTATTCATATAGTGTATCCAGCACACTCTCTTCACTTTTGTGTATCTATCACACATGCTCGCTAATATTGCATCATAACTGCATGAAATGTAGTTTGATTTGCCTTCCCGCTTAAAACTGTCACATTTATTGTGAATATTTGCTTCGCTGCAGCTTTATTTACATTATCCTTACTGCATGAAATGTAGTTGGATTTGTATATGCTTGCTGCTTTGCATAATCGTGGGTTACGTCCGGCTTTGTGCATATCATTTTGCATCTTGCCCCCTGCCTGTAGGCATGCTTGCGGGCACATCTTTGTTATCTTGCCTGTTTGTCTAAGTCTTCGGCGTTGTCAAAAATGGGTTGTCTCTAGGCTTTGACATTCACTCCCGTCACTTCTTGACTTTCGAGTTCTGTCAAAGAGGGGCAACTGTAGACACCCCATTTTTGACCGACCTTAAAACTCAGACGATCAGGAAGAAAGGCAGCATCCAAAGTGTTCTACGTGAAGAACCCTTGTCAGTATTTCAGAGCCTTTGTACTGTAAG
>NW_021025115.1:44564-59186 GCF_004153795.1 Camellia sinensis | reverse complement strand
TTTGTCAACTGTGTGTTGTCTTAATTTAAGCCGAAGTGCTGTCCATTTTTCTGCTTATCGTTTCCTTATTATGCTTTATTTATCTTTTTGCAAGGTAGTTTAGCATCATTGCTTCCAACCAGGTAGATATTCCCTAAGCAGTTTGGATCCGAGGTCGAAGACTTCATCGATCCGAGGATCTGATAGACGGACAACTAGTATTTGTTTCATTGCCACCGGTTACTAGACGAAGGTTAGTTCGGCGTAGTTCATCAGTACAGTGGTTACCAGATCAACGGCCTTTATCCACCCCACCAGTGTGTAGTCAGGCTGAGGTTTCCATTTCTACTGCAGAAAAAGATACACCTGTTGTTCAGTTATATTAGCACCTTATGGCAAGTATGGAGGACATGATGCGTCAGCTCCAAGAGACTATGCAATCCAAGCAGCGGGATGTTGCCCGCCAGGCAGAGTTTGTCGTGCGTCAGGCAGAGGTTGTAGCTGAACAAACAGAGCTAATTGCCAGACTTCAGCAACAGCAACAACCACAGCAAGCCGGAACATCTACTTCGCATCCACCCCCACCCCCACCTAGAGTTCCAACACTCGGGGAGACTGCAAATGTCCAGGAAAATACGGACATCCCAACGGGGCCAGTTCCACCCCCAATCCTACCTCAGCTATCCAAAGCACCAGCTAATCTAGCGGATACACTGTTTGAATTTGAGGTGGATCAAACAGCGCTGAAAGTGAGCAAGTTAGAAAAGCTGTTCAAAAAAGCTCAAGGAGTTAATTCCATTCCGGACATAGAGGATGGATACACCGATTCGGCGGTGACTTTTTCAGACCGGTTCAAGATGCCGCATATAGACCATTTTGACAATTCTGGGGATCCCATGGTACACCTGCGATTGTTCTCAGATATCCTAAGGCCAATGGTCTCTCTAGACTGCAAAAGTTTCCCTTTTTCGCCGGACCCTGTCGGGTGTCGCGGCCATCTGGTATGCAAAGTTGGAAGACTCTATCAAGAGAAGTTGGAAGCAATCATCGAGGCCTTCATTGCCCAGTACTCGTACAGCACACAAATCGAGATCACAACTCGTCATCTCGAGACAACCAGACAGGAGCCAAAAAAGGGCTTCTCTGACTTTGTAACCCGTTGGAGGGCCAAAGCTTTTATGATGACCATCAGGCCGGTCGACAAGGATCAGATACGGATGGTTGTGCGCAACACATATTGAGAACGCCATAAAGCAGGGTTTGATTGACCACGAGAGAGAGCAGCCCAAGAGGTCATTTACCTGTAATTCGAATGTAGGCACGAGTAGTGCTGCAGCTGCTAGAACTTCCAATGTGGGCATGGTCACCACCACCACTCCAAAAACACCTATAGCTACACTTTTCACCGGTGCGTCCGGAACTAGCTCGCAAATAGCTAGATATCCACCTGTAAACGTCCCCAAACGTCTAGGGAGGGAGATCCCGTTTTGCTCATGTGGGGCTCACTACAGTTCAGGACTCAAATGTCACGATTCTTAATCTGATCTCATAATGTGCAATGTGAGATTGATAAATCACCAAAAAGTCTAAATCCGGCAAATCGTTTTGAAAAATAGATTTTGAGAAAGAAGCGTCAAACATGGACTGCTTTGCCAGATACAGAGTCACCACCTAAATATTTTATTTTTGGGAAAATTTAGGAAACCCTGACTCGTTTGCCTAAGGCCACGTGTCCGTCATCACCAAAATTGCCTCGGCTCGGGAACTTGGGTACGATTGGAGAGGGTCAGCTATGAGCACCCCCGCTCGCCCGATCAAAGATCGGCCTCTACTAACCATGATATCTAGTTTTGAAAACGCTATGTGTTCTTATTCCGGTTAATTAGCTAATCTTACTATGTGATGCGCACAACACAAAAGTATAGATTAGATCGCCTAATTTGGAACAAGGCATCGCATATCCGTTGTTTGGAAATGATTTGAGGTTTGCTACTCGCAAGTAGGCTAAAATAGGGATTTCAATGAATTATTCCAATTCAAGCAATCCAACCTGCACCCACAGACATTCAGGTAGTAAGTCAAATAAGTATTTAGCCTCATGGCAAGCATGTTTTCATGTTAACACTCACATACATGCAAGATGCTAAAGCAGAAACACTTACAGTGTATTCCAAGCCAAAACAAGAAACATGTTAGCAATCAAATGTATGATCCAAGCCCATGTTAAAATGGCTAATGCATCGCATACAAAATGCAACTAGAATAGGCTCAGCTAATCTAAGGATGGCATGTGAAATGCGACAACTCGATACACGTATTCAAGTTTGGAATTGAAATACTATGCGGTTAGTATGATGCGCCGAGCCCGGTGTATGCAATACAGATGAATGGATGCACGCATGCATATCATAAGGATGCTAACTAAAATATGCCCTAATGCTAACCATCAAAGCATGTAAGTAAAAGCGAGAAAGACGTGGGGTAGGAAGACATTCACACATGCACGCACACTTATTACAACATTGTCCACTCTCAGACAGTCCGAAAGAATAATACAAATCGAATAAATAATTAACTATCCTAGCTAATTAAATATTACAAAACCTTGAATTAATTAACAAATCAATTAGTCTACCAAAGCAGTAAAATAGCCTCGGGAAGAGGGATGCACGCATGCTCGGTCGACTTTGCTCGGAAATCCATCGCCATACTCATGCTGCCTCTGTTTGTACTGTTTTATGCCTCTGAAAATTGCACAAATCTCAAGGAACACTCTCTGAACACTGTGGGATGCCACCGGCCATGAGAAAGTGGTCATCGACCACAAATGAAGCTCTCGGCCAACAATGAATAGCCGGCCGGCACTGAATGTGGTCGGTCGGCCATATCTTCCTGTAGAATCCTATTTTGACAGCAGCAGAGGATAAACAAGATATGGCAATGCATTTCAAAGCAAATGTTTGCATAACCAACCTCCTTATCATGTTTACGACTCAAAGGAGTATGGTTCTCGATCCTCGGACCATCAATCGTACATTTCAATGCGTGATGGCCAAAGAGTCAAGCATGCATTTCAATGTCAAATGAAATGCAAACCCAACAAACAATGGACCCAACCTCAATCATGGTCGATCAAGAGGCAAGGCATGCGTGCAAAATGCAACCTAAGCATGCGAGCTAAGTGTGCAATATGAACATGCAAACAAGTAATGATGCTACCAAGGCAACTAGCATATTACAAGATGCAAGGACAAGCATGCAAGCAAGCATGTGACTTCATTCAATCAAATGACAACACGTGAGGCATAATGCAAATATGCAAAGCAACTTAACACAAGATGCATGCCAAATGCAATGCCACTTAAACATGCAACAACATGCAATTCACCAAATATGCAACAAGTATGTGACAACATACAGGGCAAGCATGCAACAACATGCGGGGATGGACTTACACCAAGGTGGACACCTCTCAAATAGGCCCAAAACAACGGCCAATATGCTATGGAAAGAAGGCAAATGCACATACAAACATGCATGCAAACATGGTCCAATACCTAAGCATAAAGAGGCAACTTTTAAGCACACTTAAAAGGAACAAACATGGACAAATGGCATACATTGTAAGCTCTGAAATCATGTTAGAAAAGGTGCCAAACCAATTAAACAAGGCAAGCAAAAGCTTGCAACCAAGCCCAAAACTCAAGGCTAGCCAAGGAGCTCAAGCCATGACCATGCCAACCAAGCCTCAAAGGGCCAAAGGGACTCAAAACAGTCCCATGGCAGACTAAAACAAGGCCAAAGACCCACTTAGATGGCATCTAAATGGCCTAGGTATTGGGGCATACACAATGACCCAAATATGGAGCATGAAACACAACGTTTTAAAGCACTAAAGATGCATCAAATGCAAGCATACAAGCATGCAATATGGACTAAAATGACATGATAAGTGGTTCCAAACCACTGAAATGATGCAAGTAGAGCATGGCATAGGGTCCAATACTCAAAGCTTACAAGGGAGATTGCATGGTAGCTATACAAAGCAAGTCATTGATGACCCAAATAACCAAAATTAGACCTCAATCACATCAAAACATGCATAAAAGCTTCACAAAGCTAAGCCAAAATCATGCTAGAAATACATGTTACAACATGATGCATGTTAAGGCAATTTCATGGCATTACAAGACAAGTATGCAAAGCATTCATGGTGTGTCTAAACCAACTTAAAATAGTGCTATAACATGGAAAAATAACACCAAATACTAGCCAAGACATGGCCAACATGAACTTAATCAAGGTGCTCACACACGAGGCAAATATTACAAGTTTTGAAGACAACAAGGAGAGGGGATGGCCCTCTCCCTCTTAGGACCTCAAAACACCATCCCCACCATTGAAATCCCTCTGGATTTCAGTGGTGGGAAGGCCAATACAAGGTGGTCCCGGAGCTTCCAAAAAGTGCACAAAAATGAGGCCAAACAAGGCCTAAGAGGGGTCAAACAACCCCAAACCTCAAAACAACCTTAAACAATGTTCAAAAGAAAGTAAAATCAAAACTTTTACTAGTTATACACTAAGCTTAAAAATAGATGCAAGATAGGTCAAAAGCTTGTGCAAAAATGGGGAACAAAGGGGTAAGGTTCTTACCCTTAAAGACCTTCTTCAAGAAGAGAGCTCCAGCAGCTTCCTTAGGTCAAAACTAGCTCAAAAACTCCAAGAACAACCCTTTGGCACCTCAGCAACCAAGGTATAGTGTAACACTAGGTGTCTTGGTGCAAAACTAAGAACAAAACAACCTTACGCACACACAAATCAAAAAGGAGAGGGAGATATAGAGATAGATAGATATAGGATTTCTCTAACCGTAAAATCAGACCTCTGGAACTCTGGAACCCTTCAGGAGGGAGGAGGAGCCCTCCCTTTATAGGAATTCCAATCTTGCAAAGCTTACAAAACAAGCTAAGCAAGAGGGAAATCATTCCATACAGGTGGATGGAGGAGGTGCATTATGGATGCCAGCTATCACAGCTGGCATAAAATATTTGTCAAAAGTAGATGAACAGTGGTTGGCCAGCCAAAATGGCCATTTGACCAACAAATGTGGCCGACCAACCACAAAAGGTGCCGACCGGCCACCATCAATGGCCGGTAGCAACAAAACAGGGTCGGTGGCCTCAAGCCATGGCCGGTGAGGTGTGGGGATGGTCAACAAGCTATTTCCCACCCTCAGAAGCAAAAACACAAGTGTTTGGTCCATGACCAAGCACAAAACAAGTCAAGTTGAGAGATCCTGAGGCAAGGCGCTCAGCCGAGGCCTTCGGGAACTCAAAACAGACACAAACATGGATGATCACCGAGTGTTCAAACGGTGACGTCCAATTCTTGAGGACGGTCAAAAATGGGGTGTCTACACCACCCCGAGGCAAGAGAACCATTACTCCACTATACATGCCCCAGTCCAAAGCTCTGGGGGTCCTAATCAAGAAAGGGCATTTAAAGCCCCTGGAGCCGTGGCCATTACCAAACAAACTTCCTTCCTCCCATAACCCGGCTAAATACTGTGATTTTCACCAATAGCACGGTCATGACACCAACCAGTGCTATAGACTACGTCATGAGATCTAGGATCTTATTTGTCACGCCCCAAACCTGCCCATAAAAGTTTGGGCATGACCACTACAGAAACGGACACTTAACTCAATGTACATAAGATATGGGGCCTGAACGGAAGCATTAATAAAAAAAAAAGAACATAAAATAATATCCATTGAGCTACCACTACTATGCCAGGATCACAAACACGCCTGAGGTAAATGAACATACAGTAACATGCATAAGAGAATTTAACTATGTATATATATATATACAGACCCAGCCCTCAAGATTGGGCATATAACAAAACATTAGGAACTTAGCAGACTTCACAAAACGGGTAGGCTTCATCCAAATGCTTGGACATGTGGAGGCTAACAAAAGGAGACGAGCATTGAGGGTTATGGCTAACTTCCAGATTTCTTACCTACAGAATCAAAGAACATAATACAGAGTGAGACAATCTCAGTGAATAATAGTACTTTCAAACTTTAATAATTCAAAGTTCAACTTAAAGTATGATGCAAAGCAATGCATATAATGTAAAAGATAGGTAACAAATCTGATTTTGTACTAATATTCAGAACGGCCTTGTCGGTTCACAATGTCACAGATTGGCCCTTGGCCTGGTGGGTTCACACATTCACAAATTAGCCTTTGGCTTCATAGATTCATAACTTATCCCATTGGCCTTCGGCCTTTTGGATTCACAATTTCACAAGTTGGCCCTCGACCTCATAGGTTCATATTTCACAAGTCGGCCCTTGGCCTCTTAGGTTCATAACTTCATAACTTGGTTCTTACACAGAATGGTAGAACGAGATTAAGCCCTTATCAAATGGCATATAGCCCTTATCAGAATGGCATTAAGCCCATATCATGTACGTATGAACTCAAGAGGTGGCTCGCACGGATTCTAGAGGTGACTCGCATAGCAGCACTTAGTTTCGTGCAACACTTTGCTTCATACTAACAGATCATACGGAATGGCCACAGGCCCAGATGTCACAAATTGGCCATAGGCCACACAGATGCTACAAAACGGCCATAGGCCTCATATCTTTCACAGAACGGCCATAGGCCTCATAACTTTCACATCGGCTTTAAGCCCAGTTCACATATGTATGGACTGAAGACGTGGCTCATAGGGATTCTAGAGGTGGCTTCCACCAAAGTGTAGCACTTAGCTCTGTACAGCACTTTGCTCCATATCAGAAATACATAATGGCCTCAGGCCTAATAGTTCATACAGAAGCACATAGTTCCTTCTAATTATTCTCATGAGTTAACATCGTTACGTTACTCTCAACAGAGTGCTAATAGCAACTATTAACAGATTGGACCTCATAATGCATCCACATCCCATTTGTTTGTCATGAATTAATGCCACTAGCTCATAGATAACAGAATGTTCGTATTAACTAACAACATGATTGTCTCGTACATTGCAGTGCATACCATTAATGAGGATCAGAGGGTGAATGTACCATTAACAGAGGCATATATGTCATTCCATTACATTTAATAAGGATAGAACAGTTTACATTTTAACGTGGTCACATAGCAACATTACACCTTTGCATGCATGTAATAGGATCTAAACGATCTAGGTTTCACAAGTGACACATTTGTTATTGACAAAATAGAATAATTGCAAAGTCATACCGATGTATGCCAATCTTTCATCATTCACATTGATTTCCAATCGTCATAACTTTCGTGTAACACTTACGAGGAATAGAGCGTTAGTGACAATAATTATCAATGATAGATAAAATGTACATTTCCGTACTACTACTCACAGTATTGAGATTACGTGTTACTTCCTCCCGGAGTGCATCCTGCACACATTTAAAACTTACACATTAGTTTAGTTTCCTTATCATTTTACTTTCTGTTTCATTTTCACTTCGAAGGAATGTATAAATATCGAAAAGGCATCAAATACATATTCCAACAATATTAGAGGCTTCTACACGCAAAATGGAGCAATCCACATTTTTCAGCATGAGCCGCACGTGCGGCTGTGAGCCCCGCATGTGCGGCAGTTGGCCCCGCACGTGCGGCCTTGAGGTCCCACACGTGCCTTTTAGGCAGAACCAAACCACAAAATTTCAACATTTGCCGCACATGCGGCAGTGACTCCCGCACGTGCGGCAATTTCCCTGTTTGGGAACGAAAATTGCAATCAAATCTCATCTTTTGGTACATCTTCACAAGGCTCAAATTAGCATTCTTCATTGATAATACATGGTCTAAAAATCATGTTAACAAAGGCTTCAAATACATACTTCCATCTAAACAAATATTAGATCCATAATTCTTAAACATAACTTGGTTTTCCTTTACATACAACATCACATGTATAAACTAGGTAAGTTCTTCATGATTTTTATAAGAAAATAAGCAATAAAAGGTACTTCCTTCATATATAAATATCCAATTTAATTCCCATTATCCAATTGATAAAACATGAACTAAGGCTAGCAAATATCACACTCTAGGATCCATTCCAAGACCTAGGCTACACAATTGTGATAGAATCACCCTCTAATTCAAGAAAGGAGTAAAATAAAAACAAATAAACTTACTTGACCCAAATTGTGTCTCAGTTCCCAACCCTTGATCTTGAAGAACTCCCCTTCTAGCTCTTTTCTCTCTACTCGCACTCTTCTCTCTCACAAGAGATATTGAACTAGAGATACTTAAGGAAAATGGTCAAGAACACATAGATATACAAATAGGAAATGAATAGGACAAAATTCAATCATTTACGCATCCCGAATTGAAATTTCACATAAACGCTTAATATTACCTAAAAATTATGCTGATCACATATATGAAATCAATTTTGGATAATTAAGCCACTAAGGCTTCCAATTCTCGATTCAAACATTCTAATGTGACAGATACTTGTCTTGTTAAACAGATACTCTCCCTTCAACATGCCTTAAACACAGAGTTTACTTACTTAACCATAATTTCTCATAGAATTCACAATAAGCATTCAAAAGCATAAAACATGAACTGAAAATATATCAGAAAACTTATACGAGGGTCGAGTTATTACACTCTCCCCCCCGTAAATAAGTTTGGTCCCTTAAACTTGTTTTAGCTTAGGGTAGAAACAAATGCGGATACCTGTGTTGCATTTCCTCATCAATAAGTTCCAGTGTCAATTCCCAAATACAGAACATACAATTCTTAAATATATAGGTATAGTAAATTTCGTTTCTCTAGGCACAGACTTCATACATTCCTTAGTATACGTTAATTCAATCACAATAGGTTCTTTACTACTTTCAGATGCAAATCTTATTACTTATAAGTCACTTAGAGATAAGGTGATAACCCCAGCTGCATATCTTCGTCACCAAAATCAATTAGGAAATTAAATTCAAATCATATAATGCATAATGACATTGGATATCAAAGTTACCAACAAGGTTTCGTCTATTTAACAGGGTATCCATCATTTCAACGGGTATAATAAGTTGCGTAAGCATATAGTCTTTAGTTTCACAATTGCTCCTAGGATTTTCTATTTCCGTAAACATATCAAAATCATATCGTTATATGGACTCAAAATCATATGTACTAATTTTTGACAAAATCAGAAGAATGGTAAGAAGAATCTCAATTATTATCGTTAATTCTTCATAGCATTACTTCTAAATATGGTAACACAAGAAGAATCATATTCCAAATCCAACAGTTACAACAACATCAAAACTAGCATCATACATTTTGCAATTCCCTGTCAATGTGTCATGAGAGACACTGAATCAAAATATCCTAGGTTTGGATCTGAGCAATAGGAACAGATAGGGCAACTATTTTTCCCAAGTAAGGGAAGCTATCCAAAAATAAACCAGAATCAAAGTCAAAATCATGTTCAAGTAATCAATTATAGAGGTAAGGTGTAACATCCTCCCTTAATAAGCATTTCTCTTTATTGTGGCACAAATTAATATGGTCTCGTTTTAATCATTTCAGTGTTTCACTGTTCAGATATTTGTTTGACACCGGTCAATTAACACAAGTAGACTATCCAGCCACTTTACATAGGTGTCCATTCGTAGAGTCACATTTCCATTAAGTCTACAGTCATCACATTCATCTAAGTTCCATAGTATCTAGAACTTCAACAGTATAACGAGAAAATTATCAGAGTTAGCGCACTCAATGCGGAATCACATAGTGTGCAGTATACAAATCTGTATAAACATGCGTGAGGAGGTAGGTACTCGTTAATTCATTATCACCATGTAACACTCCCATAACCACTTTTTGTACGCAGGTTCTACCCGATCCGGTCATAAATCTCATTAAGTATGCAGTAACTAAAAGAATCACATTCTTTCAGACTTTATAATGTCAAAACAAATTATGCAATGATATAACAAATGGTTAATTTATCCAACTAAGTAAATTAATTCCTTATGATAATAAATTAATTCCTAACCACATAATAAATATCGTTCAAATCCGTATAAACCTGCAATAAGAGGTAAATGCCCAGTGCATATCCTTACTCAAATAGTAATACCGCATATTCCCGTCTCCATTTATTTCTATCAGAGTTCGCAATGTCATATTTATTTGATAATGTGCAGTCTAACACTTGCATATTTTTACAAAAATATGTCACAGTGCTAATTTCTTGATTTCAATTCATGAACATTCATAGACAGGACTTTAGGTCTTGTAGTAAGTTATCATATTACCAATCATTCAGCTTCAATTCCAAATTAGTCAATAATGACCTATCGTATTACAAGTGTCATGTGAGCAGACACGTAATATGGGTGGGGTTCTTTATGTCATTCAGCTATTCCTTATAAGAACTTGCGAGTACAGATTCTATAACCTTATTCCGAGTACACATAAACAAAACTTATTCGGCACCATCAACAATGCCCTCAGTTCCTTATCGGAAATTGTCGATAATTTTCTCGGCTTCTGAAATCATATTCATTATAACTTGTTTTGAAATCATAGTTCATAGTGCTTAACCAAATCGGTTCAAGGTTAATAATCAAATTCCCAAACATAATTAATATGTGCATCATTCCCTTATTTCATATAAACTATCAGTAGGGGACAAGGGTATAATCATTTATTTCCTTACCCAATTACAAAGAGGGTCTCTATATGCATAACTTCTTATCACAGCCGGTCCTTCTCAACACATTACAAAACATCATGCAGAACTTATTTTTATCCAAATATCTAATTCCAATAACCTCTTAAACTCGTAGATTTAAACATTGCTAGAATAAGGAGGATGTAGCTATGTTACAAACAAATAACACATTCCATATATTATCTTATTCAATCACTAAGTCTTAGGAATAACCCATATTTAAGGTGTAAGATATTCAGCTAAACAGATGCTAGGAAGCACATTCATAGTGTTATCATTTTCCGCAGATATCTATCAATCCATCAATAACAATCAATAACGTACAATTTACTTGATCATGGGCATATAAATTGTCTTACCATTTAGCTCAAATTCTTACCACACTTCCACAGTGCAACCCCGTTAATTTAGTCCTATATGCATGCCTTACATTGTCCACCAACAATTTTCCTTCCTTTTGTTTTGTTTTGTTTTTTTTTTTCTAACTAGGCGGAGGTAGAATCCTCCGAATTCTCTATCATTATTCTCGTCATGCTCTGCATAACAATCAATCATATACAATAGACATAGTTCAAAATTGTTAGCATTATCAGAGTGTACTTAACGTTGCCATCGATCTTTCATATATTTTCAGGATGTCATGCACGATCCTTAAATTTTTTCTAGACACCCTAAAGCTCAATGGATCCGTGTGTGAGATAGCAACTCGTGCTCTGATACCACTTGTCACGCCCCAAACCTGCCCCTAAAAGTTTGGGCATGACCACTACAAAAACGGACACTAAACTCAATGTACATAAGGTATGGGGCCTGAACAGAAATATTAATAAAAAAAAGAACATAAAATAATATCCATTGAGCTACCACTACTATGCCAGGATCACAAACATGCCTGAGGTAAATGAACATACAGTAACATGCATTAGAGAATTTAACTATGTACATATATATATACAGACCCAGCCCTCAAGATTGAGCGTATAACGAAACATTAGGAACTTAGCAAACTTCACAAAACGGGTAGGCTTCATCCAAATGCTTGGACATGTGGAGGCTGACAAAAGGAGATGAGCAATGAGGGTTATGGCTAACTTCCAGATTTCTTACCTACAGAATCAAAGAAACATAATACAGAGTGAGACAATCTCAGTGAATAATAGTACTTTCAAACTTTAATAACTCAAAGTTCAACTTAAAGTATGATGCAAAGCAATGCGTATAATGTAAAAGACAGGTAACAAATCTAATTTTGTACTAATATTCAGAACGGCCTTGTCGGTTCACAATGTCACAGATTGGCCCTTGGCCTGGTGGGTTCACATATTCACAAATTAGCGTTTGGCTTCATAGATTCATAACTTATCACATTGGCCTTCGGCCTTATGGATTCACAATTTCACAAGTTGGCCCTCGGCCTCATACGTTCATATTTCACAAGTCGGCCCTTGGCCTCTTAGGTTCATAAGTTCATAACTTGGTTCTTACATAGAATGGAAGAACGGCATTAAGCCCTTATCAAATGGCATATAGCCCTTATCAGAATGGTATTAAGCCCTTATCATGTACGTTTGAACTCAAGAGGTGGCTCGCACGGATTCTAGAGGTGACTCGCATAGTAGCACTTAGTCCCGTACAGCACCTTGCTTCATACTAACAGATCATACGGAATGGCCATAGGCCCAGATGTCACAAATTGGCCATAGGCCTCACAGATGCTACAGAACAGCCATAGGTCTCATATCTTTCACAGAACGGCCATAGGCCTCACAACTTTCACATCGGCTTTAAGCCCAGTTCACATATGTATGGACTCAAGAGGTGGCTCATAGGGATTCTAGAGGTGGCTCCCACCAAAGTGTAGCACTTAGCTCCGTATAGCACTTTGCTCCATATCAGAAATACATAATGGCCTCAGGCCTAATAGTTCATACAGAAGCACATAGTTCTTTCTAATTATTCTCATGAGTTAACATCGTTATGTTACGCTCAACAGAGTGCTAATAGCAACTATTAACAGATTGGACCTCATAATGCACCCACATCCCATTTGTTTGTCATGAATTAATGCCACTTGCTCATAGATGACAGAATGTTCGTATTAACGAACAGCATGATTGCCTCATAAATAGCAGTGCATACCATTAATGAGGATCAGAGGGTGAATGTACCATTAACAGAGGCATATATGTCATTCCATTACATTTAATAAGGATAGAACAGTTTACATTTTAACGTGGTCGCATAACAACGTTACACCTTTACATGCATGTCATAGGATCTAAACGATCTAGGTTTCACAAGCGACACATTTGTTATTGATAGAATAGAATAATTGCAAAGTCATACGGATGTATGCCAATCTTTCATCATTCACATTGATTTCCAATCGTCATAACTTTCATGTAACACTTACGAGGAACAGAGCGTTAGTGACAATAATTATCAATGATCCATAAAATGTACATTTCCGTACTACTACTCATAGTATTGAGATGACATGTTACTTCCTCCCGAAGTGCGTCCTGCACACATTTAAAACTTACACATTAGTTCAGTTTCCTTATCATTTTACTTTCTGTTTCATTTCCACTTCGAAGGAATGTATAAATATCAAAAAGGCATCAAATATATATTCCAACAATATTAGAGGCTTCTACATGCAAAACAGAGCAATCCACGTTTTTCAGCATGAGTCGCACGTGCGGCTGTGAGCCCCGCACGTACGGCAGTTGGCCCCGCACGTGCGGCCTTGAGGTCACGCACGTGCCTTTTAGGCAAAACCAAACCACAAAATTTCATCATTTGCCGCACGTGCGGCAATGACTCCCGTACGTGCGGCGATTGCCCTGTTTGGGTCCGAAAATTGCAATCAAAACTCATCTTTTGGTACATCTTCACAAGGCTCAAATTAGCATTCTTCATTGATAATACATGGTCTAAAAATCATGTTAACAAAGGCTTCAAATACATACTTCCATCTAAATAAAAATTAGATCCATAATTCTTAAACATAACTTGATTTTCCTTTGCATACAACATCACATGTATAAACTAGGTAAGTTCTTCATGATTTTCATAAGAAACTAAGCAATAGAAGGTACTTCCTTCATATATACATATCCAATTTAATTCCCATCATCCAATTGATAAAACATGAACTAAGGCCAGCAAATATCATACTCTAGGATCCATTCCAAGACCTAGTCTACACAATTGTGATAGAATCACCCTCTAATTCAAGAAAGGAGTAAAATAAAAACAAATAAACTTACTTGACCCAAATTGTCTCTCAATTCCCAGCCCTTGATCTTGAGGAACTCCCCTTCTAGCTCTTTTCTCTTTACTCTCACTCTTCTCTCCCACAAAAGATATTGAACTAGAGATACTTAAGGCAAATGGTCAAGAACACATAGATATACATATAGGAAATGAATAGGACAAAATTCAATCGTTTACGCATCCCGAATTGAAATTTCACATAAATGCTTAATATTACCTAAAAATTATGCTGATCACATATATGAAATCAATTTCGGATAATTAAGTCACTAAGGCTTCCAATTCTTGATTCAAACATTCTAATGTGACAGATACTTGTCTTGTTAAACAGATAGACTCCCTTAAACATGCCTTAAACATAGAGTTCACTTACTTAACCATAATTTCTCATAGAATTCACAATAAGCATTCAAAAGCATAAAACATGAGCTGAAAATATATCAGAAAACTAGTACGAGGGTCGGGTTATTACATTATTGACAACGAGGTAATTGCACCACCCCAAAAGCCGAATGTCACCACCAACCCACTTCCACCACATAACCAAGCTCCACTACCCAAACACATCAAGTTGATCCAAACCGCGGCCGCTCCATATGACCTAAGCATATACATCACAC
>NW_021025115.1:31056-43882 GCF_004153795.1 Camellia sinensis | reverse complement strand
GCTATGAGCACAAAAACAGTTGTAATAGAACCGGACAGCTGTCTGTCAGTTGCTGACGGGATGTGGTGGGAAGACGACGACTTACGTCTTGCCCACACTAACGAGGATGGGGGGCAGAACCAACCAAATGACACCTGGTATGTTGAGGAGGTTGACCAAAGATAAAGATAAAATCAGACAAGTGTAAATCAAGGCTATGCACTAGTTACACAAAACATCATCATAAAATGAAATTCATACTTATACGATTCATGCATCAGAATTGAGAACCATGCTCTGATACCAATTGATACAAAACTTTGCAGAACATAAACTAAAATCCGTTAAAGATTTAGTTCTATACATGAAAACTATATGAATTTCTACTATACAAAATAAGTGTATACATACCTTGATCCATGACAGTATGAAAAACTCTTTTGAGAAAGAGAAACCTTGAATAGAAGACTTTGATCTTCAAGTTCGTTATTTGTCTACGATCTTCAAACCACTTCTCTCTCTCTAGACGATGGGAGCCTTCTTATGGTGACAACTTGAGTTTTGTGATGGAGAGTGTGGTTTGGGACCTTGCACTAGGGGTGAGCAGCGAATATCCGATCTGCCCAAACCGACCGAACCGATCTGATCCGCCGCATTTTGGACGGATGTGTGATGATGAGCGGATGGTTGGGGATTGATTTTTTCCAATCCGCCTAGTTTTGGATAGATGGTAGATTTGAGGTTCTTTTGGCCGCAACCAAACCCCCAAACGCGAGCACCCCTAGTAATTTGTAAGACTTTGTGTTTTCAATTGGTTTAGATATTCTGTTTGTGTTTTTAATTGAAAAAGAGTTTAAATATTATGTTCAATATATTCTGTTGAAAAAGAGTTTTTAACTTGAATATATTTTTTGAATTGAAAAAAATAAATGTATTATTTATCTATATTTTTTGGTTTTTAAATCTAATTCCAAAAATAATAAATAAAAAGGATGATATATGCTGGTTGGTTTTTGCTTTCAAAAGCAAATATAAATGTAACAATACAGAGGCATACAATCTCCACAACTACTTTGTTCATGGTTTTGGTGGTTTGAATTGTTTTTATATTTTAAGAACCACATATTATAATACTTTATGTGGATGAGGCATACTGTGATTGTAATATGTGGATGAGGCATGCAGTGATTGTAATACTTTCTAAAGTCATTGATTATAATACTTTCTTTTTCTTTCTTTTTTTTTCTTTTTTTTTTTTTGATGAAGTGCACAAGTTGAATTATGTTGAAAATTTATAAAATTTTAAACCGCCAATCCGATTCGCATCTATCTGTCAATCCGCTTAATCCACATCCACCGGATTAATGGACGAATGCATATTGATCTTCTCCAATTTGCCAATCTAGCAGACGAATGGTGGATTGGAGGTTCCGTGACTGCAACTGACCCATGCCCACCCCTACCTTACACTATTTATACTAGTAATCTTCTTATCAAAGAATCCATTCATTCAATCAACCTCATTAGATAGATTAATGTGTCTTTTACATTCATAATAGATACATAATGCATCTCTAAGATTCATTCATAATGAATCTATTACATCCAATGCATTGACGCCATCTCCATTAGTCTTCTATAAATTATGTATATATAGGTGCATTCATCAACAATTAGTCACTATCTAATTGATGTACATGTATCTTGCTTAATGAGATGAATCTATTATAATCATGTATAAGCCAGATTAAGCCATATTTAGGAAAAAATTCTTAGAAGTTCATGCACCAGCAAAGCCCAAGATCTCCTAAAAATGCTAATCACATCATGATCGCACTATGGATACTCTTTACAAGAGTAATACAGCACATTTGGGCTAGACTCAAGCCTTTGATGTCGAAAAACACGGCCAAGAAGGCCAAGGTCCGCCTCCCTCCCCCTATCCACATAAAATTGATAATCAAGTGATATCAATCTATTAAAACAAAGTCCTTCATGGGTTGTGGAAAGGCCAAAAGGTTGGTCTCAAGTTGTAAGTAAACGCTTGCCCCCAATTTCGATGACTTTCCAAACCTGAACTAGAAATTTTCCAGGGTAAAATACTATCCATCTCATAATTGATTTTATCTTCTGTATAAGCTACTGACTAGCAACAATTAGGGCTTTTGAATCCAATTGATTATCTTTGTATGATTTTGCACCAAAAAAAAAAGGAAATTAATTAGTGTTTTAAAAAAATTGAAGCAGTAATAATAGGGAGTCATGAGAGAGAAACTCACTGGAAAAATGAGGAGGTTCGCAAGGATTCTCTTCTTCTAGAGTCAAGAAAACACAGCCTCTGTTAAAGATTCCGAGTTCACAGAGCAATCGGTTGTTCTTCACATATGATTTGAAATTGTGGATGTGTACTATATTCACATAATCACCTTATCACCATGGAAAAAAATAACATAAATTCATCATTTTTATAATTAAATACAAAAAGCTTAAAACTAAATATCTCAAAATAATGTTATAGCTAAAGAAAAAAATTGATTCACCATTTCCTTCGTGTTTGTGAAAGTTGGCTCTCAGGTGGGAATCACCAAAATGTTATTTTGTTTCATTGTGAGAGAAGGGGTTGGTCCCTCTTGGCATTTCTTTTAGCTAGTTTGTTGATTTTTTGAAAGGTGCGTAGTGGATAAAAAAGACTCTTGAAATTGTTCATCGAGAGGCTCCTAAAGTTGCATTTAAAATTTCTGGCATTGTAGTTAAATTATATGACTATAGAAATAATTGCTCAAGGAGAAAACATGTTCAGAGAGAAAATAAGAAAAATATAAAACAGAGAAAAATGAATCACTCACTTACAAAACCTAAAAGGAAAATGAATATTTATCAGAACCATTATTGTGTGAATTTGATGAATGAGTTGCTAATGCTAACATGTCATACCATAATATATAATTGTGCACTTGGATTGCTCTTTATTATCATTTTTTTTTAATCATAAAGTTCACTTAATTTGATCATGTCTAAGAATGTAGCTAAAATTGCTAGTGCTGCAGCGTCCATGTCTTTTGCTCTGTCTGATTTAAAGGCATTTAATCACAACTTTAATAAGCATGTAATGTCTCTGTCCATATCCTAGCCATAAAAGTGGACTGCCAACAAGCTGGTCCTCTTCTCTCTTTAATTTGAACTGCCTGTCAGTCACCATGTTGATTGAGTTTGATTTTTCAAGATCCTTCCATTATGGACTTCCATGATACAAAGTAAAGTCCTTGAGTTTCATTGAAATCTATACACTTGGTTGGAACATGAAACATTCAGAACGTGTTTTGTGGTTGTGTGTGTGTGTATGTGTGTGTGTGTGTGTGGAAACCATGGTAATTTCATCTGCATCAAATTTCTATTAGATTTTTTTAGGGGGGGGATCTAATGCTTTATTTCCATAATGTTGTTCTAGCTTTGGATTCTTCAACCCGAGACATTGATCAAATAGAAAATCTCATTATTTTTTGTCCTACGAAAGAAGAAATGACAATGCTAAAGGTACACTCCCATACCTCTCTCTCTCTCTCTCTCTCTCTCTCTCTCTCAATTTGTTGGGTTTAAGTTGTAATTATGTGATATTTTGTTTTCATAGTATGTACGTAACTTAGGCATATGTTGAAAAATGAAAAGGTTTTGTATTAACTTCAAAATTACTCATCTGTCGGTTTCTTGAGCTGTGGTACACTTTTATCTGGTGTTGTCATGACCCGAAACTGCCCCTAAAAGTTTGGGCATGACTATTTCAGACACAGACATCAAAAGCGACATAAGTAACATGTGGGGCCTAAACGGAAGCACCTGATAACAAAACACACTCTATTCCATTGAGCTACCACTAGTATGCCAAGACCGCAAACATCATATTCAGTAAATGATATACAGAAAACATACACCCAGGCGTTATTCATATACATGCACACACTTAAAACCATCCCCCTAATCAGGCGCATAACAAAAACATGAATGAGAAGGGCTTATATACAGTCAACCATAGACATATAACTAAACAATAATCTGAAAACTTAACAAACTTTACAAAATGCACGGGCTTCATCCTAAGTGCCTGGGCACCCTGAGATTGACAAAACGGAGACAAGCCTTAAAGGTTAGGACTGGCTTCCCGATTGTTTACCTACAGAAACAGACAAAATACAGAGTGAGTAAGACTCAGTGAATAATAGCACATACATAAAGTAATAGTTAACTCAAATAACAAAGCATATAACTGTAGAGGCACATGATTAATTACATTCTATAATTATTTCCAGAACAGCCATGGGTCCAGTTTTCTTAACAGAGTGGCTTTCTGCCCAGTAATGTACAGAACGGCCATAGGCCTAACAGATACAGAATGGCCAAAGGCCCAGAAATAACAGAACAACCATCGGCCCAGAAATAACAAAACGACTTTAAGCCCAATTCATATATGTATGGACTCAAGAGGTGGCTCGCACGTATTCTAGAGGTGGCTCCCACCAAAGTGTAGCACTTAGTTCCATACCAGAAATTAATAAGTTTTAAACACCAAACAATTCATACTATATCACGTCATAAACGGAACGAATTAACAAGACAATATGCATAAACAAAACAAATAAACCGAACAGAATAATCCCAAATTCATATGAATATCGTCACAGAATAATGTACATAAATCATCTCATAGTTTATTACAAATGGGCATAATCATATTACGTATGTCAGAACATTAACAACACTCCATGATAGACGTCACAAGTATCATTACAGTACGATCAATAAGAACGGAGTAATTTACCTCATAACAGTCTTGATTCATCATTGACAAAACATAATGATTCGGAATGCAAGAGCATCATTGTTTCGCTTGTTCACTAGAAATCAATACAGGTAATGTACAGATAACAGAACGTTAATCATGCCTTTCAACATTAAGCAATCCCAATTATGTTCATCTATTATAGGCAAACACCTATGTTGTAAGACATGTATTACCCAACAGACTATAGGAATCCCGAATAGGGTACTCGGGATATCATGTTCCCATTTAGCATATCATGTTCCTGACAAGCGGAGTGTACTCCCACGAACTCTTTTTGTTAACTAATTCTATTATATGAATAGTTGGTATGAAATCCTTATGCGGAATTATAGATCATTCATAAGGTGTAGCACATTATCGATAATCATTATCCGTAATCGGAATACAGAATAATCTCGGAATACAGAATAGTCTCTAAATCACAGCGAGGTATGCCAAATCTTTCAATGACCACACAAGTTCACACTAATTCCCAATCCACATATCATTGCTCACGGAAAACAGAATGTTAATAATAAGAAGTATTAACGGTAAATAATGTACATTTCTAGTACTATTACTCACAGTGCAACAACGGAGTGCTTGACCTTCCCGAGGTATGACCTATACACATACATCGCTCACACATTAGTTCATTTCCTTGTTGCATCGTTTTTGGAGTCATTTCGCTTCAAATGAATTTACATACGTCAAAAAGGCATCAAATACAAATTCTAAAAATATCAGAGGGTCGAGCACGTAAAACGGAGCAATTCATTTTTTCCAGCATGGGCCGCACGTGCGGCTGTGAGCCCCGCAGGTACGGCAGTTGGTCCCGCACGTGCGGTCATGACCCCCGCACGTGCGGCGATTCCAGTGAGAGAGCAGTCCGAAATTCTAGCAAAATTCAATTTTTGGTGAGCATCAATAAGGTCCAAAATAGAAATTTAATTGCTAAAACATGGTTCAAAAATCATGTATTTAGGAGGTACAACATATGATGATCTAAATATAAACTAGAACTTTATTCCATAACCGAAAACATAACTCAATTCATGAGATCCCAACTCTGTACACACATAAACATATACATATACATATACACATGGCCATGCCCACATAATTGAGTTCAAAATGTTAATAGAATGATGAGAGTGTAACTTCTTATGCATTTAACACCAATTTAGTTCCAAAACAACGAAGTGGTGAACCATGATCCCAATGAAGCAAGAATCAAATACTAACCTCCCTCAAATTCAAAGAAAGAATCCTAGATGATGAATAATTTACCTTAGAGGCTTAAGTCACTCAATTCCCAATCTTCTTATTGTTGATCTCCTTCCCTTTCCTTCAAACCCTTCTCTACTCTATTCCCTTAGAAGATATTTTTTCCAATGAAGCTTCTAAATCAAGTGTTTTAAAGGGTCTTGATACATAGACAAATATATAAAAGGCAAATAGGACAAAAATCAATCGTTTAATCATTCTAAATTGAAATTTCACAGAAATGCTTATTATTACCTAAAAATTACGTTGATCTCGAATGTAAAATCAATTTCGGATTATTAAGCCTCTACCGCTCTCAATTTCTAATCTAAACATTCTAAGTGTGATAGATCTTTCTCTTATTAAACAGATAGGACTCTAGAATCATAAGATTCACTTAATTAAACTTAATTTCACATGGAATTTCATAATGAGCACATAGATGCACGAAATGAGGGATTGAAAATGTACCAGAAACACATGAGGGGAATGGGTGATTACACTTTCCCCCCCCCCTCTTTAAATAAGTTTGGTCCCTCAAACTTGCTTTACCATGTAAGTCTGTTATAGATACTCATGTAATTCTTCAGTCCAAACAATTCACAGGTTAACCAGATATTCCTCATAGTTATTCCAAAATTCTCAACATAATGAGTATCTCATAGCTTTATCCAACTGATCATTTCGATATCTACTTTTAGGTATGTGAAATAAAAGAGAACAATTTCATATATTCATTTCATAGGATCCTGTATCGAGTAAGATAAGATTACAAGGGTTCAGTGCAGGATGTTAAGACATAAAATTCTCATTAGACGGAGTTTATATCTATTTTTTTCTTGCCAAAAATTCCATAATGTCAATTTTCAAATACAGAACATACCATGCTTAAATGCAGAAATAGAGTAGATTTCATTTCTTAACACACATCATTCATATCCTCCATCGCTTACATTAATTTCAATCACGATATGTTCTTTACTATGTTCCTATCTAGACCGACCCAGTATTAGTAGTTCATATGCAAATCCCACTATTTGGTAAATCACAGATTATAAGGCACTTAGAGATAAGTTGGTGACCCAAGCTGTACATCGTCTTTAAAGAAATCAATTATGTAATTAGATTCAAATCATATGTTGCCTATTAATGAGGTATGCATCATTATCATCTTATCAATCATAAGCAAACTACTTTAGTATGTAGCCACTAGCTTCACCAATTATTCTTAACATTCCCTTAACATTCCAAGGCATGTCATTATCTTGGTTCAGAATGATATATAATAGTTCTAACAAGAGTAGTATAACAAATATACATCATTGATTCCTCATGACATTACTTTTAAGTATAGTACTACAAGAAGAATCATACTACGAATCAAAAAGTTATGATAATATCGAAGCGAGCATCATACAGTTTCACAATTTCACACAGACATATCATTATAGACACTTAGTCATACTGCCATGAGTTCAAATTTGAGCGAAACGTATGAATATAACAACCATCATTTCGGGTAAAGGGGGTCATTCAAAAATAAAGCCAAAAATCAAATTCAAAATCACGCCCAATTAATCAGTTTAGTAAACATTTCTTCTTGTTATAGCATAATTTAATTTGGCCGCACTTTTAATCATTTCAGTACTCCACTATTCAGACGATTCTTTCTTTTCTATTGGAAGACACGAGATCAATCACATGGTTTCGTATTTACAACTCATAATTACAGTGGGGTAGCAAATAGTTATACCAAAATCATAAACCATTCATCTGGCTCAGTCAATTAACAAAAACTGGGCATCCAGTTATTCCACATATGTAAGTCTTACTAGGTCCAATTATAGGGTCATAATTTCAGTAAATATACAGTAATCACATCCATTTGGGTTCCCTAATATCTAGAAAGCCAATAATATAACGACAAAATGATTTGACTATTACTATCAGAGTTAAAATTCTTGGCAAGGTCGGTGCAATATGACAGTAAGTCAATTCGTAATTATATCATGAGTATTGTACGTCATTAACCCACCATCAATATTGCATAATTCCATGTCCCTTTGTTTTAACAAGGTTCACCACATCATACAGAACAGTTTATATTATAGCCTCCAACATAAAATAGAGGACTGGATTGGCAATTTGCAATATCCAATATTTACATATCTACACGGAAATATATTACAAAAATGATTTCTTAATCTTAAATCACTCATATATCTAGGCAGGGTTTTCGTTCTTACGGTAAATTGTCAGATTACCAATCATTTAATTTAGTCTCAAGGTAATCAATAACTACCCATCCTTCATGTCCCTCGATCATTCCTGCAAAAAGTCCCGATTATAGCTTACATATTACATATAAACAAAATGGATTACAGATGTCAGAATTTCAGATTTTAGATTACAGATGTCAAAATACAGAGTACAGATTGCAGATTTCTTAATTATGAACAAACACAATTATGATTACAGATTTCCATAATCAAGTTCCAATTACGCACAAACAATACTCATTAGATCTCATCAATAATTCCATATCAGAAGTCGTCGGTAATTTCCTCAATTCATGAAATCATGTTATTTATACACTATTTCAAGATCTATACCCAATTCCTTAGTATAGCTTATTTATTTAAACCATCAGCAAGAAATAAAATCACAATTATTTGATTCTTTTCTCAACTTTAGGGGGTCACTGTATGTATAACTTTTTTCTTACAGCCAATCTCAATTATTATGCAAAACACATCTTATTAAAAATTAGAGTATCACGCATATGTCATTTCCTTTGATCTTAAATTATATTCCATACCCAGAGTGTAACCAACTCACCTAAGTAGATACTAAAACCCAATCATATTATCATTATTCTCATAGATAACTCTCAACTGATAACACACATTTCATCTAATCATTTGCAGATAACTTGTCTTACCGACCAGCTCGAATCCTCACCACGCTGCCACTACGCAACTTTATTGATTTAATCCCATCAGTAGGTCTTACCATGTTCTGCATAGCAATCAACACAATATACACAAGAAATGTACAACCAACATAAATGATAACAATTACGGTTAGCGATAGTACATGCACCGTTATTGTTGCTATCAATTTCTTCATATGCACAAGAACGTCATGCATGATGCCTAAGTCTTTTCTAGACATCCTAAAGCTCAATGGATTCGTGTGTGAGATAGCAACTCGTGCTCTAATACCACTTGTCATGACCTAAAACCGCCCCTAAAAGTTTGGGCATGACTATTTCAGACACAGACATCAAAAGCGACATAAGTAACATATGGGACCTGAATGGAAGCACCTGATAACAAAACAAACTCTATTGCATTGAGCTACCACTAGTATGCCAGGACCACAAACATCATATTAGGTAAATGATATACAGAAAACATACACCCAGGCGTTATTCACATACATGCACACACTTAAAACCAGCCCCCTAATCGGGCGCATAACAAAAACATGAATGAGAAGGGCTTATATACAGTCAACCATAGACTGACAACTAAAGCATAAACCGAAAACTTAACAAACTTTACAAAATGCACGGGCTTCATCCTAAGTGCCTGGGCACCCTGAGGTTGACAAAAGAGAGACAAGCCTTAAAGGTTTGGACTAGCTTCCCGGTTGTTTACCTACAGAAACAGACAAAATACAGAGTGAGTAAGACTCAGTGAATAATAGGACATACATAAAGTAATAGTTAACTCAAATAACAAAGCATATAACTGTAGAGGCACATGATTAATTACATTCTATAATTATTTCTAGAACAGCCATGGGTCTAGTTTTCTTAACAAAGTGGCTTTCCGCCTAGTAATGTACAGAACGGCCATAGGCCTAACGGATACAGAACGGCTGTAGACACCCCATTTTTGACCAACCTTAAGACTCAGACATCACCGATTGAGCGCTTGGTGATGTTGCATATCGTGCTTGTTCAGAAGTCTCAGAGTCGCGGCCGTGAGCCCTGCCTCCAAACTTCCGAACCCTCTTCTGTGCCTTGTCTCGATTTGCGAACCAGACTCGGTTTTCTCTGTTTCTTTTCCTGAGGGGAGAGAGAGGTCCCGTAGACCGTCTCTCAATGTCCGTAGGCTACATTTGGTGGCCGTAGGCCATTTTGCCCATTTCGGAGTCTGGTTCCCAGTTTTCGGGACCGTCAGGCCGTGTGCCTCGGTTCGGGACCGCTTAACCATCTCCTATTGCTCTGATTTTTGGCATACATCTTATTTTCTCCCTTTTGAGGGACACTGGGGTCTGAGAAACCCACTTCGTGGCCGAACGCCATTTTCAGTATTTAACAGCCCATTTTCGGGACCCCGAACTGCGTGTTTTGGCCCCGGAACTTTCGTTTTGCAACGGTTTTTGCTCATTTTTGGCAGGTACCTCTGTTTTATCACAAGGAAGGTCACTGGAGGGTGGGAGGCTAGTAATTGTTGTAGCAACCAGTTATCTCTCCTCCGGAGCCTCCCGGCGCCCGTTTTTCCAACTTCCGGGCTAATGTTGAACACCCTAGGGGTAGTGTTGCCAACTTTCAACCACATAACTGTGATCTACACACCTGGGAGGACCCAAAAAAGTCATGGCCGGCCATTAATTGTTATTTCCATTTTTGCCCCTCCTCTTCCGGGCCAATGTTGAACACCTTGGGCCCACTTTCTTGAACTTTGAACCACATATATGTGATGTACACACTTGGGAGGACCCTAAAAGTTTATGGCCGGCCATTAATTTTTCTTTCCATTTTTGCCCCTCCTCTTCAAATGCAATGTTGAACACCCTGGAGTCACTGTTGCCAACCCCAAACCACATATATGTGATCTACACACATGAGAGGACACCAAAAGTTGGTGGGAGGCCAGTAATTTTGCCGAAAAGCCAACTTCTTTTTGGTCAAAAGTGGTTCAGCATGAATCCAGGAAGGAGAAAAAGCTGCGCGGCTTCACCGAAACGGGCGTAACTCTTTGCACAAGAGGAATTAAGATATGAGGCCACCACCATTGGAAAGCTTACTTCCGGGGCTTCATTTTGCACCCAAGAATCTCCTAAGTCCAAGTCCGGGGGGGGGGAGATGTGGTTGGTTGAAGTCCGCTTGGACCGAAAAGCTGAGCAAGTTAGCATAGATAATAATCCCAAATACAAAAGAAACAAGAACTACCCAAGTCCAGTGGGCCCGTTCAAGTCGACTCTACAAGGTCAGTGATTCAGCCCAAGGTCAATCAGTGTTAGTGTCGCTTAGTACACCAGTCAGAAGAAGGCCTTGCAACGATTTAGATGGAGCTCCAAAATTAGATTTGGGCGGCCCAAGAGCCAAGAACCTGCAATGCAATGCAGAAAGCAATTAGAGTACTGTGCGGCCAGAGCATCAGCAGTATCCACAGAGAAACCAATGATTCAAGTCGAGCACAAGTATCTATAAGCTTATTTTTACAGAAAATCATCTCTTTTTTATCTGCAGCACCTTCTTCCCACTCATTGACAGAAAAGGAATACTTCGATATCAAGCATTTTAATTGACAAACTTGGTCAAATGAAAATTGACAATCTCAATAGTCTCGTCACCTTTTCGATCCGCAGGGTTGACTCTTGCGGTTTCCATGGATACCTACAGGCTTGGGCAGGCCTGAATAATTTTTTTTGTTTTTTTTTTCTATCAAAATTTAATTATTTTACACTAAAAAAGACATTAGGCTTTGGTCTAGACTTCAAAATGATGGCCCAGGCCCAAGGTCTTGGGCTGGGCTTTGGCCCAAGCCTAAATGGGCCAGGCCCACCTTAGTCTGCCTACAGACCGCGGGTTATTTTTACACTCCTAGTCATTATTAGCTGCAAATTTGCCTTTTTTGAGGCTCTAAAGATGTATGGCATAAAGAATGATTGGACTTCTCTAGCTCTCATGCTTGTAGATGGGGACACGTGGTCTGTTATGAGGTGGTATTTATAATTTATTACCCATTAGAAACCAAACTAAATGAATTTAGAAGATTTAAGAATCATCATTCTTGCGTTTTTCTTTGTTATGGATATCTTTGTTAGGCTTAATTTTGATTTTTTTTGTTTATCCATCATTGTCCAAGAAGAGTGATTGAACAATAACTGAGTTGCAAGTTTAATTTGTGAACATAATCAAAGTTTAGGACATCACTTTCTTGCCTTAATCAAAGTATCTGAGTGCATGACTTATCAACCATTTCTATTTTATTTTTTCAACCCATAATAAAACTTTGCAGTATAATGAGCATTTTTTTTTTCTTAGACTTGAATAAAATTTTAATTGGCAACCTCATCTCTACTATAGATTATTAGTAGTTTTTTCTTTTCTTAAATTGAATGGTAGATAGTTTGAATACTAGGGATAAAAGAGGAAGCAAAACCAATTTATAGAATAAATAAATAAATATAAGATAATTAGCATTGTTACAGGATTTCACTCAATTTTGATTGCAGTTTGATTGTGTTTAGATGTGCCATTAAGACCTATGGTAAATATAAGATATCTTTGGGGATTGGCATTATTTATTGTTGTTCATGTTTAAGATGTTTTCCTTTGGTAAATCTGTATAACAAGACAGCTCTGCTTTTGAATCCAAATGTGTAGACACGCCCGCGTGAGGCCCTCACGCTATAGTTCGGACTCAATTTGTGTCACGGTTCTTAATCTGAACCAAAGAGTCCAAATCCGGCAATTTGTTTTGAGAAAACAGATTTTTGAAAGAAGTGCCAAACATGGACTGCTTT
>NW_021025115.1:0-29920 GCF_004153795.1 Camellia sinensis | reverse complement strand
AATTTTGTAATATTTTGGGACTGTAATATTCTTTTATTTGGGGACTGTAATATTTGGACTGTATATTTATTCGGACCCTCCGAGTGAGGGCATAACTGTAATAAGTGTGCGTGAGTGTGATGTATGTCTTCCAACCCCACATCTTTCTTCCCTTTTATTTATCCGCTTATGATGGTTAGACTAGGGCATATTTCAATTAGCATACAGTATGATAGCATGTTTGCATTTATTCATCTGTATTGCATGCACCGGGCTCGGCGCATCATACTAACTGCATTGTACCTTCAATTTCAAAGTTGAATACATGATAGTTGTAACATTTCATATGCCATCTTTGAATATCCGAGCCTATTATAATCGCATTTTGCATGTGTTGCATTAGGCATTTCCGTATAGTAAGGATCATGCATGATTTCTAATGAAGTTTCTATTTTGGCTTGGAGTACTCGGTAAGCTTTATGCTTTAGCATCCTTGCATGTGTGTGAGTGACTGCCATGAATAACATGCGTACCATGAGGCTATGTGCTTATCTGATATAACTGCCTGAATGCCTGTGGGTGAAGGTTGGGTTATCTGAATTGGAATAGATCATCAAATGTTTCAAGCCTACCTGCGGGTAGCAAAAACTCTTTCAAAAATAAACATGAAATGTTTTGTTCCAATGCAGGCGATTCAGTCTATACTTATATGCTGTGCGCATCACATAGTAACCTAGGCTAATAACCGGAATAAGAACTCACAATGTTTTCAAAAATAGATATCATGGTTAGTAGAGGCCGGTCTATGACCGGGCGAGCGGGGGTGCTCACGAAGTGACCTTCCCCAATCGTACCCAAGTTCCCGAGCCGAGGTAACTTTGGTGATGACGGACACGTGGCCTTTTGGCACCGAGTCAGGGTTTCCTAAATTTCCCAAAATAAAATATTTAGGTGGCGACTCTGTATCTGGCAAAGCAGTCCATGTTTGGCACTACTTTTTTCAAAAATCTGTTTCTCAAAACGATTTGCCGGATTTGGACTCTTTGGTTCAGATTAGGAACCGTGACATTTTAAGAGTCCGAGCTGTAGTGACCCCAAAATGAACAGAACGGGAGCTCACCCTCCCGGGGCGTTTGGGGGACGTCTACAACGGCCATCGGCCTAGAAATAACAGAACGGCTTTAAGGTCAGTTCATATATGTATGGACTCAAGAGGTGGTTCGCACGGATTCTAGAGGTGGCTCCCACCAAAGTGTAGCACTTAGTTTCGTACATCATTTTGTTCCATACCAGAAATTAATAGGTTTTAAACACCAAACATTTCATATTATATCACGTCATAAACGGAAAGAATTAACAAGACAGGATGCATAAACAGAACGAATAAACCGAACAGAATAATCCAAAATTCATATGAATATCGTCACAGAATAATGTACATAAATCATCTCATAGTTTATTACAAATGGGCATAATCATCTTACGTCTGTCAGAACATTAACAACACTCCTTGATAGACGTCACAAGTATCATTACAGTACGATCAATAAGAACGGAGTAATTTACCTCATAACAGTCTTGATTCATCATTGACAAAACAGAATGATTCGGAATACATGAGCATCATTGTTTCGCTTGTTCACTAGAAATCAATACAGGTAATGTACAGATAACAGAACGTTAATCATGCCTTTCAACAGTAAGCAATCCCAATTATGTTCATCTATTATAGGCAAACACCTATGTTGTAAGACATGTATTACCCAACAGACTATAGGAATCCCTAACAGGGTACTCGGGATATCATGTTCCATTCAGCATATCTTGTTCCTGACAAGCGGAGTGTACTCCCACGAACTCTTTTTGTTAACTAATTCTATTACATGGATAGTTGGTGCGAAATCCTTATTCGGAATTATAGATCATTCATAGGGTGTAGCACATTACCGATAATCATTATCCGTAATCAGAATACCGAATAGTCTCGAAATACAGAATAGTCTCTGAATCACAGCGAGGTATGCCAAATCTTTCAATGACCACACAAGTTCACACTAATTCCCAATCCACATATCATTGCTCACGGAAAACAGAATGTTAATAGTAAGAAGTATTAACGGTAAATAATGTACATTTGAAGTACTATTACTCACAGTGCAACAACGGAGTGCTTGACCTTCCCGAGGTATGACCTATACACATACATAGCTCACACATTAGTTCCTTTCCTTGTTGCATCGTTTTCAGACTCATTTCTCTGCAAATGAATTTACATACGTCAAAAAGGTATCAAATACAAATTCTAAAAATATTAGAGGGTCGAGCACGTAAAACGGAGCAATTCATTTTTTCCAACATGGGCCGCACGTGCGGCTGTGAGCCCCGCACGTGCAGCAGTTGGTCCCGCACGTGCGGTCATGACCCCCGCACGTGCGGCGATTCCAGTGAGAGAGCAGTCCGAAATTCCAGCAAAATTCAATTTTTGGTGAGCATCAATAAGGTCCAAAATAGATCCTTTAATTGCTAAAACATGGTTCAAAAATCATGTATTTCGGAGGTACAACATATGATGATCTAAATATAAACTAGATCTTTATTCCATAACCCAAAACATAACTCAATTCATGAGATCCCAACTCTGTACACACATAAACATATACATATACATATACACATGGCCATGCCCACATAATTGAGTTCAAACATGTTAATAGAACGAAGAGAGTGTAACTTCTTATGCATTTAACACCAATTTAGTTCCAAAACACCAAAGTGATGAACCATGATCCCAATGAAGCAGGAATCAAATACTAACCTCCCTCAAATTCAAAGAAAGAATCCTAGATGATAAATAATTTACCTTAGAGGCTTAAGTCACTCAATTCCCAATCTTCTTATTGTTGATCTCCTTCCCTTTCCTTCAAACCCTTCTCTACTCTTTTCCCTTAGAAGATATTTTTTCCAATGAAGCTTCTAAATCAAGTGTTTTAAAGGGTCTTGATACATAGACAAATATATAAAAGGCAAATAGGACAAAAATCAATCGTTTAATCATTCTAAATTGAAATTTCACAGAAATGCTTATTATTACCTAAAAATTATGCTGATCTCGAATGTAAAATCAATTTCAGATTATTAGGCCTCTAAGGCTCTCAATTTCTGATCTAAACATTCTAAGTGTGACAGATCTTTCTCTCATTAAACAGATAGGACTCTAGAATCATAAGATTCACTTAATTAAACTTAATTTCACATGGAATTTCATAATGAGCACATAGATACACGAAATGAGGGATTGAAAATATACCCGAAACACATGCGGGGGTTGGGTTATTACAAGTGTACTCATTTCTTCTTCTCTCTTAAGATGATTTCAAAATTATGTTTAACGATTTTATTTGCTTCTTGCTAATTTTTCTTTCTTTCAGAACTACATGCTTGGAAAATGTGAACATGTTTTTGTTTTGTCTTGATGATAGAGGGAGGGGAAGTGCAAAAATCCTATATATGTATTGTTAAGAAATTTTGTCTTTGATGAACATTTCAGTTTTTCTAGGAGTTGATGAATGTCCCATAGGTGGAGTCCACTGCGAGTATTTGCGTTCAGAATTACTTTTTCCAATCAGGTATATTGATCTGGGACTTTTTTTTGGTGTATTATCTAAGAATTATTTCTAGCCGTTTGTGCTCATAGCTTCGAACATGTTCAGGTGAATGACTTAAGATATAACCTGAACACAATTAATGCTGCTGCTAGAGAGGTACTTCCTTTTGTTTAGGGTTTGTGAAGTTAATACTAGCTAGAAATCATTTCCAGTACCTTAATATCATACCCATTATTATAGGTAAAAGAATCTACAAAATTGCATCAAGTAATGCAGACGATTCTCACTTTAGGAAACACGTTGAACCAAGGCACTGCTCTACTCGAGGTATTATTCTGTGAGAATGAAGTTTGTTATGTTCTGCAAAATTTTGTTTGGTGGAAAGATTTTGGCATTGATGTCCTCCTTTGTATTTTAGGATCTGCTGTAAGACTCAAATTGGACAGCCTACTTAAGCTGTTTGATACTCGTGTGTCATTGATGCATTGTTTGTGCAACGTCGGAATGTCAAAATTCTCAATTAAAAAAAGGCCTCGTTGAGTTTTTATTTGCATATATATGAATTGTTTTATAGTTAATGATGACTTATCTTGCTGAGCTCACCATGATTTAAGTCAGTAATCACTCAATGATAGCGACATCAAGAGCTTGATTTATGCCCAAGAGTAGGCATACGATGTTTTCTGTAAAACAGAACAATTTAGAAATATGCTTGAAAGGAAAAATGTTGACTCTTCTTTTTGTAAAGGAATTTTTGGTTACTAGTTGCTAGATAGTTGTCTGATAACACATAACACTGAAGTTTTCTTTATGAAACAAAATTTGTTTATCTGACATTCTTGAGTTTTTAGAGAGTAATTTTGTATGTACAAATTTATAATGGTTCTTTAAATTGCTTTGCATGTATTAACTATTTTCTCTTCTTGAATAGTTCACCATATTTGTTTAACAACTTCCATTTTCGTGTGCATCTTTAACAACATTTTTGTATTTTATTCTTCCAATGTTTCTTTGAATTCTTGTGTGATGCTATGTCAATTGCTTTCCTTCCTTCATTAGCTTAGTTTCGAGAAGATGCCAGAGTTGTTGGATTTTGATAAGGATCCCGTTCATTTGGAAGTAGCCTCTAAGGTTTGTATTTTTCTTAATGTAATACGTGAATGGGGTGTCTCTAGTGGAGTTGTACAATTTATTGCTTGTTCCGTCTACATATCAAATGGGCAGAACCAATTGAAGTCTTTAGCTGAATAAATGCAAGCTGTGAGTAAAGATCTCGAAAAGGTCAAGCAAGAGTTCACTACTTCAAAGAATGATGGTGCTATCTCTACAGGCTTTCAAAAGGTAGGGGACATACTTGGGACACAAGGTCACTCCCTTTCTTCTTCTTTTTTTTCCAGATTTATGTTGGATCTTCATAGATGTATATAATTCTAGTTTGATGACAAATCTGGTGTTTGTTTGTTGACGATGATGGTGAGATATAAAATAAAGGGAATTTGCCAATACTGAAATTTTAATCTCAGTGGAAAATTCAGCAGTAAATTTGGTTTCATTTTGCTAAGGAATATTAGTCGTGCTGACATTAAGTTGATGATGGTGCGGTAATCGATTAGAATAATTGAAAAGTGGACTTGGCAAAAATTTTTAGTGGAAGTCTTAGTTGAGGTTGGGAGAGTGTCGCATACAAAGTAAATTCTATCATTATCATCATCATCTTTATGGTACAGAGGCTCGGTGACTGTTATCAAAGTAAAACATCACTTTTAAACAATTATTGAAAATGAAATCATATCCATATGGCTTGCACAAGAATCTTAACAGCATCATTTGTTCGTGTGTTTTAGATTCATGTCATGTAAGCTTGTGTTTTCTGGTTATGGAATTTAGTTGTTTTTACCTTGAAACTATTATGGTCTCTGTTACCGATTTTCTTTGATTTTGAATGTCGAATCTTTAAATTGCATAGAAGTAGAATTTCGAAAAGAAAAACAAAATGTTTGTTTTTTCCTTGAAACTATCGTGGTCTCTGGTATCGGTTCTCCTTGATTTTGAATGTCGAGTCTTTAAATTGCATAGAAGTAGAATTTCAAAAAGAAAAAAAAAATGTTTGTTTTTAATGCAAAGTTAAGAGTTAGTGCTCGACCTTTCAGGTCTTGAAGAATTTCCTTGATACTACTGAAGCTGAAGTAAGGTCACTTGTCTCCTTGTATTCTGAAGTGGTGAGCCTTCTTTTCAGTCTTTTCTTTTATTAAAATCTGCAGGTTCTTGTTTAGTTAAGGTTATTGACACATTTATCTTGCAAGGAAAAAGTGCAGATTCATTGTCTCAGTATTTTGGAAAGGATCCAACTAGGTGCCCTTTTTAACAAGGTTTGGTTTTATTTTCCACATTTTTGTACTTAAATTTCTATTGCTATCAAGTAGGGAAGTTCACTACATTTCTTTTGATCTTCCACAAGGATTATGTTAGAGATGTATCTGTATGTAGGTTAGATTAGATAATGGAAGTGAAAATGCTAACTTATTTAATTGCATGAGTCTAGCTAACTTGGTTAGGAGCCAAATTTCATTGAAATATTTCTAACGGTGCTACCAAAAAATGCTAATACCTTAGAGATTTAGGTTTTAAAACGTATGTTCTGAAACATGGTATATTTTCTTTCCGAAACGGTGAATCCATAGTGATAACAAAAAAAATTTCCAATATATTTCCTAAACCGTTTCCTTGGGAGGAAAAAAAAAATCAAATATAGTGAGCTAAAATCTAAGGAAATGAAAGTTTTGCTAGGAAAAACCATGAATAGTTGGTTATAATGCTCATATAAATGTTTTATAACATGATTAATTTGAAGGAAAAAAAGAAAAAAAAATCAATATAGAAACACCTGGAATTCTAAGCATTTTATATAAGTCTCCACATCATGCCATATTTTAGAGGGCATAGAGCATACGCTGTTCCCGTTCCACATATCACACCAGTCCGTAACTTAGATTTCTAATTATGAATATAGTATGTGAATTTAATTCGAAGAATTAGGTGTATACTATCATATTGTTGGCTACAACAATATCTTAAATTGTAATTTTGAGTGCATACGTGGACACAAAATAAGCAATGAGTTCTGAGACCATGATGGTTTTTTTGGATTATTTCGTCTAGTCATGATCCTTAAATTCTATGTTAACCATCATATACAAATAAACTTTACAGTGAGCATTAGGCCAAAGTGGCCAAATCTGTAACGCCCCACTTTATATTTCACGGATATCATTACCAAATCTTTTGTTGTAATAGGGGTCCCAACATGATCCTAAACAATAACAGCTTTCAGATAACTATGATCATGAATGTTTAGTCTCATACTATATAAATAATGTGATGATTTATAACCAAAGAATATTTACATAAGTACTTTTTCCCAAAATCATTCAATTCTTTCAACAATACAGACGATCCACATTTCCTTCTCATTTCCCATCTACATAACAACCGTTTTGTTTTTGAAACATGTTCACAAATCTCCGATTTCCTTCATATTATTTACAAACTCAATACATGACCTATGTCCGTTTCCAACACATTCAAATATACATATATACATCCAACACAAAAAACAAAAACAACAAGCACCCAACAACTATCTACTCAACATGTGAGAACTCAGCCTTCCTAAACCATAACCATCATAATGCATGATATACATAGATACCCTGAGACAATAGTGATAAATAAACTATGCTCTACCTGCCTTAAGCATGGTAAGCCAATGATACACCTTTCCATAATGAAATGCCAATTTACCAGACACCGGTTGGAAGGTAATGGTACCTCTGTCAAGTTCTCTAGGCGCTAGCTGGAAGGTACTAGTACCTCTCATTCGAAGTGTAGCCAATTCTCCAGGCGCTAGCTGGAAGGTAATGGTATCTCTCATTCTCAGCACAATATTTGTTACCACCCGTCACAATATATTACATGCACAAATAACACAAGTGTAATACATACACATAAGCGATTCAACACAACAGTTTCATAAATGTATGTACTTAATACGCGTAATACAATAATCCAATTTATTTCATGAGACCTTAAGTCCAACCACAACAATAGGAAAATAAAACATTCATAATCCAACCTCATGTTCATTTCTAAAATTTACAAAGTGTTTTGATTTCCTTCTCTTTTCAAAAATCAATTATCTTATTTTCCAAGTTAACATACTCCAGTCTTTGTCCAAATTCATTCTCTTCATTTCACAAAGCTAAATCCATGGATATTAAAGTCGCAACCCCTCAACTCAACATGATTAATCCAAAATTATTCCAATGTTATAGTTAATTCTACGTTTTAGCTATTAACACATTTACACAATCTATATTAACAAAACACAGACATTATTCAACTTTACTGCTTTTTAATTCACTAAGTCAAAACATGAAATTAGGGTTTTTTCTCCCTTTCAACATAAACATGTCAAACTATTCCCCAATTAACCCAAACAACAATCAATTTAATAATCTCATTCACAAATATCAAACGTTAGATCCCTTTTCATGACTTTCAAAGATATCCATAATGGATATGATTTTTATGCAATAAAATCTACCACATATCTATCTGTAGACACCCCATTTTTGACCGTCCTCAAGACTTGGACGTCACCGTTTGAACACTCGGTGATTATCCATGTTTGTGTTCGTTTGGAGTTCCCGGAGGTCTCGGCTCGCGCGCCCCGCCTCAGGATCCCCGAACTCGACCGTTTAGTGTCTGGTTTTGCACCAAACACTTGAAAAATAAAATAAAACAAAGGAAAGGGGGGGAAAAAATAGAGCAAGTAAAGAAAAACAAAAAAAGAGAGAGTGTATGACTTCAATGTCTTTATTCCGTCTAAATAATTACAATGACAAAGGGTTAGTGTAATTTCCCAAATGTCAGGTGATATGTAATAAACCCAAACCTTAGGGATGTAAGTGAATTTACCCTTTAAATTAAAAAAAAAAAAGAAAAAGAAAAAGAAAATTAATAGTAAGTGTTTTAATAAGACACTGGTTAAATAGAGAATAATTGACCCCGCAAAAACAATAAAAATAGAGAATAATTGGAGTCAAAGCCAACTAGTAAGTAATAGGAATATATGTTATGAGATAGAAGAGAAACTAACCGGAGAAGGGAGGTGGAGGAGGAAGTTCGCGACTCGCGAGGGTCATCTTCTACACTACAAAAACACTCTGCCATACTTGCACTTTCCACGCTGGCAGAACAGTTGGTGGTTCTTCACATATGATTTGAAATCGTGAGGAAAGTCACGGATTGTATTATCAAACTCGGCTCTACTCAAAAAATAAATATTACGAATCTCAGCCATCGATTATCTACCATTCTCTCTTTCTATACTTCCCAGCACAAAGGGAAAGTCTACCTCTTATATGCCTAGTTGCCTCGTTAAAATACTAATAATAGTAGTAAAATAATAAAATTAAAAGAAGAGGTCGAAGGAAACTACACAGAAAAGTCAACGTTGTGTCTATTTTAATGGTCAAACAATGATTCTACACTAATAATCAACCATCAGTTTGTTTATAGTCTTCAAATTATGATTGCAAATCACATTTTAAAACACGTTTTGAAAACATATTTGGTAAATCAGATAATTTTTAATTTTTTGTCTACCCGGTTGTCCGTCCAGACATCCTCACAAACAGTTTTTGAATTTTTGGGTCAACCCGGTCGTCCTCCGGACGTCCGACTGGCTGACCACAGCAATGTTTTTTTTTTTTTTTTTGCAATTGGCACATGTTATCTAAAAGAAAAAATTATATTTGTTTTTGATATTTTTTAAATATAAAAATTATTTTTTTCAGACCAAAATGACAAATTATTTGAACATTTATTTAAAATTAACAAAAAAATTAATAAAAAATATTTGTCACAGTAATTTTTAAAAAATTAAAAAAAAAATTTTTAAACAAAACAATTAAAAAAATTTCCAACCAAATATATAATCAAAAGTAATTTAAAGCACTAGCTGAATGTGTTTTTTTAACAAATAATAATAATTTTTTTAATATTCCACACTCAAAAAAATTTTGAAAATTTTTAAATTTTTTAAATAAATTTTTTTTTCTTTCAATAATTATTTTTTTGAATTAAATTTTAAAAGGAGTTTGGATATGAGTTTTGAATAGAATTTTCAATAGAGTTTTAAGTTGTGTGCTTGGTTATGAGTTATGAGTTTTTAAATTAAGTTTTGAAAACTTTTTTCAAAACTCATAATCAAATAATTTTTCACAAACTCAACACTCATTTTAAAAATTCAATACTCAATTCAAAACTCTTTTCAAAACACATAAACAAACAAATTTTCTCTTTTCAAATCATAATTCTCAAAACTCACAAACTCAAAACACAACTCCACACTCAAATCATAATTCTAAACAAAAACCAAACACTGCCCAAGTGATTCAAGAGGTTCACGTTGTCCAGTCTAAAAAAAAAATTTTGCTTCGCATGGTCAAAGTAAACAGAAAAAACTAATAAAATGGAAATTCTATTGGGTATATACCATATGTACTTTTGCTCATAATTTTTTTTATTTTTTTATTATGATTTATTTTATTATTAGTTATAACACATTGTGATAGTGGTTATGATATTTGATAATGCAACTTGGTCTGTAGGAGATGGGTCGGACTGATCCAAGCACTCCATGGGTTGACTAACCTTCGCCTTCCTAGTTACACCTGCAACAAGTCCAGTAGGAAGGTTCTGAAATGAAGGTGGTTCCTTCCTGTGGACCCTCCGACGGTCAAGTTAGCTGAGTGTATAGAGGTAATGGAAACTTAGAAGAAGTTGAGAGTAGAGAAAGAGAGAGAGTGAAGGATCTGTTACCATCCTTAGAAGCTTGCTTATGTCCTTTACTAATCATTTCCTTGTCGATTCATGTCGTTCCATTGCCCAAAAGTCTACCACTTACTTGCCGTTAGCCATGGTGATTTCACCACACCCCAAAGTGAGGGGTCTTATTGCATTTAATGTGTTGCCAGTCTCATTTAATGCTTGGCGTATAAGCTCAATAACTCTGCAAAATCTTTGTCTACCACATGGCTAATTTCCTACTAGACACGTGTCTAGCTACAACCGGGCTTGGACCACTACGGGTTCTCTGTTGGGCCTGCTACTAGGCCTTATTTGTTGAGGTTTATAGTGATAACTAACCAAGTGATCGTCCGGGCAGCCCAGGAGAACCATGGGTTGGGCCCATCAGGAGTCTCCCATTCCCAAGCGCAACTTTAGTCCAGCAAAGGGAATAAGAAAATGGGGTGAAGTCCCCAAAGTTGAGGAGAAGATACCGACCAACTGACCTTCTGGTAGTAGGGGACGAAGGGATCTAAATGCAAGGGACGACCGACAGTGGGAACGGGGTTGGCCGGGTGAGGATGGATACTAGATCACTGAAGATGGCCGAACACCGAAGCTGACCAACCTTGCGAAAATGGCTAAACACCAAAATTGTCCAACTTGTGGGCAGGCTGACCAAGGAACCTGTCCGACTAAGAGTTGGCCGATTGATGGACCTGACCAATTGAGGGATTAAAGAACCGATGGACCTGACCGACCGAGAGGTGGCTGATTAGGCTATAAAATATAGTGTGACGGCTGAGTAGTGGAATGCTTCTGTGATGTGCAGGGCTCGAAGAGTGGGGATTCATGTGATGACGTGATGTGAATTAGACGTGGGGTGAAAAAAGAGGGCTGGTGGTTGAAAGAATTAATCTTGTCTGTCCACGGGGAAGAATCCAGGCAATGGATATAGATTTGAAGCGTTATGGAGGCGTAGGGGTTTCGAAAGTGGGTGAATTCAAAAGGTTTTGGGTATTAACTTGTATGTTTGTCGCTTTACCTCCACACTTAGCAAATTTTAGACTGGCAAATTTCAATTACGATACCTGGAATACAAACAAACCTTGGGTTTTTTTTCTCTTATTCACTTTTCATACTTGATTGCAAAAAACCAAAAGATCTCAAACTTTTCTTCTTTCGTCTCGCCTGATTCTCCTATCTTCCACATCTCCAACTTTCCTAACTTCCAAATCAGTTTACAGAAACATGAGAGAGATGGCCCAAAAGAAAGCTTCTGCTTTGATGACTGACCCATATAGGGATGACAACGAAGTAGCTCTAGCAGAATAGTACAGGGTTAAGAGGATGGTGGAGAGAAGGACCGAGAGGCCGTCCTACCCAATCCCATCAACCATGATCTCTATGGCTCAACTCATCAACCAGGTGGCGCAAGACCACTGGTACATAAAGGTGGACAAATTGAGACTGACTCCAGAGAACTTAGAAGAGATCGGAAAGAAATACCAAATCCCCGAAAACATAGAACTGAGGCTACCAATGACAGATGAGAGAACCTCCAATGCTAGGCCAATAGAGTTCACACTATATGAAGAGGCGCTAAACGGGGGTTTGAGGCTTCCACTCCCGCAACTTGCCATCGACATTTTGAATCGCCTAGAGGTAGCACCAAGTTAGCTAGTGCCAAATGCTTAGAAAATTATCTTTGCTTAGGCAATCTCTTGGCCTTGAGCTACCAAAGAGGGGGAGATGTCAGTGGATGAGTTCTTTTGCTGCTATAAGGCATCTGGGCAGCATGAGACATGGGTAGCCCTGCAAGTGGTGTCTGGCAAAGGATTGGTGACAGGTTGCCCTCGTCTTTGAAGAGATGGAGGACAAAGTGGTTCTATGTATCCATTTATGGCGAGAGGGGTGTGTGGAGGATCTGGAAATCCCCACTAAGTCGCTGGAGCGTAACCTAACAGCTGCTACGGAGAAGAAGGTGCAGTGAGTCAAGAGGTGAAAGAAGAAGAAGGGACTTAAATGAGATGATCTCGTCAAACCTTCTTCCTTGTTCACTCTTAAGTTGGGTCCTGAGCCCACTAAAGGAGATCCCGCTCCTGAAGAGGCGAAAGCGAAGAGGAAAGCCCAAGAAGCAGACGATCGGCGAGCCTTTGCTACAACGAAAAAACTTAAGGAGAAGGAGTTGGGCCTCGCCACAAAGCCATAAATGCACAGGGCCACTCGCCCCCATCGTAAGGCCTTAGCCAAACGAGATTTAAAAAACTTTGTGCCACTGAAAGTGCTCCATTGACCCCTTGAAAAAGAAAAACAAAGCAAAGTTGAAGTAGCTGAAGTAGAAAATAGCTGCTAAAAAAAGATAAAAATGATGGAAAAAAGGCCAAAAGAGCTAAGGAATGGGCGGCCAGGGCAGTTATGGTAACAGTGGTTGAGGAGGTACCAAGGCTTGAGGTAGAAGCTGAGAGAGCGTAGGCTGAAAAGATGGAGGAAGACCCCTTGGTTGCTGAGTTCATGGACTTGGGAGACTCTGAAGCAGAAGGAAAAATTGATCGAGCGGCAGACCTCCCCCCTTCTAAAGAAACAGGCACTACAAAATGGGAGGTCGACGTGCCAAGGCAAATGATAGAGATAGTGTCATGACCCGAACCCGCCCCTATGGATTAAGGTCATAACCGGCCAGTAATCAAGAGATTACCAACGACCTCAATCTGGATTAAGCATGTTTCAATAGAAATAAGGGGCCAAAGCGGAAGCAGACTTAAAAATTGTGTCCAATGAGCTGTGCTTATATGGCGTAGTAGAATCATTCCAAAAGCATTCCATAATAACTCACACATATAAACAGAATTAATATCTTGTACATCTAGGATCTTCAAACATGTAGCTAGCCAAACAAAAGTTTATGTACATAAGTGATCCAACATATTCACCAAGATAGCAAAAAAGGAGTAAACAAAAGAACAAAGATAGAGTCTCGTGCGTGAGACATTCGGGCTGACTCCATAAAACTGACTTTATCTCACATTCTTCACTGAGGCTAGGTTTGGACATCTCTTTGCTCACCTACATGCATATAAATGAGAGTGAGCGAAAGCCTAGTGAATAATATCAAAATAAAGAAGTGACGTGAATGAAATTCATAACAAACATATCAAACAGCCTTAGGCCCATTCATGTTTCTATCTAATACATGAAACGGCCTCTGGCCCAATCATTCATGTCAAACGGCCTCTGGCCCAATCATTCATGTCAAACGACCTCGGGCCCAATTCATTCATATTCAAACAGCCTATGGCGCAATCATTCATGTCAAGCGGCCTCGAGCCCAATTCATTCATATTCAAATGGTCTTTGGCCCAATCATTCATGTTTATGCGCATTTCATACTTGAGATCATAAGCACATCATAATCATAATCATATTCTAATGGCCTTATTCAATCATTGGTATAACGAATAATCAATTAAAATTAACAAATCTGTAGAGCTCATACAAAAGTAAGCATTTGGAAAGTAGCATACTTCAACACATTCTTACTAAGATATTTTACTCACAGTGCTCTGCCGATGGATTTGCCCTTGCGCTTGACCCTACACATTATATAACATATTGGGTCACAAGTGATTCAATCTGCTCTTAATTTATTTACTTCTCTTAGGCCTCTTTCTTATCTTTTTAGGTCATTTACAATGCTCAATGCATGCCTAAGAGTGTTTAGAAGTAATAGAGAACGGAAAACAAAGCATAAAACAACTTTTCAAAATTTTTGAAACAGAGCTCTCTACTCGAGCGCAGCTTTGGTCGCTCGAGCGAGGAGTCTTGCAAAATAGGGTTCGCTCGAGCGTAAAATCTGCTGCTAGAGCCGTTGTGTAAATCCCTGCAAAACTTTTGGGAGCTAAATTTTCACGCTCGAGCGGACTAGTCGAATTCTAGGTTTTCCAGCAAGTTGTTTAAGCTTCAAAACAGAACCCCAAAGGCTCCAATGTTTGCAAATCAATGCCAAATCATAGAAAAACATTGTGTATCATAAATAAAATAAAATAAAATAAACTTGGATAATTTGAGACCAATGGTCCAAAATCATGGTTCATTTTCAAAATCATTCCAAATTCTCCTTGTTAATTTCAAAACTCATGCATTCAAACTTTATACAAACTTCATATCTTCATGAATCATGCATGCATGTTAATTTTTGACTCCAATTCCATTTCAAATGGTACAAATGATGCTCATAATCATGAAACTCATGAAAATTATGCATGCATGTATGATTTGATGCCATATTCTTCATGTTCCAACGATCATCATCTAAATACAAACATGAGTCCTTAGAATTGAGTTTCATACCATCATAATTCTTACATGCATGTGTATATTGACTTCAAATTCATCGTATATAACTTAAACCTTGTTCTTGATTACCAATTCTCTTTGAATTCATATAAACAAACTCAAACTCATGAATTAAGGGTTGGTTACCCACCTAGAAGCTCCAATCCTTCCAAAATCAGCTAATTTCTTGAGTCTAGCTTCCAAATTCCCAAGCTTTGAGCCAAAATCCACAATTTGTGCCCTCTTCTCTCTCTAGAACTGTCTCTCTCTCTCTCTACAATGTATTTCAAATTTTGAGCTCAAATGGGGAGCTTAAGTATAAATAGGCCTATATATACATGCTTGCCTAATCAACCTTGATTAAGGCTAATTAATTGTGACTAATTCAATCAGTTTAATCTAATTATTTTGATCTGAATCAATTTTTAATTAAATCTCATCGTAGGCTCTAAAAATTATGCTAATCGCAAAAAATACAGTCAATTTCAATTTCAGTTTCAGTCACCTCTACGGCCTTTAACTAAATTTTATAGCAAAAAATTGAACAGATTTTCCGACAGTGAACAGATAGAAATTCAAAAACACATATAATCATATAAATGGCACTCAAAATCATATTAAGCACATAATCAAGATCATAATTAACAGTAATTAACATAACACGGGACAGGGTTATCACATATGGAGTGCCTAACGGCAACACATTCAAGCACACTTGAGGCGAGCGTTACCTTTAGAACAGTGAGCATGGTCACTGGTCATTTGAGTGTCATGGTCGGTCTGCCACTATCTGAAGTTATGGGGCCCTTCAATGTGTTGTGCAATGCCAGAGCTATCGTTGAACGCCTGCGTGGTTCCATAGATGACACGGCCGTCAGGGACATCTCTCGATTTGGGGAGGCCAAACTCATGAGGGCATTCGGTTCTGCCCAAATGGAGTCCCTAACCCTAGCGACCACTGAAAAAACAGAGTTGGAGCAGCTGAAGAAGAAAAGGGTTGCTCCAAAAAATGGAAATTAGGGGAAAACGGCCAAAAGAGCTAAGGAATGGGCGACTGAGGTAGCTAGTTTAACAAGGGTTGAAAAGGTGCCAAGGCCTGAGGTAGAGGCTGAGAGGTCAGAGGCTAAGAAGATGGAGGAAGACCTCATAGTCGTTGAGTTGGTGGACTTAGGGGAGTCTGAAGGAGAAGGAAAAACTGACCGAGTAGCAGACCTCCCCCCTTTTGAAGAAACAGGCATTGTAGAGCGGAAGGTTAACGTGCTAGGGCAAATGGTGGAGATGGAGTGCCCAACGGCAACACAATAAAGCACATTTGGGGGGAGCACTACCTTTGGAACAGTGAACACGGTCGCTCGTCATCTGAGTTCCGTGGTCGGTCTGCTACTGTTTGAAGCTGTGGGGCCCTCCAACGTGTTGTGCAATGCCAAAGCTGCCGCCAAACGCCTACTTGGTTCCATAGATGATGTGGCCATCAGGGACGTCTCTCGATTTGGGGAGGCTGTACTCATGAAAGCATTTGGTTCTGCCCAAATAGAGTCACTAACCTTAGCAGCTGCTTTACTGAGCAAGGGAGTGAGGGCCAGAATAGAGATGAGCCCTCTCAAAACCTAACTAGAGAAGACTCAATCTAAGCTGCAAAAGGCCAAGCTAGAAATCTTGGGCTGGCGTAAGGCAGCACGAATTGCTTATGCAAAAGTCCTTTTGCATGCTCAGAATTCCAAGAAGATTGACAGTGGTGTAGAGCCGTATGGCGAAGTGCACATAAGTGGATAAAGCTGAGGTTGCTGCCAAACTAGCGGAAGTCAAGGCTCAGCTCGGCCAGTTGGCAGCTGAGCTAGAAATCACTTGCTGCAAGGTGGTATTGTTAGAGGAGTTCGAAGTGGCAATGAAGTGAAAGAAGACTAATGGAACGCAGCTGGCCTGTACCACTGCCAAGGAACAACTTGAAGAAGCCCTTACCAACAATGAAGAGCAGCGCAAGCTGTCTCTAAAGGAGAAGAAAGAGGCAGATGCACGAGTTACTGAGTTGGTAAGGGTGCTTACTGCAAAGAAGAAGGCTTTAGAAAGGGAGAGGGCCAAAATGGTAAAGTTGGCCAAGACTTCGGCTTCGAAAAGAGCTGTCTACCCAGACCTCTATGCCACAACTGTTGAGGAGTTTAAGCATTCTACTAAATTTCAAATAGCGGTGGATACAGATATGATAACAAGCTTGCCTAGAGAGGTGGGGAGTGACGCTGGGCCATCCAATGTAGCGACTACCGAACTAGTGGAGGGGCAGACTAAGTCAGCAATAATTGAAAACTTCCAACAGGTTCGACTATTTCAAACACTTGCTCAGCGAGTATTGAAATAGTGGCTGGGTGAAGTTCAGGCAGAGAGGTGAGGCAATCTTTCTAGACATCAACTTTGACTTCGTTCAGCCAGGGGATAGAGATGTTGCCTGCACTCCACTGGATGAAGGGATAGATGAAGAAGATCTAATATCCTTATAAGAAAAAAGAGATGGGGGGGGGAGCCTGAGCTCTACTTGATTTATAATTTAGTTTACTTTTTCTTTATAAAAAAGTGTACATTTTGTAATAAACTTTTATGTGATACAAAAAGTTGCCTTGTAAATAAGTTTGTCAACACAAGTTGGCTTGTCTATGTGTGTCCATTTATGCCTGTATGTGAAGTACTTGAAGTGAAGAATGAAAACTTGGTACCAACGGCTAAGTGTAAACTTGTAAAAATTGGACTTGCTGAGACTGAAATGGATCTTAAAAAATGTAAAATGTAAAATCAAAAGTAAAGGTTCAACCAATATCAAAATCAAAATTGAACTTTGAGTAAAGTAAAGCTTCATAAAATGTATGTATCAGTGTTGAGCACCAAGGGCTCAATCAATATTCCAAGTCAGGCTTAAGAGTAAATTTTCATGGTGATCTTTAGAAAGGTGCTCTGGAGTGGCCACCACGCGAACAATTGCATAAAAACTAGACTTGTGCAAAAACAAAAGTTGAATTGGTAAAGTTGGGTGACCAGCACTAAAAGTGGGTGCACTGGACTGAGCATTTAAACTTATGTAAAATTAATCAACATTGGGGAGCCAACATTAAATTTGAACTTTATAAAATGTAAGTGCAAATGGAAAGTGTATTGGCCTGATCGTTAATTAGGCAAACTTAATTAATTGAAACTTCTAGTGGCATCAATGTCTTGACTCAGAAAAAACAAAAAAAATTAGTTAAGGATAAAGGTTACAAGGTAGGGTGGCCGAGCACCTTAGTCGGTCAGCTAACCTATTCCTGGTGTAAATCCATGAAATGTTCCTGGTCAACCATCCTGGCCTAGACTCCGTTGTGCTAAAATTTGTTGGACTCAAGCATGCTAAGATTTTTGGTGCTCAATGAGGTTGAGGCTATTCTGCACTCAGTCAAGCTGAGAATTTTGCACTCAGTTGTGCTGAGGTTTTCATGCTCAGTCTAGCTGAGACTTTCTGGACTCAGTCTTGCTGAGATTAGGTCTTCATGCTCAGTCTAGCTGAGTTTTCTGGACTTAGTCTTGCTGAGATTTTTGTGCTCAATCATGCTGAGGTCTTCATGGTCAGTCTAGTTGAGACTTTTCTAAACTCAATCTTGCTGAGATTTTCGTGCTTAGTCATGCTGAGATTCTTAGCCAGCTTGTTTAATTTAAAATGTACAAGATATGCAACATAGGTAAAGAAGTTGATGGCTTTTCTCATTAATGTAGGGTCCTACCAAAGTCAACTTGTACATTACAGTGAAAAGCATGGAAAAATACAATAAATGACTTGGGCCAAATAGGACAATAAAATAAATGAAAACATGAGAAAAAGACTTCATATTTTATTGAAAATGCCGCCTGAGATGCTCAGCATTCCATGGATGAAAGAGATCTTCGCCCTTCATGTCTTTAAAGCGGTAAGTGTTTGGGTGTGGTTTAGATTTGACAATGTAGGTTCCCTCCCATTTAGATGCTAACTTGCCCTTGACTGAGTTTTTGGTTGCCAGAGTTGCTTCCCTCAGAATGAGGTCGCCTATAGTGAATTCTCTAGGTCTGACTCTACTATTATAATGCTTCATCATCCTCTGCTGGTAAAAGGCCAGTCTAACAGCAGCTGGTTCTCGTAATTCTTCAATAAGATCTAGGTCAACCCGTTGCATCTCTTCATTCAGTTTTGGATTTGGATGTATTACTTGAGAGGTCGGTAGGCCGATCACCATGGGATGACCGCCTCAGCGCCGTATGTTAAACGAAAAGAAGTCTTCCCTGTAGGGGTTCGCACTGTCGTCCGATATTCCCATAGTACATTTGGTAACTCCTTTACCTAGAGACCATTAGCAGCCTCCAACTTGGTCTTGATAATCTTCAACAAAGATCTGTTGGTAACTTCAACTTGCCCATTAGCTTGAGGGTGGCCTGGAGAGGAAAAACACTTCTTGATATTGAACTCCTCACGGAATTCCCTGAACTTAGTGTTGTCAAACTATTTGCCATTATCTAACACACTGGCCTAAGGGATTCTAAATATACACACGATGGACTGCTAGATGAACCTAGTGGTATTTCTCTTGGTGATCTTGGCAAAAGACTCTGCTTCTACCCATTTAGTGAAGTAATCAATGGCGGCCACAGTGAACTTGACTTAGCCTTTACCAGTCAACAAAGGGCTTATGAGATTGATTCCCCATTTGGCAAAGGGATAAGGGCTACTAAGTGTGATCAGTTCTATTGAAGGGACGTAAGGTATGTTGGCGAAGCGCTGGCACTTGTCGCATTTTAGTACGAAGTCATTGGCATCTTAGCCAAGTGTGGGCCAAAAGTAGCCTATGCAAAGAATCTTGTGAGCCAACGACCGTCCGCTAGAGTGGTTTCCACAAATTCCTTGATGAATTTCCCTCATAACATAGGTTGCCTGGTCGGCATTGATATACCTGAGGTATGGTCTTGAAAACCCTCACTTATACAGGACCCCTTCAATAATAACATAGTTAGCTAACCGAGCTCTGACCTCGTCTGCCTCCTTTCTATCCTCTGGCAATACCCCTTGTTCTAAAAAATGGACTATGTCTTATGCCCAAGAGATTTGTTCATTTTGAAGTAGATGGACTTCTTGCTGGTCTTGCGCGATTGTCGGGTGTGCCAGATACTCAATTCTGACTTCATGATTGAGGTTTGACTGGTCTGCCGAAGCTAGTTGGGCCATCTTATTTGCTTTGGAATTCTCAGACCTTGGGATGTACCTGACGTGGAAACTATTAAAAAGAAATGTGACAGGTAGAGCAATGTCCCTGCATCCTATTTATCTGACCAACCACTAGTTGTGAGTCACTAACCACTTGGATATGGTTGACCCCAATGTCTTTAGCTAATCTGAGACCGGCTATCAAAGCTTCATATTTGACTTTGTTATTACTAGTTTCAAACTGGAATCGGAGGGCGTATTTAAAGTCCTCAGCTTCTGGGGTGGTGAGGATTAATTCGACTCCACTTCCCTCCTTCCTAGAAGAGCCATCAACTTTCAGAATCTAGGAGTAGGGGTCAATCTCCTCAGGGACTATGCTGACTGGTGGGGGAGGCATGTTTGGGGTGACATTGGTGAACTCAAGGATGAAATCTACAACGGCTTGGCCCTTGATAGCTGTCCGAGGTCGGTAAGAGATTTCATATTGGCTCAATTCAACAGACCATTGCATGAGCCTACCAGAGGACTCTGGTTGTTGTATGACTTTTTTTAAGGTTAGTCTATAAGAACCACAATAGAATGAGTTTGAAAGTATGGTTGGAGTCGTCTGGAGGCGATGACGAGAGCTAATACCAGTTTTTCCAACAAATCATAGTTCTGTTCTGCCCTCCTGAGTGCTCGGCTGATGTAATAAACCGAGTTTTATACTGAATCTTTCTCTGTAATCAGGGTAGCACTAATTGCTGTGTTGGAAATGGCCAAGTAGATAAGAGTGTCTTCCCTGGAATTGTTTGATAGAGAAGAGGAGGGTTGGCCATACATTGCTTTAGCTGTTGAAATGCCCCCATTGCATTCAGCATTCCAAGTAAAAGCTTTCCTGAGCACCTTGAAGAATGGAAAACACGTGTCCATTGCCTTAGAAATAAAGTAGTTGAGGGCGGCCACTCTACCAGTAAGCCGTTGAACCTCCTTTACAGTCTTGGGAGACTTCATTTCTACTAAGGCCTTGGTTTTCTCTAGAATGGCCTCAATTCTCCTGTGACTAACCATGAAACCCAAAAATTTGCCAAACCCAATGCCAAAGGTACATTTCTCTGGATTCAACATCATCTTGTACTTGCACAAGGTCTGGAAGATCTCCTGCAAGCCAAATAGGTGATCAGAAGCAAGCTTGCTTTTAACCAGCATGTCATCAACGTAGACTTCTATGTTTTGACCTATCTAATTTTTAAACATTGCATTCACCAGCAGCTAGTAAATAGCCCCTACATTCTTTAGGCCGAATGACATCACTCAGTAGTGATAGGTCCCTCAATCTGTAATGAATGATGTATGCTCTTGATTTCTGGCCTGCATAAGGATCTAGTTATATCCCGAAAAAGCATCCATGAAGCTAAGCATCTGGTGACATGCTGTTTCACCAACCAGTAGGTCTATTCTAGGGAGCAGGTAGCTATCCTTTGGACAAACTCGATTAAGGTCTGAATAGTCTGCGCAGAGCCACCACTTGCCATTACTTTTTCAGACCAAGACAACATTAGACAACCATCTAGGATAGTCCACATTTTAGATATATTTGGCCCTCAACAGCTTGTTCACTTCTTCGGCAATGAGATTATTCCGCTCTGGGTGGAAAATATGCTACTTTTGGTGGACTGGTCTGAATTGGGGCTCGATGCTAAGGCGGTGGGTAATGATGGAAGGATCAATGCAGGACATATCTTCGTGAGTCCAAGCAAAAACGTCTTTGTGCTCGATGAGGAGAGTTGTAAGGTCGACTTTGGCCTGAGGGCTTAGCTGGCTACATATCTTGGCCGTGTTCGCGAGGTCAAGGAGATTAATGGGTACTTCGATTAATTTCTCTACCAGTTCACCCAAGATTACTTCTTCTTCATCTCTAACATCGAGGCCCTTAATGATCATAGCCTTCTTCAATTTCACCTCCTTTAAGGAAGCAACATAACATTTTTTGGAGATAGTCTGCTCTCCGGGCATTGTGGCGACTTCATGGCCAGTCGGGAATTTCATCGTCGAATGATATGTGGATGTCACAGCTTAGAAGGCATTGAGAGTTTTGCGCCTAAGTATGATGCTGTAGACGGAGGGGCAATCAATGACCAAGAAGGTAAGGATCTTAGTGGCCTGCTTAGTGATCAAGAGTCACTCGATCACCTGTGAAACCAACTAACGGGGTTTGCAGCGACGACAACTTTTATTCTTCAATCTTAAGCTGCTTGAAAGCATTGAGGAAGATGATATCTGATGAGCTGCCATTGTCAACAAATACTCGCGTGACTTTGAGTTGTAGACAAGAAAGAAAATGACTAGGGGGTCGTCATAGGGGTATCTGTATTTGTGAAAGTGATGGGTTCCGACCATTGCTTGGGCAGCTTATGGGGTCGGTCGACCGTTGTTACCTCTAACCATTTCTCTGACCCATGTCTAATCTTCCTGAGCTCGACTCGCTGTGCCGACCTCGAGGGTCTGCATGCGAGTCCTTCTGCAATGACTCTGATTTCCCCCAAAGGTGGTGGGGGTCCGCCTTAGGCTCGAGGTTGTTACTAAGCCACATTATCATTCCGCCTGTGCTGTTAGGCATGCTTGAGAAGAGTTCTCCTGTCGTTCCGCCTCTGAGGATCGATTCTTGCCCTCTAGTGGGGTCTGGCCGTGGTAAATCGACTCAGACGACCTTGGCAAACTAGCTCCTTTACCTAGTCCTTAAGATTGATACATTCCTCAGCGTTATGGCCATGGTCGTGGTGGAAACAACAGTACTTAGACTGGTCGCATCTGCCTAAAGAGGTTTTTAGGGGTTGAGGCCATGTAAGGTTATAGTTGTGCTAGATTTGGTTTAACACCTATTCTATTGGTGAGTTAAGTGGAGTATACCGCTCAAACCAACCATATGGACGAAGGGGAGTCGGTCGGTCAGAGTGCGGAGGTTGATCGGAATAGCGGGGAGGTTGGCTGGAATATTAAGAGTGTCCAAGCTTAGGTTCTTTTCATTTTTCTTTAGATTGTGAGGGTTTGAGGATAGAATCTTGGCAAACTACCAAAGCATCTTCAGCAATCATGTATTTTTGGGCTTTAGCGATAAGGGTTGCCATAGTGGTTGGAGGATTTTTGGAGAGGAAAAAAAGGAAATCAGATGGGCGTAGACCAGCCATAAAGGCTGTGAGGATGACCTTGTCATCATTCTCCTCAACTTATAAAACTTCTGTGTTACAGCAAGTGACAAAGATGCATAAGGACTCCCCTTTAGTTTGGTGAATATTCAGCAGTTGAGTTGCTGGGCGCCATTGACGTTAAGCACTAATGAAATGGATCAGAAAGGGTTTGCTTGGTTTGAGGGAATATTTAGTGGAATATGCAGGTGGGTTGATCTTGGTTTGAGGGAATATTTAGTGGTGGTGGAAGTGGATTAGCAGGTAGGTCACGCTGCCGTAAAGCATTGATTAGGGCTTGGTTTTGTTCAGCCATGCGGTTGATGCTGTTGGTGAGCTCCGTGGAATATGCAGGTGGGTTGTTTGGGTTAGAGGACTCAGCTTGAGGATTCCCAGTAGTATGTTGTAAAGCCATGGATCGCGTCGTAATCATTCACTCTGATGTTGAAGGTGGGTAAGAAGAAAATCATTTTCGGTGACGATAAACAAAATTGTCAGCCGAATCGATTTCCCACAAACAGCGCCAACTGATGATGCAGCTTGGTCGGCAAAAGATGGATCGAACTGATCCAAGCACTCCACGGGTTGACTAGCCTTCGCCTTCCTAGTCACGCTTGCAACAAGTCCAGTAAGAAGGTTCCGAAATAGAGGTGGTTCCTTCTTATGGATCCTCCGACGGTCAAGTTAGCTGAGTGTATAGAGGTAATGAAAACTTAGAAGAAGTTGAGAGTAAAGAAAAAGAGAGAGTGAAGGACGTGTTACGAAATGTTCCTCAGAAGTTTCCTTGTATCCCTTACTAATAATTTCCTTCTCCATTCATGTTGTCCCACATTGCCCGAAAGTCTACCACCTACTTGCCATCAGCCATGGTGGTTTCACCACGCCCCAAAGTAAGGGGTCTTGTTTTATTTAATGCGTTGATTATCTCATTTAATGATTGGCGCGTGATCTTAATAACTCTGTAAAATCTTTGTCTGCCACGTAGCTAATTCTCTGTTCGACACATACCTAACTGCAACTGGGCTTGGACCACTACGAGTTCTCTGTTGGACCTTATCAGCTAGGCTTTATAGTGATAGCTAACCAAGTGATTGTCTGGGTAGCCCAGGGGAACCATGGGTTGGGCCTTTCTGGGTCATACCCATCAGATAGTATTAACAAGACTCTTATTTTTTTATAGGATAAATTACACTCACCTTTTTTCAAACTTTAATGGTCAAAGGTGAAAAAATATTAAAACTTAAAAAGTTAAAGTGTAATTTACTTACATTTGTAAAAAAGTATATTATGCTTTGTGGCTTTTAATATAGTGCCATGTGGCTGATAATGGTGCATTTTTTTGTTCAAAATTGAAAGAGATTAACCGTTGGAATAAATTAAGAAAAATAATAAATATTAAAAAGAATCAAAGTGAAAAAATATAAATTTTAAAAGATAAAGTGAAAAAAAAAACTAAAACTTAAGGAGGCGAAGTGTAATTTACTCTATTTTTAATTTACTCTATTTGATAAAAAGTAAAGGGTAAATTACACTTTGCCTCCAAAAATTTCACCCATTTCTCATATTTTAGCCTTTTAAGTTTGTTTTTTTCGATTTTGCCCTTCATGTTTGCAATCCTGCTTACTTTGGCCCTTTATATTTGCAATTCTTCCCATTTTGGCCCTTTAAGTTTGATTTTTCAATTGACTGAAGCAATGTAATAGCTAAGCTAGTGAGGCAAAATTTTTCATGTCATTCCTCTCTATGCTAATAAAAAAGCTTCATCATAGTTATAAACACTGTTTTTTGTTAGGTGGCAGTTATATTGCATTTGGATGGGTTTGGATGACAAAACTAAGGGAGTGCAAAGTATTCAAACAATCTTTTGAATTTAGTTGCATGAAGTGGGAACAGGGGCAGGAACGGGAGCAAGGAAGTGTGAGCCGATAGAAGTTGTGTTGTTGTTAATTTTTTTTTTTAATTTTTTTATTTTACATATGTGTTTGTGTTTTTTTATTAGTATGTATAATATATATATAATGATTATATATGTTTTATCTTATATATATTACTTATTATATATATATATATATATATTGTGAGAAGGCGAAAGGGAGAGAGAGAGCGAGTGAGAGAGAGAGAGAAGGCAAAGACGAAGGCAGAGGAGACGATCAACAAGAATAGAGAGGGAAGGGCGAGACGACGAAAAATAGAGACAAAGAGACAATCTGTGAGAGGAAGAGAGAGGCGAACTGCAAGAGAGGGAGAGAGAAAGACGATCTGCCAGAGAGATGAATTGCAACAGAGAGACAAAAAGCGCACACATAGAGAGAGAGAGAGAGAAAGAGAGACGACCTTTGAAGTGATGAAAGAAGAAGAAGAAAAATGAAACAAAGAAGGACATACCTCGATATAGGGCTTCAACTTCACCTTCTTAAGCTTCAACATGTTCAGGTTCTTCTTCACCTTCTTTCTCCTCTCTCTCTTTGTCGACCAATAGGCTAGGGTTTTTGTTCATAGCCACTAACGATCCCATCTTGGACAAGATCGCGTTTCTTTCTCTACAAAAACTCGATTCTTACACGTTTCTTTCTAAGAAACGCGTCGCGTTTCTTACTAAGATTCGTCATCTGGTTGCACGATTCTTGTAACTAAGGTTTGGAAAATACATGTTTTCGGAGGGCCTTGGAAGTTTGGAAAATCTAGTCTGTGACGGCTTTATTTTGACCTTTATGATTATTTGATATTTTGAGGAGAGAAAAAATGCATGTCTTGGAGACTTTCTAGGCGGAAGCTATGTTACCTGGAACATGGATTGTTCCGGTACATGGAACAGGAACGGGCTCTAAAATGTGATACAATAGGGGTGGACTTGCATATATTATACTTAAGAATTTAAGGTATTTCTAGAATAATTTTTTTTTTTTAACTATTAGACATCCAATAAAATATAATATTTTCTATGAACATTATGACCTATTTTTTGATTTTTTGCCTTGTCAAAACTTAACTCACCTTTGATTTTAGTTCATTATATTTGATTTTTTTCCTCCTAGGGTAACATTTAAGGACATAAAAAAAAAAAAAAAAAAAAAACTTTTGAGATCACTTTGGATCACTAAATTTACTGTTTTGAAACGGAAGTGTACCATGTTTCGGAACATGTGTATCAATATGTAATTCCCTGGGGTATTAGCAGTTTTTGGTACATAAGGCGGGAGTGTTTTCAGTTTTCTCTTTTTTCCATGATTTGTGATGTGGAGGTGATATCGTGTTCATGATTGTTAGAATCTTACGATTCACGATTCGATTCATACGATTCAATACAAGTTTCAAAAAAAATGATTCGAATCATGTTGAATAAAAAATTGATTTAATCGTACGATTCAATTTACAATTCAGTACGATTTATTTCTATTTTTATTTTGTTTATATAATGCATGCAACAACGTTGTTTTTGCCAAACTATGAAGATATATAGAAGAGATTAATTAGTTATATTGATATACGTGAGGCAGGGAGAATGCCAATCACCCTTCTTATTCATTGCCTTGTCGCTAACAAGCTATGAAGTTTGATCTTCTCAGTTTTTGGGGTTGAGTGGGTGATGCCATTCTCAATAGGTGGGCTTCTAACTTGTTGGAGTTATTTTTTCCCAAGAACTTGGATAAAAAGGTGTGGTAGATTACAGTGTTCGGTGTTCTATGGACATTTTGAAGGGATAGCAATAGGAGGTCTTTTGAGGGTTGAAAAAAGAAAACTAGTAATGTTGCACGATAATCAATGGAGTGTGCTTATGGGCAACACTACACTCAATTAAGAGGGTTCAGTTGAACCCACTTAAATTTGTTTATTTATTTAAACAAATGAATTTTACTTGCTCAAATTAATTATAGGTTCATTGAATCCTTTGATTTTTTACTAAACCCTCTTACTTGGACCTGAAGATTGTTTACTTGCATCTGGTTCCAACAAAAACATTATGCAATTATAATTTTACAATACTATAGTATAATATTTGTTTACAGTTATACCTTTCAAGCTACTCTCTTTATAGAGATTAGTATGTTGGGCAGAGCTTTTACACCTTATTAGAAGGTTAAGGCCTTGTGTGATTAACATGATTAATAATTTCATGAATTAGTGTAGGATTAGTTATCTAATTAAATTATTGAGATAACCATTTATTATGTACTCATTTTTTTCTTTTTTTTCCTTTCATACTTGAAATTATGATCCCTAACCCCTCTCAATATTAAAAATTCACCAATTTTGTCGGATTGAATGTACGTTGTACATGTAATCTAGTTAATAAAATTTGCAATCAAATATGAGATTGTGAGTCCATGGAGTAACAATCCCAATCCTATGCTACAATCCTACTAATCAAACATGCCCTAAGAGTTTGAATTTTCACACTTGCATGTGAAATTTATTCCCCTCGTACTTGTTTGAGATGTCACTCCCATTTTGGGAGTTTACCTGTTTGGTAACCATTCATTTTCAGTTTTCAGTTTATATTTACAAAAATTTTGAAAACTGTCATAAAAACTTGTTTGATAATTTTTTTGGTTTATAAATGGTTGTCTCAGTTTGTAAATTTGAGGAAAAAAAATATAAACTCAAAAAATGAGTTTATGTTGGTTTTTAAACAGAAATTTAAAATTTTGACTAACAAATTTTTTTTTTCAAATAATTTTTTTTTCAATAATTTTTTTTCCAATTAATTTTTTTTTTTCAATTGTAATGTGTATGATCCCATTGTTTTAAATAATAAAAAATAAATATAAATATTTTAGGCCTGAACAAACATATTTTTTAGTTTATGTTTTTAAAATTTTTCAAACATTTTATTCAAACCAAACGCGTTTGTAGTTTATATTTTTCTAAAAATAAACAAAAACTAGTTTATAAAATTTTGGTAAACATAAACCAAAAACGTAAACGTTTCCAAACACTACCAATTGTGTTTTATGTTGTAATTATTGTATTTGTCTGGGATGTCTCTCCCATTTTGAGAGCTGATTCTGTTTTATGCTGTAATTATAAATTCATTCCATTTCACTGTATTAAGATACATCGTAATAAAAAAAATTCTCTGTAATTTCTCATCTAACAATAGTACAAGATCGTCATTCATATCATATCTCTAACAAGGTTTGGCTAATACTTTTTATTTTTGAGTCCTGTGTTGGCTGAATATGATTGTTGGTGGTGGTGACCAAAGGTGGTAGGAGAAAGAGGAAAGAATGAAAACTTATTTTTGAAACGAGTAAAATAAACTTTTTATTTTTTATAAAAAATTTTGTGTAGTTTGTCTATAACTTTTAGAAACAAAATTAGGCACCAAATGAGTTTTTGTATATAGTTTTTAAATTATTTATAAACATAAATGTTATCATGCCTTGAAAATTAGGTGATTCAGTGACGGGCTTTGACAAGAGGCTGGAATTTAATTTTGGATTAAAAAAGAAAAGCTTGACAAGTTGCTTGAACCCATTGATTATTTACTTTTAGGAGTTGTGTGGTTTTGCCCCACCAAAGTTAGATTCTTTTGTCCGTCATGTTAAGAAATCGTCTCTTCCTAACAAGGATCAGTGAGACACAAAATAGCACAAGAAAGATAAAAAGAATTGAAGAAATCACACACACAAAAACACAGAGATTTACGTGGTTCACCCTAGAATAGGATTACGTTCATGGCTACTACTGTTTTCACTATGATCAGAAAACGATTCAACTCTGACTCTTTACAGTACAAGAGGTGCTCCTTTCATCTATATATAAGTATAAAAATTAGGACAACGCAAAAGTAACAAGAAATTACCGAAGTACCCAAAATATTTGGACCCCTCATCCCTTGGGGGACCTCCCCAAACCCGCCATTAGACCCAGGGCTTAGTGTACAATACTTATCAGGGTCCACAAGATCCAACATGTCCCTGTGTGCAATTCATGCAACATAAGTTGTCCAAGTATTGTGACATGTAAGAGCGCTGTTAGCTCTATCTTCAGTTGAGGTACGATAATAATAACAATATGCACTGAGGTATGAAAAGTGATGACCACTTTGGAAAAGTTGATCAAAAGTGAAGATTGCATAAGACAAGTTTTCACAGCCCTTTAGGTAAATGTTCTTGTGAAACATACTTGCAAATTGGATCAGGAAAATTAAAAGATGGAAATCACTGATGACTGAGTTTGTTTTAAAAAAGATCAATTATTTCAAGTCCTAGCATTTTGACTAGAATACCTGATTTGGTTAATGTGGCATGCTGGTCATGACTTATGTATAAGCTTTACTATTACATTCTAAGGAAATTGGAAAATTATTTGTACCAAATTTTGTCAAATTACTTCCATTTTCAAGTCCTAAGCTGTTTCACTGATGATGTTTCTGACTTTCAATTTGCAGGGGATATATGTGAGCATGCAGTTGTTTTAAGTGTGAAGATTGAGGATCAGGGTGCCTTTGAAAGGGATTTTTTTTAGTTGAAACCTTACTATACGGATGCACAATAGCTTCTCATGTCTTTCCCCCCCCCTTTTTTTTAAATAACTTTATATTTTAAATACCCTTGACAAAAATGGGTGGCAAAAGATTAAATTAGGACCACATGTTTCCAGGTTGTATTAAAAAGGTCATATACTTTTTTTCCATGCTTGAGTTGATTTGGAGTCATTTTTTTAGGCGAATTTCTAGTTATCTTCTTTGCCCCCTCCACAGGTTAGATGACCTCAGAAAACTAAACCGGACAATGAATTGTTTAAATGTTCAAATTTTTGTGGGCTATTATGTTAACATTTTGGTTTCTTCA
>NW_021025114.1:2243411-2256306 GCF_004153795.1 Camellia sinensis | reverse complement strand
GCATCACTACCCCGCTGAGTCCTACGAAGACCAACAACGAAGTCCATAGTGACATGCTCCCACTTTCACTCGGCAATGGGCAAGGGTTGCAACAAACCCGCTGGCCTCTGATGCTCGGCCTTCACTTGCTGGCAAGTAAGGCACTTTGATACGAAAACAGCCACATCTCTCTTCATACCCTGCCACCAAAACTGGCGACCCAAATCTCGATACATCTTAGTGCCTCCTGGATGCACCGCAAGGCGTGAATGATGAAACTCTCGGAGTACTTCCTCTCGGCAAGACTCCAGCACAAACAAACGGTCACGGTATCTCATACTCAGGTCGGGATACACCGTCAAACCCTTCTCAGCCTTCCCATTTGAGATCCTTTCTCGGAAGGACTCTACCTCAAGGTCACCTCTCTGTGCCTCTAACACTCGAGTCACAAGTGTAGGTTGCACAACAACAGAAGATAAGGCCGCAGCCTCAACGGATTCGCCCAGAAGCAAATCAAACTCGCCAAGCACACCCAACATCTCCCATTCCCGGATGGCTATACAAGCTACATCACTAATGGATTTCCTACTAAGGGCATCGGCCACAACATTGGCCTTTCCCGGGTGATAGTGCAACTCAAAATCGTAGTCCTCAATGAATCCCATCCATCTCCTCTGCCTCAAATTCAAGTCCCTCTGGGTAAACAGGTACTTCAAACTCTTGTGGTCCGAGAACACCTCGAACCGCTCACCATAAAGGTAGTGCCTCCAAATTTTCAAGGCAAAGATTACTGCTGCTAACTCTAGGTCGTGTGTAGGGTAATTCTTCTCGTGAATTTTCAACTGACGTGAGCCATAAGCTACCACTTTTCCCTCTTGCATTAACACACAACCCAAACCCTCTCGTGAGGCATCACAATACACCGCGTAACCCAACCCTCTCTCCGGAATAATCAAAACCGGAGCGGTGGTCAACCTAACCTTCAACTCTTGGAACGACTTTTCACAAGTCTCACTCCATACAAACTTGACCCTTTTCCGCGTCGATCTAGTCAACGGCGAAGCTAGCCTGAAGAAATCTTTCACAAACCGACGGTAAAACCCAGCTAATCCCAGAAAACTGCGGATCTCAAACACACTCTTAGGCTGTTCCCAATCTTGCACTGCCTCTACCTTGGATGTATCAACAGACACCCCTTCCCCGGATACCACATGGCCTAAGAATTTCACCTCTCCTAGCCAGAACTCACACTTTCCAAACTTGGCGTACAGACTATGGGCTCTAAGCAACTCAAGCACCACTCTCAAGTGTTCCTCGTGCTCCTCCTCTGAAGGCGAATAGATAAGAATGCCATCCACAAAGACGACCACAAAGCGATCTAGAAATTCCCGAAAAATCCGGTTCATCAAGTCCATAAAGACTGCTGGTGCATTGGTAAGCCCAAACGGCATCACCAGAAACTCATAGTGGCCATACCGCGTACGGAATGCCGTCTTAGGAATATCCTTCTCCCTGACCCTCAACTGGTGGTAACCCGATCTCAAGTCTATCTTAGAGAAACAACGGGAACCCTTCAACTGGTCAAACAGATCATCTATACGGGGCATAGGGTACTTGTTCTTGACCGTAGCCCGATTCAACTTCCGGTAGTCTATACACAATCTCAAGGCACCATCTTTCTTTTTGGCAAAGAGGGCCGGTGCTCCCCACGGTGAAGCACTAGGGCGAACAAAACCCTTATCTAGAAATTCCTGGAGCTGAACTTTTAACTCACTCAACTCGGCTGGGACAAAACGATAAGGTGCCATAGACATCGGTGCTGTGCCGGGCACTAAATCAATAGAGAACTCTATCTCTTGGTGAGGTGGCAAACTAACGAGATCCTCAGGAAAAACGTCCGAATACTCACAAACCACCCTTGGCAATACAATCTGGGTCTCATCACACTCACCACTCAAAAAGCTAGCAAGCAGACCACTAAGCTCACTCCGCTCTCGCGAATTATACCCCAGTGGCAAAACACTACCAACCCGGTCTCCCAAGAAATGGAACCACTCCCCGCTCAAGGTACATAACGTGACCCTCTGGCGGTAGCAATCGATAACAGCCCGGTATGACGATAGCCAGTCCATACCCAAAATAACATCAAAGCCCTTCATGGGCATGACAACAAACGGAAAAGGAAGCCTATGGTCGGCGACCTCTATATCACAACCCCTAACACCTTGTTTCAAGATCAACTCACCACCAATAGGCGATACCACACATATAGGAGATGCTAACTGTGCTAACTCCAATTCCAAAATAGATGCAAATGCAGCAGATACAAAAGAATGAGATGCACCCGTATCAATCAACACACTAGCAACCGAGTTGCAAAACAAAAAGGTACCTCTCACTACTGATGGAGCCGGTACTAGGTCCTGCGCGGTAACAGCATACACGCGCCCTGTAGGCCCCTGATCCACCTGCTCACCCCTCGGAGCATACGACTGCTGCACTGACTGGGACGAAGAAGCCCCCGGATTGGCCCTCGAGGCCTGCACAGACTGAGCTGGCTGATAACCCTGCGTCTGCCTAGAACCAGACGTTCCTGAAGTGGCACTCAACTGTAGGCAATACCTCTTCAGGTACCCAGGCTGCCCACACTGATAGCAAGATAAGGGCTGCCTCCTGCCCAAACTCTAACTCTGGGGTCTAGCTGAAGAAGAAGCAGCTCTCTGACCTCCGCCCTTCTGCGGGCAAACCGAAGACTTGTGACCCAGCTGGCCACACGCAAAACAAGTCAAGCCTCCCTGATTACCTCTCCCCGAGCCTGCACTCGGCACTGGAAAGGTCGATCTAGCAACTTCACCCTGAGACTGCTGAGGGTTGTAACCCCTCTGTCTCCTGCTATCACCCTGACTATCTTGGCCCCTCTTGGAGCCTCTATGTTTCTCCTCGTCCTCCTTTTGCATCATAAGCTCCATATGAGCTGCAACATCCACTAAATGTCTATACTCCCAGATGTAAGACCCACCAACCCTTAACTTGAGGCCCCGCCTCAACTTTCGCTCAAACTCATAGCAACGCCGTTCTTCGGACGCCACCAACTCAGGTGCAAACCTGGACAAACTAGTAAAAGTGGCCTTAAACTTTGCTATAGACATACCCTGCTGATTGAGCCGGCTAAACTGATCCCTCAGCTTCTGGTCAACTTCTATCATCGTGAGCATAGTTGTTAAAAAATCATTTTGAAAAGTAAAAAAAAAAAATTTTTTAGCAATAAAAAATTGAAACTGCGGCTAATAAATAAGGGACAAAATAATTTGGTCAAAAAAGGGATTATATTTCGAAATAAAAAATTTTAATCCCCAAAAGATAATAATTGTCACGACCCAAACCTGCCCTTATAGGTTTAGCGTCGTAACCGGCCAATAATCCAAGATTACCAAAGGCCTTCCTATACAAATCAAAATAATCCGGGCAACCGGAAGCTAATATACAAAAATAACCAATAGTCCATGAGCTGTGCAACTATATGAATGACCATGTACATACATAACCGATAATTTACCCACATACAGTTATTATTACATACCATCTTGTACAACATTTATACATGTACATATAAACAAAAGCCTAACATTTTGAACAGTAACTCGATGTCGGTCTACTAGACCTAGCCTCAACTTGGAGGCACCAAAACTCGTAGGGCTTTAAAGGGTGGCTCAACTCTCTCCCTAAGTTGGTTCTGCTTGACGCTCACTTATACATATATATAAAACAGTGAGCTAAAGCCTAGTGAATAACATTAAAGTAAAGAGATTAGTGAACAAATTCCAAACATTACATAAGCATAACACAAATCATATCAGAATCATTCTCATATCAGAACATAATAGTGGTGCATCCAACATAACATATCAAATATCGTCTTCCGACTAGAGTAATCGGTTCTGGATACCGATTAAACACATATCACCACAATGAAGTGGCTAACGAGATCTCGTAATCACATATATGTCATAGACCCACATTATCATGATGTCCCCCATGAATTGGGACCATTTTTTGGATCCCACAATAGATTCAAAATCAAATATTCGTTCACTTTAACAAAATAACATTTCAGAAAACATAACATATCCAATAGCAGTTCAAATATGTTTCATATGAGCGTATGTAACGCCCTCAAAAAAAATAACATTAAACCCATCAATATAGACATGCATATATATATAAAAGCTCCACATTCTTCTATTCATCAGAGTTCCATTACCAAAACGTATTACATGTTAACGACAAAAGCAAATGTCCTAAAGGCTTACAGCTTTCCAAGTTAACACTTGGTTACAACAAAAGAGTGCTAACTCATTTACACATTAAGCCCCTGGCTTGAATATACATGTAATACAACAAGAAACTAAACAACAAAAGTCTGCCCACCATTAGCCTCCCAAGCTATGCCCTTGGAGGTGGCATGCTGCCTGTACCTGAAAATGATATTCCCATATAGGGTGAGCCACAGCCCAGTAGAAATACACTAAACCAAATATGAACAATGACTAAAAGATTAGCAGTTGATAGATGGCCAACACTGATACTTTCACTTATAACACTTTACAGTTTCATGACATACGAGTCCATGTTACAATCCATTTTCCAATTCTTTTCAAATCTCAATTTATAACCATGGCTCAGAACCTGGCCAAACAACTTATATGAGACAGTAACTCATATTACACACTTTTCCATTTCATAATAGATAAGCATACTAGCTATATCACACACCAACAGATAAGCATACAAGCCATATCATCACTTCCATACATATGCATAAGAGCACTATCACACTTCCAAAGACAAGCATATGAGCTGTCATCACATCACTAGATAAGCATATGAGCTCTATCTATGGAGTCCATCCCCTATCTCCTCCCAACAACATCCGGTTTAGAGGTCCATCCCCTATCTTCCCCTAAACCGTGGAGTACATCCCCTATCTCCTCCAACACGACACAATGCATATAAACAATAATTATACACATCATCACACAATACATAAATTTAATGTATTCTTTCAACCGTCATACTCAATGACACATTTCAGTGATTAGTTTCAGTTTGCCTAATCATCATGCATCATCTACAACAATCAAGACTATCCTCCACCGATAGCTCAAAGTAGTTATTTCTATGCAGAAAATAAATGCAACAATGGATATATAATCAACATTTCAACTACGTGAGCGATAAATAATCCAACTACACCCGTTAATCCCATATCTTTCCAAATCAATTCCTCATTTCTCATAATTAATTATGCGAATTAATTAACCAATGTAATTAGGGCATTTTCCATAATTAACATTACAACCCTTAGGTTCCATTTTCATTAATGTTTTAACATTAATTTCACTTTTCCATGCCAAACATGCATCTAGGTTTTATATAGCTAAAACCCCAACTTTTGTAAATTTACACAAAAGCCCCAAACTTTCACAAAATTACCAAACCAACCCCAACATCTCAAAATACTAAAATTTAAAGACAAAGCTCATAAAGAGGAGTAGGATATCCCTACCTCGAAGTTAGAGCTCGGATGGAGAAGAAGCCAAAACCAAAATGCTCCAAAGACCAAGATTCTCGGATCAAAACGATGCGCTCGACAATCCACACAACTTTTACAAAGGCTGAAGAGAAGGAGGACACTCTAACTAGATCAAACCCTAGAGAGAAGGGAATTTCTAGAGAGAGAGGCTCTCAAAATAGTTTTTAGAAAAAGTAGGAGAGAGAAAGAAAAGCAAAAAGTGATTTAAAATCACCTCTCCCAGAACTTACACCAAAAAGTATTACCCGCTCGAGCGCCAGAGTACCCGCTCGAGCGCGACCGCTTGAGCGTAAAGAAACCCGCTCGAGCATAAAAATCACACCTGCAGAAGTTTTGCAGGGACACAAAAAACTGGGAGTGTGCAATCCCCACTCGAGCGCAAGAAGACCCGCTAAAGCGGACCGCCTAAAAACTGGGCAACAAGGAATTGAAACCAAGGCCTAACCTACCTGTAACAACCCTGCCCAAAACATCCTAAAACTCAATCAAGCGGAATTAAAGGACGACAACAAGATGGATACCACTACCAACTTCACGGAACCAAGTCCGGAATGCAACAGAACAGTAAAGGGACAACCGGGATCGCTATAGCGTATCTTTATAGTAATGTTACTCACAGTGCTTGGTTGGATGGTCCACCTTAACAGCTCAACCTGCAGAAATATAACCAAGCACAACAAAACACATTTCATAGCATATTCAGTTTAATCTATTCGGATCATTCGTTATATATTCGTTTAGTTATTCCTATTCTTCAATCTCTTTCATGCTTAAGATATGCATATGGATGTGAATTACACGTGAAACCCATGTAAATGAAGGCCCAAAAGTCAGAAAAATGGGAAGAAAACAAAACCAGAAAAACTACCCAATTGGCCGCACGTGTGGTGGTATGGCTGCACGAGCGGTGGTTAAGCAGAATGCATTTTGTGCCAAAATAAGCTTGGCCACTCGTGCGGTGGCCCAGGCCGCTTGAGCGGTCTGGGCAAAATTTCAGGACGAAAATGCTGAAAACATAGACCCCTTTTTCCTTTGCCAAATTCAACTTCATATCATGAAAATCAAGCCCAAACTCTTCAGAAACATGTTGAATGTAACATGTCTAACTTTAAACAAAATCATAACTTCAAAGTGGAGCTTAAATTTCACACAAAACATTCAAACCCTTGAGTTGAAAAACAAAACAATCATTTATGCAAATTGAGCTCCAATTTTTGAAATCCATGGAGTTTATTTTCAAATCTCAAGAACCATGCAAGAAAAACAAGTTTATGAGCATGATTTTCATGAATCTATGCCATGCATGAGGGTACAACATGTTCGTAACATTTCATAGCAAAATACATGCAAAACTCACACATAATCCATAAATCCAACTCCTTAACACTTAATCTTCAAGACTTGAGAGTTAGATTCTTACCTAGGGCCTTCATAGCTACTTAATCTTGCATAATCTTGTTGAATACAAGCTTGATCTTGAGCCTCTTCTTCAATTATTACACATTCTATTTGGTTTCTCTCTTTCTTTCTTCTTATTTTCTCTTGTTTTTTCTAGAATTCTTTCCCTCTTTCTTAAGATATTTTGGGCTCTTAGTTGGTAAGGATGAGCTCATATGAGCCCATATCTCACATATATATATATATATATATAATTGTAGAAATGATGAGCGAAACACAACTTAGCGAATCAGACAAAATCACTTTTCAATAGAACTTCCCAAATGGCACTAAAAATTCCTAGTAGCATATCCATATACTCAATTTTGGTTTTTGAACCCATTAAGGTCGTCAATTTCAATTCCGAAGTCGTAGCCCCAACAAATATTTTCCCAATTCAGACAGATGTTTTCAAATTAAATCATATTAATTCATACTTACATAACGATCATCGTGACACACATTTTGGGCTGTTATAATCTTCCCACCTTAAGAAGTTTGGTCCTCCAAACGTATCTTATCCTGTAACAAGATCAGAAATCTCGGTCTCATATCATTATTCTATTCCATCCCAAATGGTCAATTCATTCCTCCATTACACGATAGTTCATAGTTAAATTCGGTCATGCAATTCAATGATCCATTTCAATCTTCCAGAATTATAAAATAACTCCATATATCCATTCTATAATAGTGAAGGCAATACCGTAGCAGTCAAGCACATATTCTCCATTTTTCACATATCTCATAGCATCATGTGTGAAATAAGGTGATACTATCACAGTCACTTGTAGAACATACCAATTTCATGTACTCCCCGGTTGTTAGGGTTTATAATCATATTCATTTACTGTCGCAACAAATTCTAAAACAGTAATACGAAAGCAACCAGTCTTTTAACCAAATAGTCTCATGATAATATCTATTCCCAAGCAATTAGAGGTGAGTCGTCAGCTAAGGTTATATATAGTCTTCAAAATAAATCAAATGTGCAGTTAGATTCAAGTTTTGAGTTTATCAAGTCTCATAGCCGTCGTAATCTGATTGTGCATATCAAATCATATAAAAGTTTTACCAAATCAAATCAGGCATCAGATCCAAGCAAACAAGGTTCTGCCCAATCATTCGCAAACAAGGTATACTTCATTCCGGTAGTCACAAACAAGTCGCTTAGGTACATTACCAATAGTTTCACAATTTGTTCCTAGCTTTCCCCATTCTCAAAGGCATATCAAAGTCATACCATTATATCGGTTCAAAATCATGTGTAATAGTTCTTGACATGGTCAGTGCAATAGGAAGCAGAATCACAATACCAAAAGATAATATTCCACATTCATATGGTCAAACATGTTCCATAGCATAGGTAATTTGTCAAATTCGTAGAGTTTCAAGGGTCTACAATATTTATCCATCGATTCTCATATTTCGTTCATTCTAAGAACATTTCATATCTGTACCAATTAGAGCATAAAGCATAAGCTCATGATTCTCATAATTCAGAGCTGATTCAGTCAACGTATTAACATTTAATCTCATGTCCAGTTACTTTTAACATAATTCAAAGTATCATACATAACAGCTCTTATCCAAAATCAATGGTAAAATGCGGTAGCACAGAAACAGTCATTCTTTTAGTCAATCAATCCCACAATAGTACAAGTAGTACCCAAGCATTCAATCGTTAATCTGATTCATGTGTTCCTAAGCAGTTTAAGGTGTATCACAGTCAATCATATTACATTCCCATGTCCATTCGGTTTCAACATAGTGCAAAACGTCATGCATAACAGTCAAAATTCACAATTCCTCATATTTCCCATAGCAAGGGTGATTTGTCAATGGCATAAAGTTTCAAAGCACCACATATATCATTTCATGCAGTCAAGATGTTTCAGGAGTATTCAACACTTAGAGTTCAATCAATCCATCTAAACAGATGATAGTAAACACAGTCATGTTGTCATAGTTTCCCATATGCAATTATTAGTCAAAAACAAATTCTCATAGTTCAAAAGAGACGATTATTTCATGTTTAGTGCGTTCAATACGTTCACAAATTCGTAAATCTATTCATAGTCCTCTAGCAATGCTCAACAAAAGTTCATTCGCCACAAATTAACATAGTTCACAATTTATATCCAGTCAAAAAGTACACAATTCCCATTCTCATTTCCACATAAACATCTTGCACATAATTTGCGTCAGTTGTTTTGCTGTTTCAGTTCAAACTCCCACCGTTCATTCTTTCTAGTCAGTCAATCCAAACATCAAACGAATCAAATTCATTTGCATTGCTTGTTCTTTCCATTGGTCTAGTTAGAAACAGAGGCAATAACAAACAGAAGCAATAGTTCTCATATTTTTCATTCTCAGTTCATTTCAGATATGTTGACATAGTTTTTTTTTTTTTTTTCATCTTCATTCCTTGTCCTTCCTTGGATCAATAACCATAGGCACATAATTCAAGTTTCACAGTGGTCAGCTCATTTCAGTTCAGTTTAGATATATTCCCTTCAGTTCACATGTGTTCATAACGTTAACACACCTACTCATGCATGCCAATGCAATGCAATGCACATGTCAATGTGATGTCCTAATTCTTTTCAAGGACAACCTACAGCTCATATGGACATGTGTGTGGGTAAATTAACTCATGCTCTGATACCATTTTGTCACGACCCAAACCCGCCCCTATAGGTTTTGCGTCGTAACCAACCAATAATCCAAGATTACCAAAGGCCTTCTTGTACAAATCAAAATAATTGGGGCTAGCAAAAGCTAATATACAAAAATAACCAATAGTCCATGAGGTGTGCAACTATATAAATGACCATGTACATACATAACCGATAATTTACCCACATATAGTAATTCTTACATACCATCTTGTACAACATTTATATATGTACATATAAACAAAAGCCCAACATTTTGAACAGTAACTCGATGTCAGTCTACCAAACCTAGCCTCAACTCGGAGGCACCAAAACTCGTAGGGCTTTAAAGGGTGGCTCAACTCTCTCCCTGAGCTGGTTCTCCATGACACTCACCTATACATATATATAAAACAGTTAGCTAAAACCCAGTGAATAACATTAAAGTAAAGAGATTAGTGAACGAATTCCAAACACTGCATAAGCATAACACAAATCATATCAAAATCATTCTCATATCAGAATATAATAGTGGTACATCCAACAAAACATATTAGATATCGTCTTCGACTAGAGTAATCGGTTCCGGATACCAATTAAACACATATCACCATAATGAAGTGGCTAGCGAGAATTCGGATCATTCGTTATATATTCGTTCGGTTATTTCTATTCTTTAATCTCTTTCATGCTTAAGATATGCATATGGATGTGAATTACATGTGAAAACCATGTAAATGAAGGCTCGAAAGTCAGAAAAACGGGAAGAAAACAAAACTAAAAAAACTGCCATGTTGGCCGCACGTGCGGCGGTTTGGCTGCTCGTGCAGTGGCCTTCCATATAATTTGTTACACTACATGAGTGGTGGTTAAGCAGAATGTATTTTGTACCAAAATAAGCTTGGCTGCTCATGCGGTGGCCCAAACTGCTCGAGCGGTTTGGGTAAAATTTCAAAACGAAAATGCTGAAAACATGGACCCTTTCTCCTTTGCCAAATTCAACTTCATATCATGGAAATCAAGGCCCAAACTCTTCAAAAACATGTTGAATGTAACATATCTAGCTTTAAACAAAATCATAACTTCAAAGTGGAGTTTAAATTTCATACAAAACATTCAAACCGTTGAGTTGAAATACAAAACCATCATTTATGCAAATTGAGCTCCAATCTTTGAAATCCATGGAGTTTATTTTCAAATCTCAAGAATTATGCAAGAAAAACAAGTTTATGAACATGATTTTTATGAATCTATGCCATGCATGAGGGTACAACATGTTCTTAATATTTTATGGCAAAATACATGCAAAACTCACACATAATCCAAAAATCTGACTCCTTAACACTTAATGTTCAAGAATTGAGAGTTAGATTCTTACCTAGGGCCTTCATAGCTACTTAATCTTGCATAATCTTATTGAATACAAGCTTGATCTTGAGGCTCTCCTTCAATTTCTACACATTCTTTTTGGCTTCTCTTTCTTTCTTCTTCTTTCTCTCTTTTTTCCTTTCTCTTGTTTTTCTTTTAAAGATATTTTGGGCTCTTAGTTGGTAAGGATAAGCTCATATGAGCCTATATCTCACATATACATATGTTATTGTAGAAATAATGAGCCAAACACATATTAGCGAATCAGACGAAATCAATTTTTAATTGAACTTCCCAAATGGCATTAAAAATTCCCAGTAGCATGTCCATGTACTCAATTTCGATTTTTACCCATTAAGGTCGTCAATTTCAATTCCAAAGTTGTAGTCCCAACAGATAGTTTCCCAATTCAAATAGATATTTCCAAATTAAATCATATTAATTCATAATTACATAACAATCATCGTGACACACATTTTGGGGCTGTTACAATAATTCATCACTGAATATGCAATTTCATTGCTAAAAAATATAACAATGACACTTTTCGAAATAAAAATATTTCATCCTTAAAAAATAATTTTATCTTAAATTTTACTTTCTAAAATCTTAATTTGTTGTAATGATAACGGTTGAAAGATTACCTGAAGAGCTTTCAATAGCAGGACTGCAAATGAGCCGAGTTTTAATATATTTGGGCTTATTTATTAAGATTTTAATGAGTTTAAGTTCGAACTCAATAGAAATTTAACGAACCGAGCTTGAGCCAGTTCATAAGCTTTAACAAGCCAAAAAAAATTATAATTTAATACTTGCATATGAAATTAAAGTTACAATTGAAACTTTGATTATACAATTATATATACAATATGCATAAATATACTAAAAAATTAATATTTTAGCAAAATAATAATATCTACCACCACTGTTATATAAATGTATTATCTATAGTTAGCTATTATTTACATTTATATTTTTTAAATATATAAATAACATATTTATCTTATGTTATACATATTTTTATATTATTTAATAAATAAATAATAAATGTTAAACGAGTCAGCTAACAAGTCGAACTTTAGTATGTTTGGATTTGTTTATTAAAATTTTATCGAGCTCAAGTGGGAGCTCGAGCGTAAAAAAAAAATAAATAAATAATTAACAAATCGAGTTCGAACAAGCTCTTACCAAACTGAGTTTGAGCCTATATACAAACGATTTTATTTATTTGCAACCCTGAGCAGGAACCAAGAAGGGGAAGAGTTGGACGACGATAATGACAATGGACAGTAGCAAATGAGTTTCTTTACTTGCTTGAATTTGTCATCGGCTGTGGTAATGATAGACCAATAGTGTCTCTCTCTCTTCTCTATATCATTTTCTTCTATATATATATAGGAAAAATAATAGTTAAGTGGTAGATTCTAAAATAATTTTAAATACATGATAAAGTTTATAAAATTATTTTTTAATATTATAAAATTTATTATTAATGTGTAAATATTTTTTTAAAATACACTGAAACAAAATTCTTCCTTTTTATCACTTCTTTACTTTTTTCTCTCCTCTCTCTTTTGTTCTCTTTCTTACATTTTTCACTATTTATCGTTCTTATAAACGCTCTTAAGAGATTGCTTGAAAATGACTATTTTAATTGATTTTTTAATTTTTTTATTATAAAAATACGTATAAATTTTTTTTTTTAAAAAAGTAATGTGATTGAGTGTTTTTACATTTTAACTATTTTTAGCCAAAAAACTAGCTTCTCAAACAACTCTAAGAATGTGGTTAGTCTTTTTTTTAATAATTTTTCTCTCTTCTTTATTACTTTGTTTTTTTTTTTCCTTACATTTTCCAAAGT
>NW_021025114.1:2180335-2211444 GCF_004153795.1 Camellia sinensis | reverse complement strand
TTAGTATAAATAGTATAAAGAACTAGTAGTAACAAACCCCAAATATGAAAAATAAAGAGATTTATATAGTTATTAGGAAATCAATCTTATTTTAGTATTTTTCTTATTTAGCGATTTTATCTTCAGAAATTTTACCATTAATAATTGTTTGTCTTCTGTCAATACTAATATATTGATTGTCTTCATTCAATAGTTATGATCAGAGAATAAAAAACGGACAAAATAAACAGATCATAAAATCTTACTAAACGTACACATTTTTACTAAATATGCCGAATTCATGTGATAATTTCATAAACTTTTGATATTGCTATAGCTCAAAAAGTGCCACATGTCTCAAATCTTCTTTTTCGAAACCGTTTTATCTTTATCTTTATCTTTATCTCCCTCTATGAATATGGCAACGTTGTAGATCAACGGTGGCTGTGAACGACACTGGCAGTCTCTTTTTGAGATTTGTGTAGCACCGACCGAGTTGACAGCCTAATCGAAAAGTTCACCTCGGTCAATTTCGATTAGCTTGCCAAACAATATCAAATGATTGTCAGGTTGACAATAGATCCAAATCGATTCAACTTGTGAACACCCCTAATATAAATAAAAAAAAAATTATAATTATTTTTTACTCACATATATTATTTAAAATAATTTCTCAAAACTCTAACGTTAGATTTATTAGAAACATCTAATTCAAAATCGATTGTCTATGAATACACTAGTCTATATACTATCCTGACAAAATTTGAGTACCAATTAAAGGGAAACACTATATATGATGCATACTCTTCAAAAGGTGTGTATCGCGTGTATTTCATAATTAAAGAAGAAAATGTCATGATTTCATACTTTCTGAATTATAACTTAAAAAAATAGATCATAACTAAACATAATATGAAATATAACTAAAGAACTCATAATTTATAACTAAAATAATATCATAACTAAATAAGAAAATTAATCATAACTAAAAAAATAATGACATAACTAAAAATATATTTAATACACCTCTTTTAAGAGTGTGTACGTAAAAATTTTCCTCAATTGAATGATCACTCCTAATATAATAAATAGAAGAGGGTTACTACATATACATATATATATATATATATATATATCAAATATATGTCGTCAAAATAGTTCATTGACACTCTTTAAGCTCTTATAAATTTCTTATATTACATGATAAGTTTCTGCATTTATTAATCGCGTGAATCCTGTATTTATTAATAGCGTTAATCCTTGGTAGAATAAGATTAATGATAAATAATATTTCTCTCAACGGAATATAGAATAAAAAAATTACCTTGACATTATTGTAACAAACAAATATGGATGCGCGTGATGGTGATTTTGGAAAAGTAAGAGAGAGAAGAGAAAGTGAAAAAGTGATTTGAAAAGTCACAATTTCGGGATTTAAACCCAGTCTTCCGCTCGAGCGTAAAACACCCCGCTCGAGCGGCCACTCACAGACTTCCGCTCGAGCGGCCAACCTCCCGCTCGAGCGCAGAATGCACTCGCTCAGCACTTTTGCAGAACCAGACCTCCGCTCGAGCTCCCAACCCTACGCTCGAGCGTACAACGCTGCACAGGAAAATACTGAAAGGGTATAATCTCCGCTCGAGCGCCAAAATTCCCGCTCGAGCGTACAGGCCAAAAATCTGGGCAACTAGTTTTGGTTTCTAAACTCAACCAACCTGTAACAAACCCGCCCAACACATCCTATAATTCAAATACAAAGCAAAGAGGATGTGAACACGATAATAACCACTACCAACATCCACGGACACATGTCCGGATCACTATACAACAAGGGTAAACCCGAGATCGCTATAGAGAAAGTAAATAGTTTTGAATTTTCATTATCTTTTATGTTTATTTACTTTTAAATCCCAGATCTTTATGGAGTTCATGTAAGACCAGTCCCTCCTTTTGGGAGTGCAAGCAGTAAACATTTGTTGATCTAGCCCTTATACATTGGTCCTTGCCGGATGAGCTGCTTTCGGAGGTGCATCTTTTCTGAACTTTTGACCAGTCAAATTTTGTCTTAATGATTTTTCACAAAGAGAAAAAATTGCTGTGATGGAGTTGCTTTTCATTGCTATGGTGAATTTTGTTTCTTAAATGTAATATTTCTGCATTTTATCTTCAGAAAAAAGGGAAATAATTGATAATCATAGCTCAATACTACTGGAATTACTACTTTTGATTTCTATTTTTCATTTTGCTTATGTATATGTTAATATATGAATATATGGATGTATGTATGTATGGAAAGTTGTATTTTCTACTGCCTAGTAATTGCATAGTTCCTTATATTTCAAATTGCCAAACATTTGGTAAGCACTGTCATCAGTGGCCATTTCCCAACTTGAGATACAAAATTAGTTTTCCAAGTGGTTCACTTTTAATGCATAATGGAATCGAAAAATTTGTAAAATTTTAAATTGCCGAACCGATTCGCATCCATCCACTAATCCGCTAATCCGCTCAATCTGCATCTGCCAGATTGGCGGACGGATACGGATTGATTTTCATCAATCTGCCAATTCGGCGAACAGATGGCGGATTGGAGGTTCTGTGGCCTCAACCGACCTGCGACCACCCCTAATCCACAGGGACAAACAGGAAATTAAACTAATTTAATGGTTAAATTCCTAAATTAATTTTGATTAAAAGAAGATTGGTTTGTAATATAATGAGAACTAAACTAAACAAAGCAATTAAACAATTAATTAAAAGTAAGGAAGAAGTACTGATTTTGGGAAAAAAATCTAGGATAATGAATCCACCACTAGTTATGTAAATAAGGTTTCAATTTGAAAATCAATTATGCTACGGTTCGAACGAAATAATACTTCGCAACTACAAGTTTGAAGCATTTATCAAGAAAATTAACACATTCAATGTATACGCACGAACCATCTCAAGTAGCACGAGTCGTTCGCTCTAAACTAGGGTAGCAACACGACTCGTCCCTCGTAGTAGGGCTCGTCTCATACCTTAAACATGAAAGAGTAGAAAACCATTGTATGAAAAGCATTCAACAATCACAGAAAGCAGAATACTTAAAGAGATAATGAAAAATACATATTTGAAACTTCTTAAACACCATACAATTTGTTCAAACCTTTGCATAATCAAAAAGCAAGAGAAAACCTAATTACATAGCTAGGGTTTCATCAAAACCCTAGAAAAGAAGAGCCTAGCCACTCATGGAGGAGTGGGAAGAGGTGGAAGCCCCATGAAAGTTGCCTTCAAAGTTTTGAGAATCCCCATGTTGAAACGCTAGCCTCTCTTTTCCTTGGAATAATTTCGAACTCTAGGTTCGCCTATTTTTCTTCTTTTTATTCTTAGTAGAACAAACCCATAATTCTATGCACGCATCCCTAGATGGGCCACTCGAACCCCTATGTGGGCCACTCAAGCGGTGGTGGGCCGCACGTGCGGTGAGGTAGCTGGCTCAGATTTTTTGCTTCTCGCACAGAGAATCTGCTTTTGCACACTTTTTGATTGAATTTACGTGTTACCTGGAAAATCTATACAAGTGCACAAAACACATTATCTCCACCAAATAAAACAATATTGAAAGACTAAAAATGTAACTTAAGTGGCCTCAATGTGGTACCTTTTGGCCTACATCAATTTCCGTTCGAGTAGCTCTGGGATTAGCAGCTTGCTTGAATCTAGAGATAGAACAGATGGATGTCAAGATTTCCTTTCTCCATGGTGATTTGGAGGATGATATCTATATGGAGCAGCCAGAAAGATTTGAAGTTAAAGGAAAAGAAAATCTAGTCTGTAAACTGAAGTAGAGTCTCTATGGCCTAAGGTAGGCGCCAAGACAATAGTACAAAAAGTTTGATTCATTCATGGTAGATCATTAGTACAAAAGAACGATAGCAGACCAGTGTATATACTTCCGAAGGTTTTCGGATGGAAACTTCATCATCCTACTGTTGTATGTCGATGATATGCTGATCATCAGACATGACATTGCTATAATCAACAAGTTGAAAAAAGACTTGTCGCAGTATTTTAACATGAAAAATTTAGGCCCAACACAATAGATTTTGGGCATGAAAATTGTTTGTGACAAGAAAGCCAAGAAGATATGGCTATCACAGGAGAAATATGTTGAACGAGTGATTGAAAGGTTCAACATGAAAGAAGTCAAGCCAGTCAACACACCGCTGGCCAACCATTTCAAGGTGACAAAGCGTTCGTGTCCCACGACCAGCTCTGAAAGGAAAGAAATGGAGGCAATCCCTTATTCTTCCGTAGTAGGAAGTTTGATGTATGCAATGGTGTGTACCCAGCCAGATATAGCTTACGTAGTTGGCGTTGTGAGCAGATTCCTCACCAATCCAGGAAATGAGCATTGGGAGGTGGTCAAATGGATTCTTCGGTACTTAAAGGGAACTTAAAAAATGTGTCTATGTTTTGGAGGAACTAAACCAATTTTGGAGGGTTTTACAGATGCCGATATGGCAGGTGATCTTGATGGTAGAAAATATACATCAAGATTTTCTGTTCACCTTTGCAGGGGGAACTGTTTCATGGCAGTCCAAACTACAAAAGTGTGTTGTTTTATCTACAACAAAGGTAGAGTATTGCTACCGGAGATGCTGGAAACGAAATGTTATAGTTAAAATGGTTTCTCCAAGAATTGGGTCTACAGTAGGAAGAGTAAAAGGTACATTGTGATAGTCAAAGTGCAATTGATCCGAGCAAGAATTCCATGTACCATTCACGTACAAAGCACATTGATGTTCGGCATCATTGGATACGAGAAATGATGGAAAAACAGCTGATGAAGCTAGTGAAAATTCACACGAACAAGAATCCTTCTAACATGATAACCAAGGTTGTCACTAAAGACAAACTAGAAATTTGCAAGAATTTGACCGGGATGGACTTCAAGTAAGAAGTCAGTTATCCATATGGGCGTAGAGGGGGAGAATTGTGAGCTCCAGCCCACATGGAAGAGTAGTTGGAGGTTGGAGAAAAGATGGCAGGTGACAGCCAGCCCAATAACTCCTCTTCCTCGACTTTGTTTCCCTCTCTTTTTCTGTATAAATTGAGGTGAGGAGGAAGGGGTGAAAAAAACATAACACAGACAAGGCAACACAGAGTGTGTTTGTATAATCTGAGTGAGTGAGAGTGTTATAGAGAGAGAGTGAGGTGTGAGTGTTATAAACTCCCTTCGGGATAATTTTATAGTGGATATCTCTCCCCGTGGACGTAGACTACTGCCGAACCACGTAAATCTCTTGTGTTATTGTTTGTGATTGCTTATTGGTGTGCCAAACAGGCTATCGGATCCTAACATATAGCACAAGTCTTCAATCTCTCTATAGCTCTTTTTCTTTTTTCTCCCTCTTTTTTTTTGGATGATTTTATGAGGAGCCTGCCTTGGAAAGGATCAGAAAATATAAATCATTAGCTGTTGTCTAACATGTTCATATGTCCAAACGATATGTAGTCAAATAAAAATCTGTCCAGGAGTAGATGTGTGAAACAATTCCTTTGAATCTGAATTGAGTAGCAAGTCGCATAACACAATCTCTCTCGTAAAAATGTTTACTCTTATTTTCAACATATAGCAAAATGACAGCCAACTAGCATATACAAGACGCACTTTAGCATATGTGCATTGGGTGCATATCTTTTTGGGTAGGTTCTCGGCGAGCTTATTTCTTATGGTATAAGAGCCAACTTACCTATACAAACGTGCGAGTTCGGTGTAATGATACAAGAATTCTCATGTTTGAAAGAATTGCAATACAAGGTCATTTTGTTTTAGGGTTCATTATGAACCTATTGTTGTGTTTGACTTGACCATAGGCGTTTAATTGTGGTGTTTTGTGTCATAGGGATGTAAGGGGATAAAAGAAGGGAAGCTTATAACGAGTTGCACATTGAAAGATTGGAAGGAAATAGGTATAAGTTTAACTATCAAAGTTTGAATTTAGTCACAATTTTGCAAATGTTATGAATTAGAATACTTAAGAGTCATAATTATAAATGATAACATATTTGCCATTTTTGCTGAGATATGTTATGGGAAAGTTACAATTGCAAAAAAGATTACTTATTTGCGAGAAGAAGAAAAAAGGTTTCAAATTAACTACTTGGGGAAAAATGATTAAAAAAGAATACAGGGAATCGGAATATGAAGAGTTCAAACCTGGTAGAAACTCTTTTTTTTTTCTCTCTCTCCCTCTACATATTAGTTCCTTTACAACGCCCATTTTTTGTGTCCCTAATCCAAACTTTAGGGATATGAGTTACTCCCCAGTAGTCCCCACCTTGTAAGTCTCTATTCAACTTGGAAACCATTATATCAAACATATAAAATAAATCAAGCAATGTAAGGTTCATTGATGCATAAGGGCAACTCTTCCATCAATCTGCAATTCTCAATGTATAGCTCTTCAAGATAAGGTATCGCACCTTCCATCACTATCACCCGCCTCAACCCTTTTAATCTAATAAGTAATAAAATCTTAAGCTTCTAGAACCCACCAGCCTTGAAACACAATTCTTCCCCTTCATATGCCTCAACAAGATCAAGATAAACTAGATTGGGTAAACCTTGAAGATATTGCAGTGGATCAGCATCTTTTAACTTGCTCCACCATAAACATACTGTCACTAGGTTATGAAGAGAAGGAATCCAATGTGGTAACTTCTCTAAACGTCCCTTCAAGAATAGTGTTTGGAGAAGTCGAGGAGGCAAAGATAGAGATTATAGATCAATGATCTCATCTTCTTCTGTTACATTAACATACAATGCATAAAGGTAGATTAGCTTATGAAGGGATGCGCATAGTGCCACACCATCTTCACCTCTTACCTTTATAATGCCTAATGACTTCAATTGGGTTAGCTTCCCTATCTCTCTTGGTACAATGTTGTCGCTGCCATGGTTTGCTTCAATTGAACTGAGTTTCTGCAAGGAGGTCAAACTTCCTATTTCAACTGGGGATTTGAACCCACACTCATTATTAAAAGAGTAATAATGACGTTTTTCTTCATATCGAAATGCCAAGAGATGGCGCAATCTTTAGAGATTTAGGATCTCATCAGGAAACTTAGTAACGTAGGTGTATCTAAGGTCCAAGATTTCCAGGTTCTTGAGCCTTCCTATTGACTTTGGAAGTTTATTTACCTCGATTCCCTTTAAACTTAGATACGTGAGATGGCCTAGTTTGACAACTTCATTCAAGAAAATCTTTAATGAGGCGCCACTCAGATCCAACACCTTCAGCAGCTTTAGATCTCTTAATCATACAAGCATGGACAGCATGCTTGGTGAATATGTAGCGCTAAATAGGAGCAAAGAACGTTGCTGAGTGAAACGCTTGCTTTGTTGTAAATGTTCCAAATGATCATGGATTGACAAGCGTCGAACTCTTTCAAGCCACCTCGGGCCTCGTACACTGGCTATTGTTACAATGTTTTTCTCTCTTGACTTGAAGACAATAATTTCACACCAAAGGTCATGGATACAATATAATTTAATCCTCTTTTTACCATTTATCTTCGCCACTTGAATCAAGCTTCTATTGACGAGCTCATTGAGGTAGCCCTCCGCAACTTGTTCTATAGGTGCTCCTTCTTTTACTTCTACAAATCCTTCTGCTATCCATTACCAAATTAATCTCCAATGTTCAATTAGATGGTCCTCTGGAAAAACACTCAAGTACAGAAAAAAAAGAAGCTTTAGATAGTGAGGCAAATCACTGTAACTGAGTGACAATATTTTCTTCTTGCTCAAGAGTTGGTTATTTCCTTCTTGTTTAGCACCAAGGCTTTGATATGTCTTCTCCCACTCTACTACGCTGCTATTGTCCTTCACCGATAAAAGACCACTTATTGTCACTATTGCAAGCGACAATCCCTCCTATGTTCTCAAGATGCTTGTCAAAAGTCCTTCCAAATGTGAGGGGCAATAGTTCTCCTTAAACGTCTTTTTGCAAAACAAGGCCCAGGAATCTTGGTGAGACAGGGGCTGGAGATCATAGACATAGCCATTATATTCTCTAGTAGAGAGTAAGGCTAAATCAGCATTTCTTCTTGTGAGCATTACTCGGCTTCCACAGTTTCACTCAGGGAATGTATATCTAAAAACTTGCCATGCTTGAATATCCCATACATCATGAAAAATAGGCACATACTTGTTTTGACGTAGGAAGGCATTTATTATTCCTTTTTTAGGCTATTCCAATCCATGGTTTCCGCTCCTTGTGGGACTGGTTGCTTGACTTGTTTAAAGAGCCGGTGAAGATATATGCCTTGTAATTGTCCGAGATATGTTGAAGAGGGAATTGCGTGTATCTAGAGAGAAAGAAAAAAAAAAGCAACAATTAATAAAAAGGAAACACCTTGTGATAAATAAATGAAAGAAAAAAGAAGAAGAAGAAGAAGAAGAAGAAGAAGAAGAAGAAAAAGAAGAAGAAGAAGATGGCATCCAATAAATTAGGAGTTTTGGCAACTAAACTTTCAAGCATTTATCAGTAGAAATAATTAAAAAAACAAGAAGTCATATTGGAAAGACTACAACTTGGTCCCTTAACGACAAGGGTCTTCACGAGATTGGCCTTTGTAGCTTTTAGAGAGGATATAAAAATAAATAAATTATGGAGAGAAAAAATTTATGAATATACTAATGGAATCTATTTCCTTCCAGACAATTGAGACTTTTGTTATTAAACTTTTTGTTTTTTATTTTTAAATTTTTCAGCGAGTCTTAGACAATGAAGTAACTTAAAAGTTGTCTTTGGAATAAATTGTTGACACTTCTATTTTAAAAAAAAAAAAAATCAACTTCTCTCCAGTCCTTCATCAGATTAGAGTGGTCCAGTCCAGTCTATTATGAGCCTATGTCAAGCCCACCTTTTATTTTTAGTATGAATAATGTGCTTGACGAGCTCTATAAGATGAACAATTTGGATCATTGAGATAGGTTCGAGATAGATTCACAGTGGACCGAATTGAACCTTTCTAGTTCGATGTCAAACTAGAGAAAAACTACTTCCTTTTAAATACATCTCAAAACATTATATACATCTCATAGCGTGAGCAAGAAGGTTGTTGGGTTCGAACTTAGCTCATGATTGTGATAATCTAAGTCTTTATCCACTAAAACAATTGTAGCGCTTTAATTGTTGATATTTGAGCTTTTGTTTGATTTAAGAATTTGAAAGAAATTTGTGGAGATGAAGGAAAATAGAAGAGAAAAATGGGGGGGGAAAAAAAATAAGGGAAGGAAGAAGTTTTTGTTTCATTTATTTTTCTTTTCTTTCTTTCTTTGTTTCTTCAAATTAACACAACTAAATGCTAAAATTGAATTTACCTTTCTAGTTCGATGTCAAACTAGAGAAAAATTACTTCCATTTAAATGCATCTCAAAACATTATATACATCTTATAGCGTGAGCGAGATGGTTGTTGGGTCTGAACTTAGCTCATGATTGTGATCATCTAAATCTTTATCCACTGAAACAATTGTAATGCTTTAATTGTCACGCCCCACTTTTTATGCCAACGGCTACCATTACCAAATCCTTTATTATAATACAATTTTAGAGATCATGTGCGGGAATTCAATACAATAACGAGTACTATTATTAAAGGTTCTCTCATTCGAATATGAAATGAATGCAACATGAGATAAAAATAAGTAAATTGCCCATAGGCTTACATCTTTTTAATTCAAAGAAAGGGTTTAACCCTTTTACATCAATGGCATTCCGCCTACAAATAAAAGGCCCCGTGGCCAACACATAAAGAAGATCCTCTATCTTGAACCCTTCTCGACGTTCACCTGAAAAAGGATTAGCAACGTGGGATGAACATAAAGTCCAGTAGGGATCCCAATATGATCCTAAACAATAACAACATACAGATAACTATGATCATGAATGCTTAAAATCATATCTTATATATATTGTGACGGTTTATACAGAAATATACTTATATAGGAACTTTTCTCAAAATCATTCATTTCACTCAACAACATAAGCTATTTACTTTTTTTTTCTTCTTGTTAACTTTTTCCCAAAATTCATATGACAATAACAAGTTCCTGAAAATAATTTGGCAAAGCCCATTACGTTTTACCTTCTTGAAACATGTTCACAAGTATCCAATGTCCTTTACATTATTCACAATCTCAATACAGTACTTACGTCTGTTTCCAACACATTCATATCTTTACATATATACATTCAGTACAAAGGGAAAACAACAAGCAACCAACAACTATCTACTCAACAAATGAGGCAACTCGGCCTTCTAGAACCATAACCATCATAACCCATAATATACCCAGATACACTGAGACAATAATGATAAATGTGTTCCGCTCCACCTACCTTAAGCACGATAAGCCAATGATACACCTTTAGTCAATTTAGTCTTACTTCATTTCATGACAATTCATTTCACGTTAATTTATTTCATCTCAATTCATGAACCAATTCATTACATTTTAGACACCCAACTGAGGCTACAACTCAGGGGTTCTCAATCAACACAATTATTACACAAACACTTCAATTTTACCATTTTACGGAATTCTCATCCGAGGGAATCGGCACCCATGTATACACAAGCACTTCAATTTTTCCATTTTATGGAATTCTCATCCGAGGGAACCGGCACCCATATATATATATATATATATAAGATTTCAGGACTTTCACCCTAGACACTCCGCCCAACTTAATTTTCAATGGAGTCCATCCCCTACCTCCTCCCAAACAATGGAGTACATCTCCTATCTCCTACCAAACAATGATAGATATATAATGTATTTAAAGGCGTGTCATATACAATGACTACCAAAATTCACACATTCAACAATTTAATCAAATCGTCATATTCAATGACAACCAATGAAGGATTTATTTCAATTCTTCTAGTCCACATGCAATTTCTACAACAGTCATAGCTATCCTCCGCCGATAGCTCAAAACATATATTTCTAAACATATATACAGTCTCCAAAATAGATAAACTATCCATATTTTCATAGGTGAGAGATTACAAATATCCAACTCCACCATTTACATTCATATCTATCCATCTCTATATCTAATACGTAAGGAAAAACAAAATTCAGTTCTCGCAAGACTTTCAGTCCAATAACAGTGATAATGTGTAAAGGTTCCAAAATCCGACCTCAAGTTCATTATCAATTTACAAAGGGTGATGATTTTATTTTCTTTCAAAAGACCAGTTTTCTTTATTTTCCAATCCACACAACTCTAACCATTTTCTAAGAATTCATTCTCGTCATTTTACAAAATCAAAACCAAATCCATCCTCTTTATTTTACAAAACCAATTCCATTGGTATCAAAACCATAACTCAACTCAACTTCAAGTGATTAGTCTAAAACAAAACCAACACCATGGTTACTTCTCCTTTTATTTTCTTTTTATATAAACACAATCGTACGACCCATATTAGCAAAATATATAAGGATTATTCAACTTCCTCCCTTTTTAAATCCATTATATCAATAACATTAAATTAGGGCTTTCCTCCCTTTTAAATCCATTAAATCAATAATGGTAAATTATGGCTTTCCTCACTCTTTTCACAAACATAATAAATCGTTTTCCCAAATAACCCAACAACAAACAACTTAACAACTCCAATCACAAATATCAAAACCTAGATCCCCTTTCATGGCTTTCAAGAAAAACCATAATGAATATGGTTTTTATGCAATAAAATCTACCATATATCTATCTATAGACGAAGTATTGGAAAGGAGCAAAGAAATCCCTACCTCTTGAAGTGAAAAGATGACAACCAAAATTCACCGGCGACGAAACCATGAACCATTCAGACTAAAAGGAAGCCCTTGATGGGATCTATACTCTTTCTCAAAAGAATAAGGTGAAAAGATTACTCAAGGTGAGTAGATCTAGAGATTTAAGTGAAAAAGTTTGAGTTTTAGGGAGAGAGAAGAGAACTCACGGTTTAAGAGAGAGGAAAGAGAAGAAAAAGTGAAATGAAATATGTTTGGAGCCTATTTATAGTAGCAAGGTAATAATAGAATAATAGCCCCAAAGTCAAATGAAAGGAACAAGTCAAAACTCCCAAAAAGTAGGGCCCAAACCAACCCAAAAATTTGAAAAAAAAAACACGCAGGGGTCGACCCGTCGGGCAGGGGGGTCGACCCTTTAGGTGGAAAAGAAAATCTGGCACAAGTAAGGGGGTTGACCCTTAGACAGGAGGGGGCTTGACCCTATTTTCCAGCAACTGTAATAACCCTGACCTCCGATTAATGCTAAATCATGATTATTTATGCCTAACAGTAATTTAGAAGGAATCTGGGATTAAATTGCATATGAATTGCATTATCTTTGTGTTTTTATCTGTTTGCCATAAAATGACCTGTTCATGCCTTTGACTTTAAACTGTGAATTGAAAACCTTATCGGCGACCGATTCAGAAATTGAGTAGTGTTTTATACTAGTAAGAATATATGTGATTTTATGGTAGGTTTAATTAAAATTTGGTTGCTATGATTAAATTAGATTATATAATGCTAAATTACATTAGTTCAAGTTAATAACATCATTGCCCTTGAGTGGGCCACTTTCTCATACATTGTTTAGAATTGATTCATACACCATTTTCAGCCTTTTCCTTGCCAAAACCGTGAGAGAGAGGGAGTGAGGTAGGAGATTGAATTCATCTAGAGATTTTGTTTGGAAATTGGAGGAATTGTAGAAGAATAGCACAATTGAGCTTCCATTCTTGAAATTGAGGACTTAAGGTAGGAGACTCACCCTTGTAATTGAGAGTTTGAGTTGTTCTTGCATGATTCATGGTAAGGATAGTGATTTAAGGCATGAATTAGCTTAATATGTTGAATTGAGTAGGAAATCATGCATGCATGTTCATATCTTAGCATTTTGAAGTGTCTTCATGGAAGTTCTTGCATGCAAGCCCATATTCTAGCCTTAGTCCATGAATTCATCATGATTTTGAGCTCAATCTTACATTTGGTCATGTTTTAGAGCATTGGATTTAAAATGAACACTTGCATGTTAAGCTCTTGTTTTGTTCTTGAAGTTTTATTTGAAATTGTGTTTAATTGGCTCACCTTTGGGCTTGATTTTACAAATTGATCTTTGAAACACCTTATACTATGAGTTTACAAGTGTATTCCAGAAAATGGGCCCAAGAGGTCGAGTTTTGAGGTGTTGAATGCTTGGTTTGAGCTTGGGAGGCAAATCTGGAAATTCTAGAATTTGGCTTACTCGCTCAAGCGAAGGATTCCACGCTCGAGCGACCATCGTTTGTTCAGAGCTTCGCTCGAGCGAAGGAATGGTGGCTCGAGCATAAATTGCAAGCTCTCATGTTTTTGGTGCACGCAGACGCACGCTCGAGCGACGAGACCTACGCTCAAGCGAAGAGCTGTGTCTCACGCTCGAGTGAGCATCGAGCGGGTATCGAGCGTAAAATTTCAACAACCAGTACTTTTGCAATTTTACAGACCGCTCGAGCGAAGGAGTCTACGCTCGAGTGACTCCTCTATTTTGACAAGCTCGCTCGAGCGAAGGAAGCCACGTTCGAGCGAGACCCTTGTTTTCAGCAAGTTTTGAAAAATATTTTCCAAGGCATCTTTGTATCCTCATTCCATCCTAGGCATTCATAGGCCATGCTTAAGACTCTACAGTGAGGATTGAAGGTTAGAAACACACTAAGAACCAACGACGTACGTTTTGTGCAATTAGAATGTGTGTTTCAAGTATGTGTCCGTTATGTGTTATGTAGGTCACGTGCCGCGTATCGTGTGATCAATCTGCTCCGTCTGTCTGTTTCAAGGCCAACTGTGAGTAATAATTTAGTAAAGTTATGTTCAAATTGTATCTATTTTCTGTGTGATAAGACAAGATCTGTTTTTCAAAATGATATGTTCTGTACAATGAATGATTGTTCAATTTCTGATATGTATTCGTGACATCCTTAGCATCATGTGATATCTGTTAGCTGTTACCCGGTATCGGAGGTTCCTTTATGGAACTTATTTCTGTCTGCACTCTGTTACCCATACCGGAGGCCCTGTCACGGGGGCTCAGCTTCTGTTCTGTTTTGTTGCCCGGATCCGAAGGTTCCTTTATGGAACTGGTTATTCGTAACCTCACGTGTATACGCTCTGTTCTGTTCTGTTAATGCTAATGGATGTATCACGTAAACTTAATCATGACTTATGATTTCTGTCTGTATATGATCTGGATAAACTATGATTTTGATATGAATTGAATTATGATTTCTGAATCTGTACGAACTCATTTATTGAAACCCTTTACTCTATTATTATTCACTGGGCTTCGGTCACAGGTTATATTATGTATGTAGGTGAGCCGGCATGTGACTAGGGCCAGAGTTGACGGCCTTCTGTTTTGTTTTTGTCAACCAACTGTTGTGCCTCCCAAGGAGGTTCCGAACGAAGCCTAAAGCCATGGCTATTTTTGTAATCATGCTAGTCTTTGTGTATGCTCTGTAAAGTCAGGTCTTAGGAAGTACATTCTGTAAATACCGTGTGAATATTGTGTATCTGGACTGGCATGTTTATGTATATATAAATAAGTTTTGAAATGTTATGTCCCATGTACGTTATCACAGCTCATTGGACCTTGTCTATTTTGTATTATTGCTTCCGCAACCCCTTATTATTTGCTAATCTTTGGTAATCCACGGATTACTGGCCGGTTACGGTGCTAAACCTACAGGGGCAGGTTTGGGTCGTGACAGCAACTAACACACAGATTTTGCAATATAATAGCGTCGACCCTTAGACAGGAGGGGGTCGACCCTATTTTCCAACAACACTTCCAAAAACTTCACCAACAGGTAAGGATTGACCCTTAGGAAGGCCGGTGTCGACCCTAGAATAGAATTTCTAAGTCTTCAAGGAACTTTTGACAAGAACAAGTGCAAACAACCAAACCCAACAAGTTTAAATCGGATTATACTCCTCCAAAACCAACATGCAAAAACACCAAAGATTTCCAAAATAAAAATAAGGGATTCGAATACACTTCCCAAATGTTTTAAAAAGGGTACAAGTTTTACATTAATTGTTGATATTTAAGGTTGTGTTTAAATTAAGAATTTGAAAGAAATTTGTGGAGATGAAAGAAAAGAGAAGAGAAAAATGGAGAAAAAAAAGAAGCTTCTATTTCATTTATTTTTCTTTTCTGTCTTTCTTTTGTCTCTTCAAATCAACACAACTAAATGCTAAAATCGAATTTACCATGGAAATAATAATTTAAGACCAAGTTGTTCTAAAATTTTATTAAATATTGGATATAATAGTCATAATTATTCATGTAAGATGGTATGAATGTTATTCTCAATATTTTGTTTCTTCTTTCTAAAATGGGGCATTTACACACAAGTCCTAATTTATGAACTTATACTTCATTAAGTTTTATTTAAGATTTTTCGAATCTTTAAGTCCCATTAAATTTTTAATAGTCAGAATTGTCTTTCAAATAATGATTGTTCATAATTTATGATTATTTCTAAATTAACATGATGATTTGACATGTATTTTGATTTTCAAACTTTAAAACATCAATTTTCAAATTGAAAAAACTATAAAAAAAAAATTAAGTAAAAAAAAAAAAAACTAATCAGTGAGTTTGATTTCAGTTTTCTGAATTCAGTTTTCTGAAAATTGAGTTTTTTGTTTTTCGTATTTTTTTTATATTTTTAGTGAATGTTTTTTAAATTTTAAGCAATTTTTTTACCTTTTCAGATATGCCTTACTTACATGTATCTAAATAGTAAATTATTTGTGAAAAAAATATTTTCAAAAATTAATAAATACACAAAAATACAAAAAATGTACTGAATTTTTATATGTTTTTTGTTTTGTACTTTTGGTATTTAATGAATTTTTTAAATATTTTTTTTTCACAAATATTATACTTTCTAAGTGTATTTATATTAGGTGCGTCTAACAATTAAAAAAATAGCTTAAAAATTAAAAAAAATTAGTGAAAACAAAAAAAATACGGAAAACGAAAAAATAGAATTTTTTGAAAAGTGAATTATGAAAACTAGAACAAACAGAGTGATTTTTTTTTAAAAAAAAAAAACTGAATTTTTTGTGCAAAACTGAAAATTTTGTCTATAAATGAGCATGATGATGGAACATTGATGTGCAAAACTAAAAAAAAAAAAATTTAAAATGAAACAAATTGATAATGTTCTCAGTTTTAAAATTGGAAAAAACTGATAATATTTTCGGTTTTATTGGATAGTTAAATGAAACCATTAAGTAGAAAGGCGAAAACGTTTAATTTCATGCTCTGTTTTTTTCATTAATTAGTGAAACAATTATCTACAACATTACTATGCAAAATTGATACTAATGTTCTTAGTTTTAAAAATTGGAAAAAAAACTGATAATATTCTCAGTTTTACTAAATAGGACTTATTGGTTCAAAAAAATCTTAGATATGACCTGAGCTATCAAAACATTTGTGAATAGGACTTTTAAGTAATTAACTCTTCGAAAATTGATACTTCTTGCCATCACAAAAAATTTGAGATCAAAATATTTTTTGTTTTGATAAAAGACATCTTTGGGAGTTAGCCAAAAAAAAATAGTTTATTGGCTAAAAATAAGCTTTCAAAAAATTGATTTATTTTGATATATTTTTAAGCTTTCAAAAAATTGATTTATTTGATATATTTTTATTTTTTGAACTTTTTCTTAATAGCTGTTTAGAATAAGAAAATTTGACTTAAGTTTTTTTTTTTTTAATTTTTCTTTCTTATCCTCATGTCATGGTCACATTCTTATCACATGATTAGATTTTGTTAAAAATTTAAACAATTGAGTAAAAGAACGGGGACATCGACACTTCTATAGGAACCAAAGTGAGATTTGACCAAAAGTAGAAGGGGGTTAATTGCCACGATTTCATGTGTAGAGACCAAAGTAGGATTTGACTAGAAGTATAGAGGTTGATTGTCATGATTTCATGTGTAGGACCAAAGTGAGATTTGGTGCAAAGTGTAGGGGTGCAAAGTGTAATTTACCTATTTAGTTATTTTTTCATTTTGGCCCTTAAAATGTATTTTTTCCCAATTTGACTCTTCATGTTTTAAGTTTTTTTTCTAATTTACTTTAAAAGCTAAATTATGTTTGAAATTAGTCAAAAAATGATATATTGATAGTTACGTAATATAAAAATATTTTATTATATATAATTCATCTCTGACACAAATTCAAATATTAATATAATAATATATTTTTTATATTATGTGGCAGTTAACATAACATTTTCTATCTAGTTTTGAACATAAATTAGATTTAGGAGTAAATTAAGAAAATTTGAAATATGAAGGACCAAAGTGGAAAAAACCAAACTTCAAGGGCCAAACTAAGAAAATGACCAAACATAAAAGGACAAAGTGGAATTTATCCTAATATATATGTATGGTTTATGTTTATATATACATATTCTTCTTTGTTTTTGTTTTTCTCACTAGTATATAAATTTTTAGACAATAATTCAATACAAAATATAGGGTTAATTACACTTTTTACACATGTAGTTCGACTTAAGTTTCACTTCTGTACTTATAATTTTAATTTGCACAATTTGGTCTATACACTTGAAGTCTAGTATTTTTGGTCTAAATTGGAGGTTAAAATTAATAATTTTGGGACATTTGTCAATTTTTAATGTTTTGTTTTGGTTCTTCCGTCTAAATTGGAGGTTAAAATAACGATTTTGAGATAATTATTAATTTTTTAAAGTGTACACGTAGACAAAATAAATTAAAAATTTTAGGCACTTGTTTATTTCTAAGGTTTCAATTTGGATTTTTCATCTAAATTGAAGGTTAAAACTAACAATTTTTAGACACTTGTCAATTTTCTAAGATATAGACGTAAACAAAATTAACAAAAAACCAAATTGAAACTAGACCTAAAGTATAGGAACTAAATTGTTCAAATTAAAATTATAGAGATTAAAGTAAAATTTGAATCAAATTAGAGAGATGAAAAGTATAATTAATCCTTTTTTTTATATATGTATTTTATTTCTTATCTCAAATCTTATGCCTATTTTCGTTCCCAATTCATTGAACAATCAAAATTTATTTTATAACTTATTGTACAAATTAACTATAAAGAAATTAGACTTCACAAGAAAAAATGTCAAATTTTATCACTAGTGATAAGCACAAAGTATAATTATATAAAAGTTTTTGTATCCACATTTTAATTTTTGAAACAATTATATCAATTAATTAGATTTTTTTTTCTTTTTTGTGTGTTTTAAAAAGTCTAAATTAAAAGATTTATAAAGTTTAAAATTTTGAAAGTCTACCTTCGAAACAAATAGGAACTAAATAATTAAAAATAAAGTGCAATCAATTACTCTTACCAATTATCATCTAGATCAAGAAGAAAATAAATCATCATTAGAATATGTAATAAAAATGAAAATAAGGGAAAAAAATGGTTTTTTATTATGATACTAATCCAATCTAGAGAGAGCTCTTTTCCTTCTTCTTTCTCTCTCTTCATAGAAACTTTACTTTACTTTGATCAGGTTCTAAGTACCAAATTCTAACTTGAGGAATGTGTGCTATATTCCAATAATCCCCATCTTATACTTCTCAATTTAACCTAGAAATCAATTTCTCAGACATATCACCAAGCTCAAACATTTGGAGGTAGGTTAGATCTTCGATGCCTGAGGGAACCTCCTCCATCAATTCACTATTTCTGATCTTTAGAATTTCAAGGTGGGGCATTGCTCCCTTCTCCACTCTATTGAATAGCTCATCAAGGTAGCCTTTGGAAACTTCTTCTATGGTCTTTCCCTCAATAGCATTCACAAATCCTTCTACTTTCCAAAGTTGAATTATTCCTCCGCACCATATATGTTGATCCTCCGGGAAAATGCTCAAGTACAGGAAACAAATCTTCAGATAATAAGGCAGATCATTGTAACTGAGAGAGAGTGCTTTTTCATACTCTCTAGTTTGGCATTGCCCTCTAATTCAGCACCAAGGCTGCGATAAAGCATTTCCCATTCGTCTATTCTGCTCCTGTCCTTTGTAGACAATACACCACTTATCGTTACAATTGCAAGCAGCAATCCCTTGCATCTTTTTAAGATTTGGAGAGAAATTTGTTGGGAAAATGGTTTGAAAACCATTAACAGGTGAATGAAAAATTGACTCCAAAGTGCACCATTTGAGTATGGTTTTAAAACGAAATTTATTTAAATTTAAATTTGATTTTATTTAAATAAATTCATTAATTTTTTGGGTCAAATTTAAAAATGATTCGATTCAGAGTTCGAATTCTTTTGAAAGAACAATCATGTCTTTTCTGGTTGCACCTTTTCATGGAAAAGAGGTGACTCTTTTGAAAAGTCACCATGACCATTCGAAGAGGCACTAATTCATCTATATAAGCATGCCCCCATTACATTTATTTGGCATGAAATTCATCTTGTGTTTCTTTTCTTCTGCACTCTGTCTTTTCTGTAAGAGAATTCTGCATAGTAAGGTTCGCTTGACTTGCGTGGTAGTGCTGTTTCTGCAAGGTTCGATCGTTGTATCCTGGGAGACGAACGTCCAACAAAAACTTGTGAGTACCATAGCGAGAGACGAATTTGTCTTAAGGAAATTGTGTCCAACACAAACCTCAATCAAATTGTTTTTCGTTTCTAGATTTTTACAATCAGTTTGTAAGTTATCTACTTCTCTGTAAGTATTTTTGGTTCTCGGCATATGGTTTGGTTTGATTTAACCCAAACAATTTACGTTATATTCAACTTATATTTTTTTTTATATAATTTGATAATATATTTGGTGCAAGTATTGCATGTTACAACTGCACACATAAGATTTATTCCAACAAAATTTTCTTCAAGTTTGGAGGGCATAAGTTCCTCCAAAAAGTCTTGTTGCAAAATAGCGTCCAAGACTCCTCTGGAAACAACGGCATCAAGGTATAAACATTACCATCAGTTTCTTTACAACAGGTAGAAGCAACCACAATTTTTGTCAGGCAGCATGTGTTGGATAGCCTCCCAATCTTTAACATTCCAAACATCATCGAAAACAACCACGTACCTATTTTGTTGCAGAAAATTATTAACCAGATATTTCAACTTGTCAATGCTCATTGTTTCAACTCCAACAGGGATTGGTTGCATGATTTCTTTAAAGAGTTTTTGAATCATGTCCTTCAGGATATCCTCAGCCTTGAAAGACTCGGAAACAGTGAGCCAAACATGGATCTTAAAATGTTTCTTCACCTTTGCATCATCGTAGACTTTCATAACTAGGGTGGTTTTGCCTAAGCCCCCATTCCCACCACAGAAACCGCTTTGAACCATAGTTCTAAATATCGGCCGATACGCTACGTATCGGCCGATACGTATCGGAAAAATGGGGTGCCGCGACGGATACAGGCCGATATACCACTGAGATTAAAAATCGCAGGAGTATCGGCCGAGTCCCGGTACGTATCGGCCTGTAAGCGTTACACAAGCCGTTACACAAGCCGCGACGGGCCGATACTCACCGGTTCGGACCGGTACGGGAAAGAAAAAGTTGAAAAACCTTTGAAATGATTTTTAAAATTCACCACCGCGACACCCGATTCCCGATACGTACCGATCGATACTACCGATACCGATACTCCGCGATCGATACCGTTACGTTACCCGATACCGCGATTTAGAACCTTGCTTTGAACCCAGAACCTCCCACGACTAGCCACTCTATCAATTGTCCTTTGGGCTTTTCGATGCCCACTAGCTTTGCTTCTTCGAGTAGAAGTGCATCGCCACGATAATCATACCATGAATTGTTAACAACATTAGACCTTGAGCCTTGCTCTAGTATACCATATTTATCATGGTATCTTTTATGTCCCTGGAAATATTGATCACCCTGGACTTGATTCTTTGTATTTCAGAAGCAATTTGGTGGCAAGCTTTCAAAGTCTTGGCAAAGTAGAAAACCTTACTAAGAAAACCACCGAATCCATTGCTGTGATGATGTGCAAGGTGAAGCTTGAATTTGTCAAGAACATCTTCAATGTCATAAGCAGCATCTCAAACTTGTTTGACCCAAACTTTGAGTTGAGGATCACTTTCTTCCTTAGCATCAGCAACTCTAAGGAAAGCCGACATGCGCTCGAATTCATCTATGATGTCTTCCATTGCTTCCCGAACTCCGCACAACAAATTCACCTCTCCGTGAAGGAAGGCTGCAAGGTTGGCTAGTAGACAGAACACCGCAGATTCAGCCATTTTCTTGTTTTGAGTGTTTGTTTGCGGCAGTGGGCTTTGTGTTTGAAGAGATAATTAAGAGGAAATGGTGAGCTGAACTGAGTTTTAAAATTGGGAATTTGTAATGCTCTAATTCAACCGAGGTTTCAGTGAGATGTGGCAATGCAAGACTAAACCTCGTTTTTATTTATTTATTTATTTTTTATATTTGAAAACAATTATTAGGCAAATTAATTTGTCTCACTTCTTTGATGGCAACTGTAGGACTCTTTCCTAGTTACGGCCATTCTGCAATAGTCCCAATCTTTGTTGTTTGTCCTTAACACTGTTGTTTTTCGTGGAAGTAATTGCAAGATATGTCTAGAAGTTTGAATTATCTACACTCTGCTTGGTTAGGAGATTCAGGAAGAAATTTGGAAAGCAAAAGGAAAAAGGTGTGTGAAATTAAGTGAAATGTAGGTATATTTTATTCACATTTTATTTAATTTTTTTATTTCTATTTCTATTTCTAAATTTCTTTCCAAATCTCCCAATCAAATAGAATGTTATGGTCCCAAGTCTTAATTGTTTGCGTGTAAAACTGTCAATTTTCGTGAAAGTCAGTGCAAGTATGCATATAAGTTTGAGTTATTGATGGTCCTAGGGCTTTATTGGTTGCACGTAGCACTGTTGTTCATGGAAGTCATTGCTAGACATTATGCTTGTAAGTTTGAATTGTTAATGATGCCAAATCTTTAGGTAACGTTTACGTTTTTTTTGTTTATGTTTATAAAAAATTTTATAAACTGCTATTTATTTATTTTTAGAAAAATATAAACTACAAACGCATTTGGTTTGAACAAAATGTTTGAAAAATTTTCAAAACATAAACTAAAAACTATGTTTGTTCAGGCCTAAAATATTTATATTTATTTTTTATTATTTATGACAATGGGATAATACACATTATAATTGAAAAAAAAAATTAATTGAAAAAAAATATAAATTTCTTTTTAAAAACCAAAGTAAACTCATTTTCTGAGTTTACGTTTTTTACTCAAATTTATAAACTAAGACAACTATTTATAAACCGAAAAAATTATCAAACAAGTTTTTATGACAGTTTTAAAATTTTTTATAAACATAAACTGAAAATTAAAAATAAATAATTATCAAACAGACCTTATTGTTTACGCTTAAAACTGTTGTTTTTCATGAAAGTCATTGCAATATATGCCTATAAGTTGGAATTATTGATGATCCCTAGCATTTATTGTTTACGCGTAACACTGCAAGATATGCCTAAAAGGTGGAATTATTGATGATCCCCAGTATTTATTGTTTACGCGTAACAATGCAGGATATGCCTAAGTTGGAATTATTGATGATCCCTAGTATTTATTGTTTACGTGTAACACTGTTGTTTTTCGTGAAAGTCATTAGTTTGAGTTATGAGTAATGATAGAGATTTCAAAAGTTCTATTAAATTTTTTATTAAATATTAAATATTTCATATGGTGTGAAATAAAAAATAAAAAAATATTTTTTGATAGCTGGCAATGGGTCGAATTTCTTCGAGTTTTGCACATGAATTCTTAATTTTAAAATAATGTATTTTAATGATACAATTTCATATTTTATCTTAACTTTTATAATTTTTACCTAGTTACTCCTATAATTTACCCCATGTTATTAATGCTCTTTCAAATCTTTTTTATTAAAATCAAGTCAGGACAAATATAATCAGATTAGGTAATTTTGTCATCCCCAAATATGGCAATTCTTAGGCCATCTCCAACGCTACACCAAATCTATCACCAAATTTAAATTTCGTAACAAAATGTCTATTTTTTGTACTCCAATGGTTTTATCAAACTTGTATCAAATTGATAATCTAAAAAATATTTCACCAACCTGAGGATCTGAGTGTAACAACCCTCGTCACTGTTTACCGAATAACCACTGATTACCGTTAAACTGAAACTGATTATGACTGATAAGTGAACCGAATAAACTACTGAACTGACTGACTGAAATCTGAAACTGATTGATTGAATATATCTGTTTGAATTGCATTTCTATCTGTTGCCTGTTTGATTATCTGTTCATGTTTTTATGTTTAAATTGCGAATTGAAGGCCTTATCGGCGGCCGAACCGGAAATTGATTAGTGTTCCATGATCAGTAGAATTTATGTGATTTTATGGTGTATTTATCTGAAATTTGATTTGGTATGATTAAATCAGATTAAAATAAGCTTAATGTCAAGAGTTGGCGTAATTACCAATTTGCCATCCTAAAGGGCCACTTGCTAGGCACTTGTGAGACTTGGTCATATGCATTGCATATCATTTCCTCAGCCCCTTTGTCCTTGCTAGCCGATTAGAGAGAAAGAGTGAGAGGGATAGAGTGATTTCAACACATTTAGCTTGGTGACTTGAAGAACTTGTAGGAGATTTGCATAATTGAGCCTCCATACCTCTAATTCAAGACCTAAGGCAGATTCATTGCCTCTTGTGTATGTTTTGAATTGATTCTTGCATGGTTTTGAGCAAGTTGAAGTCTAGAGCCAAGTTATGGCTCTTAATTGTTGAATTATAGCTTAATTGTTGCATGCATGTTTGAATTGTTGAATTTTGAGTTGATTCCATGGAGAATTGTCACATGCATGCTCATAGTTATGTTAAGTCCATGTTTTCATCTTGTTTTTGTAAGAGTTGGCTCACTAGAGCATGAAATTTGAGCTTTGAAATGATTGAAATTCATGCATGTCATGTTTCTAGCATGTTCATGAAAATTGGTTTCAAATTGAGTTTGTTTGAAACACCCTTGGGCTTTGATTTTTGCAAATTGAGCTTTGAATCATGTTAAAGAATGAGTTTTGATGTGTTTTCTGGAAAATTGGCCCAAGAGGATCGAAATTTATGGTTTAAAACTTGGTTTTGAGCTTAAGGTTCAAATCTGGAATTTCCAGAATTTGGACTCACGCTCGAGCGGGGTGACTGGCGCTCGAGCGTGGAAATCGTGCTCCCAGCATTTTTGTTCTGTTTTGAAGTCCGTTCGAGCGGAATAATTGACGCTCGAGCGGGATATTGTGTCACATGCTCGAGCGGGTGTCGAGCGCCCAATCGAGCGTGATTTTCAAATATCCAGCACTTTTGACTGTTTTGCAGATCGCTCGAGCGGGCAATTCTATGTTCGAGCGGAAACCTTTGTTTGCATGTCCGCTCGAGCGGGGAACCCTACGCTCGAGCGTGACCCCTGTTTTCTGAAAATTCTGAAAATGCTTTTAAAGTGCATCTTTGCATCCTCATCTCATCCTCGGCATTACTAGGCCTAGTTTAAAGCATCTTAATGAGGATATAGATGTAGAACCACACCGAGGCGAATTAGGGATTAAGTTTATATCTTTCCTAACTGTGTAGCTTAGTGTGTGTTCAATCTGTAACTGTGTAGGGTTGGCAACTGGGGACGCTCTAGCTTTACTGTAGCCCAGAACTTTGTGAGTAACAACTGTGTAAAGATATGTTCAAAATGATTATCTTCTGAATAATTGAACTGTACTGCTTTCTGAACTGATACTGTTAATTGAATGAATGTATGTCCTATATTCTGAACTGTATTGTGGCATCTTTAGCAACTACTGTTACTGACTGTTACTGTTACAGAGATCTCTGTCGGTTCCCTTGTTGGAACCACTACTGTTTACTGATTGATGGCCATCATTTACTGTTCGGTCTTTTAAGACCTACTGTTTACTGTATTGTTATGCTAATGGATGTACCACTGTAATAACCCTCGTCACTGTTTACCGAATAACCACTGATTATCGTTAAACTGAACTGATTATGAATGATAAGTGAACTGAATAAACTACTGAACTAACTGACTGAAATTGAAACTGAATTGACTGAGTATATCTGTTTAATTGTAATTCTATCTGTTTGGTTATTTGATTATCTGTTCATATCTTTGTGTTTAAATTGCGAATTGAAGGCCTTATCGGCGGCCGAATCCGAAATTGATTGATGATTTGTGATCCTTAGAATTAATGTGATTTTATGGTATATTTATCGAAAAACTGATTTGGTATATTAAATTAGGTTAATTATTGAGAAATTGCATAGTTTGACTTAACTACAACTTTGCCATTTGAGTGGGCCACTACACTAAACCTTGTCTAAGGCTTAGTCTTGCATTTCAAACATTTGCTCAGCCATTATTCTTGAGTGTATAGCCGACTAGAGAGGGAGAATAAGGAGTTAGAGTGAATTCATCTTGAATTGCTTGGAATCTTGAAGAAATTGTGGGAGATTTGCCTTCTTGAGCCTCCATACCTCTAATTCAAGACTTAGGTAAGGCATTTCAACCTCTCTTTGTCGTATTTAAGCTTGTTCATGCGTGGTTCTTGAGCCTCTAGTGATTTAAGTCAAGTTTTGGTCTCATGATGTTGAATTGGACCCTAGTTCATGCATGCATGCCTTTACTTTGAAGTTTTGAAGTTGTCCTTCATGAAATTGTACATGCATGCTCATATTTTTACAATAGACCATGTTTTCATCTTGTCTTTGAAAGAATTGGCTCATTAGAGCATGAAATTGAAGCTTTGAAATGATTTAAATTCATGCATGTTTGCATGTCCTTCATATTCATTGAAATTGGTATGAATTGAATTTATTTGAAACACCCTTGGGCTTTGATTTTACAAATTGAGCTTTCAATCATGATAAAGTATGAGTTTTGATGTGTTTTCTAGAAAATTGGCCCAAGAGGATCGAAATTTATGGTTTAAAACTTAGTTTTGAGCTTGAGGTTGAAATCTGGAACTTCCAGAATTTGGACTCACGCTCGAGCGGGGTGACTTGCGCTCGAGCGTGGAAATCGTGCTCCCAGCATTTTGTTCTGTTTTGAAGTCCGCTCGAGCGGAATAATTGACGCTCGAGCGGGACATTGTGTCTCATGCTCGAGCGGGTGTCGAGCGCCCAATCGAGCGTGATTTTCGCCTATCCAGCACTTTTAACTGTTTTGCAGAATGCTCGAGCGGGTAAGTCTACGCTCGAGCGGAAACCTTTGTCTGCATGTCCGCTCGAGCGGAGTAACCCACGCTCGAGCGTGACCCTTGTTTTCTGAAAAGTCTGAAAATGCTTTTTCAAGTGCATCTTTGCATCCTCATCTCATTCTAGGCATTCTTATGCCTAGTTTAAGGCATTTTATTGGGGATATAGATGTAGAACACACCGAGGCAAATTAGGGATTAAGTTATTATCCTTCCCAACTGTGTAGCTTAGTGTGTGTTCAATCTGTAACTGTGTAGGTTGGCTTTCCGAGGAGACGCTCTAGCCTTATTGTAGCCTAGAACTCTGTGAGTAACAACTGTGCAAAGATATGTTCAAAATGATTATCTCCTGAACAATCGAACTGTACAGCTTTCTGAACTGATTTTGTTAATTAAATGAATGTATGTCACGACCCGAACCCGCCCTTATGGGTTAGGGACATGACCGGCCAATAATCCTGTGATTACCTACAGCCTCAGACCGAAACAGACGTAACTTGTCAGAGTAAAGGGGCCAAACAGAAGCAAAAATTTAAAGCTTTGTCCATAGAGCCGTGCTTATATGCACATCAAACAAACCATACTCAGATACGTTAATAACCCACATCAAAAATACAGTTTCACAAAATACATTACAGACAGGATCATCCAAACGAGTCAACCTATAACAGACTATGTACAGACATATACTAGGCCCTTGCCAACAAGACAAAACATAAGTACACAATAAAAGGGCAAGGATGGTCTCATACGCCTGACTCTCCCAAAACTCATGTTGTCCCTAGCAGACTTCACTGGGGCTGGGTTTGTGCTTCTCTTGGCTCACCTACAAACACATGAATGAGCGTGAGCGATAGCCCAGTGAATAATATCAAGTATGACAGTTACATAACAATATGTAGAACAACATGCTCCAAACGGCCTTGGGCGCAATTCATACTTCTAATTAGCAAATATATACGACTATACGAAATGCAAATAAAGTAACTGTAGTTCCAACATTCTGGCCTTTGGCCCATTTGGGTTTCCATTCATGGCAAAACGGCCTTCGGCCCATTCACTTATGTCAAAACAGCCTTCGGCCCATTCATTTCTGTCAAAATGGCCTTCGGCCCATTCATTTATGTCAAAACGGCCTTTGGCCCACTCGTTCATGTCACACCGGCCTTCGGCCTACTCATTCATGTCGAAACGGCCTTCGGCCCACTCACATGTGTCAAAACGACCTTTGGTCCATTCATTTACATCAGGACGACCTTTGGTCCATTCATTCACATCAAAACGACCTTCGGTCCATTCATTTATATCAAAACGACCTTTGCTCCATTCATTCACATCAAAACGACCTTCGGTCCATTCATTTATATCAAAACGGCCTTTGGTCCATTCATTCATTCCTGTCAGACTTATGTCCACAATCCCAATTAACAACTCATAAAGTTTATAAGGGAATAACAATTGGACATTGACAAGCTTTCGAATATTGATATTACTCACAGTGATCGGCTTGTGGATTTGCCCTGGAGCTTGACCCTACACGTTTCATGAACACAAATGGGTCATTAACAATTCAATCCGTTCTTTAATTCACATATTCCTCTTTAGGCTTTATTATTATCTCATTAACTCATTTACAATGCTTGACATATGCCTAAGAGTGCTTGCAAGTGAAAGAGAACGGAAAACAGAACACAAAATGCAAGAACAGGATTTCAGAAAATAGGGTCCCCGCTCGAGCGTGGACTTCACCGCTCGAGTGGACCCTTAGGTCTGCAAAAGTACTGGTTGCCTTCAATTCCAGCTCGAGCGTGAACTCGGCCGCTCGAGCGTACTGCCCGTCTACATAGCTCCCCGCTCGAGCGTCAAATTCCCCCGCTCGAGCGGGAACTATGTCTGCAAAAAGTGCTGGGAGCTCGATTTATCCGCTCGAGCGGCACTTCCCTCGCTCGAGCGGAATCCAAAATTCTAGAAATTCCAGGTCGTGTTCTTGAGTTTCATTTCAATTTCCCAGCTACCATTCTTGCATGCAAAGGCCCAAATCTCAAATATACTCATACTAACATTGTTTCCTTGCAAGATTATAGCATTATGAAGTTCAATTTCTTGATTTACCTACATGCATGTCCGAAAACATGATCAACCCATCACCAATATAACAAATTCATGCATTCAAGCTCATATCTTTAATTATTCAACATGCAAGGCCATCTTGACTTCTTTTCCATTTCAAAGATGCAAATGGTGCCAAAACTCAACAAAACCAAGCTTGCATGCATGATCTAACTTCAATTCTTGCTTAATTGACATGATATATGCTAGATTTTGCAACTTATGGCAATTCAAAAGTAATCTTATGGATGCATGATCATACCCTATCAAAACCAATTTAAAATCATGCTCTTGATCACAAAAATACTTGGACATGCACAAAATTTCAATTATAATCCCAGAATCACTCACCTAGGAGCTTGATTCTCACAATCTATGATCAAATCTTGAATTAGACTTCCAATCTTCAAGTTTCAAGACCAAAGTTGCACAATCCCTCTTTCTCCCTCCCTATAGTCGGCTCTCCCTCTCAATTGAGTTCAAGAACCAGCCAAAATAAGCTAAGGGAGAGAAATAAGGTGTAGTGCTCAAATATATCAAGTCCCACTAAGTCAATATAATAATATAAAATAATGGGGTACTGAATTTATCATTTCAATCAGTTTAAATTGACCAGGATAAATTTTCAATTAAATTTCACCGTAGGCTCTAAAAATTATGCCAATCACAGTGGCGTAATCAATTTCGGGTTCTGTGGCCGATAAGGCCCTCAATTTAATTCCCGAAGCGGATTATTCAAACAGATAATTCTACGGTGAACAGATACGAATTCAAAATCACATATCATCACATAATGGCACACAAAATCATGCTAAACACATAACCATAAACAATTTTAGGACCAATTTAGCATAATACAGAATAGGGGTATTACAGTCTTCCCTCCTTTAGGAAGTTTGGTCCTCCAAACTTAATTTACCTTCGTCGGGAAACAAATGTGGATAGCGTAGACGCATTTCCTCCTCTTTTTCCCACGTAGCATCTGTCCCATAGTGTTCCTTCCATTCCACTTTCACCATTGGAATGGATTTGTTTCTCAATTCTTTCACTTGTTGGTCAACAATTCTTTCCGACCATTCAGCATATTCCATATTTTCATCAATAGCAACTCGGTGATAATCAATCACATGCAACGGGTCTCGGAGGTAACCCCTCAACATTGACACATGAAATACGTTATGGATTTGCTCGAATCCCGGTGGCAAAGCAACTCTATAAGCAACTGGGCCAAGCCTCTCCAAAATCTGAAATGGCCCAATGTAGCGAGGTGACAACTTGCCCTTTTTCCCAAACTTGACTTGGCCTTTCATCGGAGAAACACGGATGAACACATGGTCGCCGACCCCATACTCAAGAGGTCTTCTCCGAACATCTGCATAATTCTTCTGCCGGTCTTGAGCTGTTTTGAGCCTTTGCCGAATAGTTTTGATCTTTTCAGAGGTGTCTTGTACAATTTCAGGCCCAAGCAAAGCTCTGTCTCCGACCTCTGTCCAACAAATAGGTGATCTACACCTCCTACCATACAAAGCCTCGTATGGTGCCATACCGATGCTGGAGTGGAAGCTATTATTATAAGCAAATTCTGCAAGTGGCAAGTAATCTTCCCAACTCCCCTGGAAATCCAAAGCACACATGCGAAGCATATCTTCCAAAGTCTGTATCGTTCGTTCTGACTGCCCATCTGTCTGTGGGTGGAATGCAGTGCCGAACCTTAGTTCTGTTCCCATAGCTTCCTGCAAACTCTTCCACAATCTAGATACAAATTTCAGATCTCTATCCGACACAATAGACACTGGGACCCCGTGTAAACGGACAATCTCATCAACATAAATGGTAGCCAATCTATAAGCAGTAAACGTAGTTTTGACAGACAGGAAATGTGCGGATTTAGTCAGTCTATCAACTACAACCCAAACAGAATCCATACCTCGGGAAGTCCGGGGTAGGCCAACAACGAAATCCATAGTCACATGTTCCCACTTCCACTCAGGAATAAGGAGAGGTTGAAGTAGACCGCCTGGTTTCTGATGTTCAGCCTTAACTTGCTGACACTGAAGGCACTTGGACACATATTCTGCAATCTCTTTCTTCATTTTTGGCCACCAATAGGTTTGTTTCAAATCCCGATACATTTTATTGTTACCCGAATGCATAGCAAATACGGATCTATGGGCTTCATCTAAAACCCTCTTCCTTAGCTCCGGAATATCAGGGACGCATATTCTTTTCCGGAATTTCAACACTTCACTCTCAATGATAAACTCTGCTTTTGGACTTGTCTCAATTTCATCAATTACTTTTCTGAGGAACTCATCCTCTTTCTGTTTCTGTTTGATTTCATTAACAATTGCCGGTTCGGCTGTAATAGTGGCCATCAATCCGCCATGTTCACATACCACTACCTCAATTTCAGACTTTTCAAAGTCTTGCGAAATCTCCCTTTGTTCAGTAAGCAAACAAGCCATACTCCCTGTTGATTTTCTGCTCAAGGCATCCGCCACTGTATTAGCTTTCCCGGGATGATACTAAATCTCTAGATCGTAGTCCTTTATCAGTTCTAGCCATCTTCTCTGACGCATATTCAACTCTTTCTGCGTGAAGAAGTATTTTAGGCTCTTATGATCCGTGTAGACTTCACACTTTGCCCCATACA
>NW_021025114.1:2112129-2173338 GCF_004153795.1 Camellia sinensis | reverse complement strand
TTATTTGAACGAATCCTTTGGCAGCCCGGCTCCCGTTGACCGCCACGAAGCATTGCTTGGACATGACCTGATCACCCCAAATCTCCTCGATTGCCCCCATAGTCGAGGGGAATCTCATCACCTGGTGGTAGGTCGATGCTACGGCTTGCATGGCGTGAAGCCATCCTCTTCCAAGGATAAGGTTGTATGTTGAAGGCACTTGTAGCACCCAAAACTCCACTTGCTTGACCACGGATCCCGCTTTGACCGGCAGGATAATCTTTCCCAATGGCCACTCCGGCTGCGAGTTAAATCCAACCAGTGGCGAAGTGGCCGGTGCCAAGTCTGTCTCACGAAGCATTAACAGTTCAATCCGTTCTTTAATTCACATATTCCTCTTTAGGCTTTATTATTATCTCATTAACTCATTTACAATGCTTGACATATGCCTAAGAGTGCTTGCAAGTGAAAGAGAACGGAAAACAGAACACAAAATGCAAAAACAGGATTTCAGAAAATAGGGTCCCCGCTCGAGCGTGGACTTCCCCGTTCGAGCGGACCCTTAGGTCTGCAAAAGTACTGGTTGCCTTCAATTCCAGCTCGAGCGTGAACTCGGCCGCTCGAGCGTACTGCCCGTCTACATAGCTCCCCGCTCGAGCGTCAAATTCCCCCGCTCGAGCGGGAACCATGTCTGCAAAAAGTGCTGGGAGCTCAATTTATCCGCTCGAGCGGCACTTCCCCCGCTCGAGCGGAATCCAAAATTCTGGAAATTCCAGGTCGTGTTCTTGAGTTTCATTTCAATTTCCCAGCTACCATTCTTGCATGCAAAGGCCCAAATCTCAAATATACTCATACTAACATGGTTCCCTTGCAAGATTATAGCATTATGAAGTTCAATTTCTTGATTTACCTACATGTATGTCCCAAAACATGATCAACCCATCACCAATATAACAAATTCATGCATTCATGCTCATATATTTAATTATTCAACATGCAAGGCCATCTTGACTTCATTTCCATTTCAAAGATGCAAATGGTGCCAAAACTCAACAAAACCAAGCTTGCATGCATGATCTAACTTCAATCTTGCTTAATTGACATGATATATGCTAGATTTTGCAACTTATGGCAATTCAAAAGTAATCTTATGATGATCATACCCCATCAAAACCAATTTAAAATCATGCTCTTGATCACAAAAATACTTGGACATGCACAAAATTTCAATTATAATCCAAGAATCACTCACCTAGGAGCTTGATTCTCACAATCTATGATCAAATCTTGAATTAGACTTCCAATCTCCAAGTTTCAAGACCAAAGTTGCACAATCCCTCTTTCTCCCTCCCTATAGTCGGCTCTCCCTCTCAATTGAGTTCAAGAACCAGCCAAAATAAGCTAAGGGAGAGAAATAAGGTGTAGTGCTCAAATATATCAAGTCCCACTAAGTCAATATAATAATATAAAATAATGGGGTACTGAATTTATCATTTCAATCAGTTTAAATTGACCAGGATAAATTTTCAATTAAATTTCACCGTAGGCTCTAAAAATTATGCCAATCACAGTGGCGTAATCAATTTCGGGTTCTGTGGCCGATAAGGCCCTCAATTTAATTCCCGAAGCAGATTATTCAAACAGATAATCCTACGGTGAACAGATACAAATTCAAAATCACATATCATCACATAATGGCACACAAAATCATGCTAAACACATAACCATAAACAGTTTTAGGACCAATTTAGCATAATACAGAACAAGGGGTATTACAATGTATGTCCTATATTCTGAACTGTATTGTGGCATCCTTAGCACCTACTGTTTACTGTTACTGTTACAGAGATCTCTGTCGGTTCCCTCGTTGGAACCACTACTGTTACTGACTGATGGCCATCAATTACTGTTCGGTCTTTTGAGACCTACTGTTCACTGTACTGTTATGCTAATGGATGTACCACATATGACTGTACTGACTAAACGACTGAAATACTGGTTTAATGAACTGTTTTCATTACTGTAAGGACGTTCATTCTTAACCCCTTTACGCATTGTGTTATTCACTGGGCTTTAGCTCACTGCTTATATATATATATGTAGGTGTGCAGGCACCAAACCGCAGCTAGAAGTGTCAGGGTAAACTCCCGTTTTGTCGAGCCAACCTATGTGCCTCACTGCGAGGTTCCGAGCCTGTCAAGTTATGGCTTAGGGGTGTTTTAGTTCCCCCTTCTGTCTCTGTAACTGTTTGTTACTGTACTGTACTGTTTAATAGGGATTAGGTCCCTGACCGAGTAATTGTATATATGTACATACTGTTTTGTCTGACTGTATATATTGAAATGAAAAGTCTTTTTGCATACAGACTGTCACAGCTCATTGGACATTGTTTATTTACTGTATTGGCTTCCGCCAGCCCCTGTACTCTGTATTATTGTATTACTGTTAAGTAGGCCTTCGGTAATCTCGGATTACTGGCCGGTTACGGTGCTAAACCCATAGGGGCGGGTTTGGGTCGTGACAACCATATATGACTGTACTGACTGAACGACTGAAATACTAATTTAATGAACTGTTTTCATTACTGTAAGGACATTCATTTGTAACCCCTTTACGCATTGTGTTATTCACTGGGCTTTAGCTCGCTGTTCATATATATATGTAGGTGTACAGGCACCATACTGTGATTAAAAGCGTCGGGGTAAGCTCCAGTTTTGTCAAGCCAACCACTGTGCCTCACTGCGAGGTTCCGAGCCTGTCAAGTTTTGGCTTAGGGGTGTTTTAGTTCCCCCTTCTGTCTCTGTAACTGTTTTGTTTACTGTACTTTACTGTTTAATAGGGATTAGGTCCCTAAACTGAATGATTGTATATATGTATATACTGTTTTGTTCGACTGTATATATATTTTAATGAAAAGTCTTTTGCATACAGACTGTCACAGCTCATTGGACACTGTTTATTTATTGTATTGGCTTCCGCCAGCCCCTGTCCTCTGTATTACTGTATTACTGTTAAGCAGGCCTTTGATAATCTTGGATTACTGGCTGGTTACAGTGCTAAACCCATAGGGGCGGGTTTGGGTCGTGACATAGTGGTATCAGAGCGATACTTACCACGAGTTATACCGCACACACGTGTCCAAATGAGCTATAGGATGTCCTAGAAAAGCGATTAGGGCATTACATGAGCATGATAAGTGTGTGGCTATGACATGACTGAATATATGCTAATGTGTTAATCTGTTTAAATGAATGACTGCCTATGTTAATAACTGCTATAACTGCCTATAGTGAAATGGATAATGCAAGAACTGCAAATGAATCTGAATCCTCATCCTCTGAGGCAAGAATGACAAGACTGGAAAGAATGATGGAATTAATAACTGAAAGACTAGATCAACAACAGAATCAACAGCCCCCATCTCCTCCACCGGTACAGCCGAAATAGAATGTGAATGTTAATGATGGGGACATAATTGCTCTCACCCATAAGTTTAGCAAACTGAAACCGCCGTCCTTTCAGGGAGGCCTTGAACTGTTAAAAGCTGAAGCATGGGTTCTCGAGACTGAAAAATTGTTTGAGGTTTTTCCGTGCTCTGAAGCACATAAAGTACTGTTGGCCACCTTTACCTTGCAAGAAGAGGCTAGAAGGTGGTGGATGCTTATCCGTGATAACAACACTGTAATGACTTGGGCTCAATTCAAAGGAGCCTTCTTTGAAAAGTATTTCCCGCAGTGTGTAAGGGACAGAAAAGTGACTGAATTTGAACAGCTGAGACAGGGTATAATGTCTGTTACGGAATATGAAACAAAATTTACTGAACTTGCCCGTTATGCACCATATATGGTTGACACCGACTACAAGAAGGCCAGAAAGTTTGAAGGCGGCCTTAATGTTGCAATACTCGACAGAATAAATGTTCTGAAATTACCGAACTATGTAAATGTCCTTGACTGAGCCTTAATGGCTGAATCAAACATCGAAGCACTGAAAACTGAAACACCAGCATCTGAATGGTGTGGTAAAAGGCAGAATTTTAAATTTAAGAAAGGCAAGCATAACCCATTGAACAAGAAACAGAATACGGGGTCAACTAGCCCAAGCCAAGGGAGTGGTTTCATACTACCCTGTTCTGAGTGTGGCAAGAAGCACAAAGGGGTCTGTTACAAAATATCTGGAGCCTGTTACAGGTGTGGCAAGGTGGGCCACATGGTTAAAGACTGTCCCTTTGCTCCACAAGCCAATAGTAAAGCTGCACCAAGCGTAGCAGCATCAACTGTAGCACCAAAACCGAACCCCAAAGCTACCGGGAAAGAGCCTATGAGGCAGGGCCGAGTGTTCGCCCTAGTACCAGGAGATGTACAAAATACTGAGACCGTTGTGTCAGGTATCCTCTCTATTTGTACTCAAAATGCTTATGTATTGATTGATTTGGGGTCTACACATTCATATGTGTCGCATGTTTTTTCGCGAAAACTGAATAAACCATTAGAACCTATGAATTATCTGCTAGCCGTATCACCACCCATTGGGGAATATATGACCTGTGCATATATGTACCATGCTTGTGAAATTATTGTTGGAGATGCACATTTGTTTATTGACTTACTGCCTCTGAACATTGATCACTTTGATGTAATATTGGGAATGGACTGGTTAACGAAATACCATGCCACCATAGACTGTGTAACGAAACAAATAGTTTTCCGTCCACCGGGTTTACCCGAATTCGTGTTTAATGGGGTTGGAGTGGTACCTCCTCCATATTTGATTTCATCTGTGAAAGCTGTTAAACTGATTAGAAAGGGATGTAAGGGATATCTGTGTTCTGTATTGACTGTATCTACTGATGATAATGCTAACGTGAACAGTATTCCTATAGTTCGAGAATTCCCAGATGTATTTCCAGATAATCTGCCAGGGGATTTGATTGACAGGGAGATTGAATTTACCGTTGATGTGATTCCGAAAATGCAGCCAGTATCTAAAGCTCCTTACTGAATGGCTCCAACTGAATTGAAAGAATTGAAAGTGCAACTGCAAGAACTGCTAGATAAGAAGTTCATCAGGCCTAGCACTTCGCCATGGGGCGCTCCTGTTTTATTTGTGAAAAAGAAAGACGGCTCACTGAGACTGTGTATTAACTACCGTGAACTGAACAAGGTAACTGTGAAAAATAAATACCATTACCGCGCATTGATGACTTATTTGATCAGTTACAAGGTGCTCAAATATTCTCTAAGATCGACCTCAGGTCAGGATACCATCAGTTGAAAGTTAAGCCAGAGGACATTGACAAAACTACTTTTCGAACGAGGTATGGACATTACGAATTTTTAGTCATGCCTTTCGGAGTTACCAATGCACCTGCTGCATTTATGGACCTCATGAACAGAATCTTTAAACCATACCTTGATGACTTTATTGTAGTATTCATTAATGACATACTGATTTACTCCAAAAGTATAGAAAAACATGAACATCATCTGAGACTTGCCCTACAGACTCTAAGAGAACAGAAACTTTATGCTAAACTGTCTAAATGTGAATTTTGGCTTGATCATGTTATGTTTTTGGGGCATTTTGTTCGCAAAGATGGAATTTTCGTTGATCCACAGAAAATTGAAGCTGTAGTAAACTGGCCTAGACCAACAAATGTGACAGAAGTTCGAAGCTTTTTGCGACTAGCCGGATATTACAAAAGATTTGTCAAAGATTTCTCCAAAATTGCCTTACCGTTGACTCAGTTAACTCAGAAGGGGATATCATTTGACTGGACTGACCAAAGGGAATCCGCTTTCCAAGAGTTGAAAACTCGACTTGTGACTGCACCGGTTCTTACCCTACCTTCAGGTACGAATGGTTATATTGTATTTAGTGATGCTTCTCATAAGGGTTTGGGGTGTGTTTTAATGCAGAATGGGAGAGTTATTGCTTATGCTTCCCGACAACTGAGACCGCATGAAAAGAACTACCCGACCTATGATCTGGAACTTGCTGCAGTAGTATTTACACTGAAAATCTGGCGTCACGATCTGTATGGGGCGACATGTGAAGTATATACTGACCATAAGAGTTTAAAATATTTCTTCACACAGAAAGAACTAAACATGAGACAACGGAGATGGCTAGAACTGATTAAAGACTATGACTTACAGATTTTGTACCATCCGGGAAAAGCCAATACCGTTGCCGATGCACTGAGCCGGAAATCGATTGGAAATTTAGCCTGTTTGCTTATTGGGTAGAAGGAATTGCTTAGTGACCTTGAAAAATCTGAAATTGAAATTGTTTTACGAGAACAAGGTGGAACCTTAGATGCTATTTCTGCTCAACCGACACTGATTGAAGAGATTAAAGAGAAACAGCAACTGGATGACTTCTTGAAGAAGATCATCGAAGAAAGGGAAACTAAACCCAGACCAGATTTCAAATTTGAAAATAATGTACTGAAATTTCAAGAAAGACTGTGTGTACCAAGTAATACTGAATTGAAAAGAAGAGTTCTGCAAGAGGGCCACAATTTGAAATTTTCTATCCATCCGGGGAATACGAAAATGTACCAAGATCTGAAACTGAATTTCTGGTGGCCGGGAATGAAGAAAGAAATTGCTGATTTTGTATCGAAATGTCTTCATTGCCAACAAGTTAAAGCCAAACATCAATGACCCGCAGGCTTATTGCAGCCTTTACCCATACCGAAGTGAAAATGGGAACATATCACAATGGATTTTATTGTGGGATTGCCTCGCTCCAGTAAAGGTATGGACTCAATTTGGATTATTGTTGATAGACTGACTAAATCTGCTCACTTCTTACCTGTTAAGACAATTTATAATGCGGACAAATTGGCTATACTCTATATTGACGAAATTGTTAGACTGTATGGAGTGCCTGTGTCCATTGTTTCTAACAGGGATTCGAAGTTCACATCGAGATTTTGGCAAAGCTTACAGACTGCATTGGGTACTGAATTGAGACTAAGTAGTGCTTATCATCCTCAGACCGATGGCCAGTCAGAAAGGACCATCCAGACTCTGGAGGATTTACTGAGAATGTGTGTCCTTGATTTTCAGGGAAACTGGGAAAGCCATTTGCCATTAGCTGAATTCGCCTACAACAACAGCTATCATTCAAGTATTGGTATGGCGCCTTTCGAGGCATTGTATGGCAGAAAATGTAGATCTCTGATTTGTTGGGCAGAAGTTGGAGATGGGCCTTTGCTTGGGCCCGAGATTGTATATGAAATGACTGAGAAAGTGAAATTGATACAACAGAGACTGAAAACCGCACAGAGCAGACAGAAAAGTTATGCTGATGTCAGAAGATGGGATAGAGAATATGAAGTGGGTGATCACGTATTTGTGAAAGTGACACCGATGAAAGGCCAGACTCGTTTTGGAGTCAAAGGCAAGTTAGTGCCGAGATACGTCGAACCATATGAGATTATTGAGAAAATCAATCCGGTGGCGTATCAAGTAGCGCTTCCTCCTGAAATGGAGCATATGCACAACGTCTTCCACATTTCTATGTTGAGGGACTACCTACGGGATCCTTTCCATGTGATAGAGCCTACTCGTGTAGTGCTGAGTGATGACTACACTTACGAGGAACGGCCCATACAGATTGTAAACAGACGGATCAAGAAATTGAGAAACAAAGAGATCCCGTTAGTAAAAGTTGACTGGCAAAACCATGGTGGCGTGTGTGCCACTTGGGAAAGGGAAGATGACATGGCTAAAAGATATCCTGAACTGTTTCCACTGAACCCTGTTTTCTTCCAAAATGAAGGTAATTCGAGTTTAGTGGACTAAACTCTTTTTAAGGAGGGGAGACTGTAACAACCCTCGTCACTGTTTACCAAATAACCACTGATTAACGTTAAACTAAAACTGATTATGACTGATAAGTGAACCGAATAAACTACTGAACTGACTGACTGAAATCTGAAACTGATTGATTGAATATATCTGTTTGAATTGCATTTCTATCTGTTGCCTGTTTGATTATCTGTTAATGTTTTTATGTTTAAATTGCGAATTGAAGGCCTTATCGGCAGCCGAACCGGAAATTGATTAGTGTTCCATGATCAGTAGAATTTATGTGATTTTATGGTGTATTTATCTGAAATTTGATTTGGTATGATTAAATCAGATTAAAATAAGCTTAATGTCAAGAGTTGGCGTAATTACCAATGTGCCATCCTAAAGGGCCACTTGCTAGGCACTTGTGAGACTTGGTCATATGCATTGCATATCATTTCCTCAGCCCCTTTGTCCTTGCTAGCCGATTAGAGAGAAAGAGTGAGAGGGATAGAGTGATTTCAACACATTTAGCTTGGTGACTTGAAGAACTTGTAGGAGATTTGCATAATCGAGCCTCCATACCTCTAATTCAAGACCTAAGGTAGATTCATTGCCTCTTGTGTATGTTTTGAATTGATTCTTGCATGGTTTTGAGCAAGTTGAAGTCTAGAGCCAAGTTATGGCTCTTAATTGTTGAATTATAGCTTAATTGTTGCATGCATGTTTGAATTGTTGAATTTTGAGTTGATTCCATGGAGAATTGTCACATGCATGCTCATAGTTATGTTAAGTCCATGTTTTCATCTTGTTTTTGTAAGAGTTGGCTCACTAGAGCATGAAATTTGAGCTTTGAAATGATTGAAATTCATGCATGTCATGTTTCTAGCATGTTCATGAAAATTGGTTTCAAATTGAGTTTGTTTGAAACAACCTTGGGCTTTGATTTTTGCAAATTGAGCTTTGAATCATGTTAAAGAATGAGTTTTGATGTGTTTTCTGGAAAATTGGCCCAAGAGGATCGAAATTTATGGTTTAAAACTTGGTTTTGAGCTTGAGGTTCAAATCTGGAATTTCCAGAATTTGGACTCACGCTCGAGCGTGGTGACTGGCGCTCGAGCGTGGAAATCGTGCTCCCAGCATTTTTGTTCTGTTTTGAAGTCCGCTCGAGCGAAATAATTGACGCTCGAGCGGGACATTGTGTCACATGCTTGAGTGGGTGTCGAGCGCCCAATCGAGCGTGATTTTCACATATCCAGCACTTTTGACTGTTTTGCAGAGCGCTCGAGCGGGTAATTCTATGCTCGAGCGGAAACCTTTGTCTGCATGTCCGTTCGAGCGGGGAACCCTACGCTCGAGCGTGACCCTTGTTTTCTGAAAATTCTGAAAATGCTTTTAAAGCGCATCTTTGCATCCTCATCTCATCCCAGGCATTACTAGGCCTAGTTTAAAGCATCTTAATGAGGATATAGATGTAGAACCACACCGAGGCGAATTAGGGATTAAGTTTATATCTTTCCTAACTGTGTAGCTTAGTGTGTGTTCAATCTGTAACTGTGTAGGGTTGGCAACTGGGGACGCGCTCTAGCTTTACTGTAGCCCAGAACTTTGTGAGTAACAACTGTGTAAAGATATGTTCAAAATGATTATCTTCTGAACAATTGAACTGTACTGCTTTCTGAACTGATACTGTTAATTGAATGAATGTATGTCCTATATTCTGAACTGTATTGTGGCATCCTTAGCAACTACTGTTACTGACTGTTACTGTTACAAAGATCTCTGTTGGTTCCCTTGTTAGAACCACTACTGTTTACTGATTGATGGCCATCATTTACTGTTCGGTCTTTTAAGACCTACTGTTTACTGTACTGTTATGCTAATGGATGTACCACATATGACTGTACTGACTGAACGACTGAAATACTGATTTAATGAACTGTTTTCATTACTGTAAGGACATTCATTCTTAACCCTTTACGCATTGTGTTATTCACTTGGCTTTAGCTCACTGCTCATATATATATGTAGGTGTACAGGCACCAGACCGTGATTAGAAGCGTCGGGGTAAGCTCCAGTTTTGTCAAGCCAATCACTGTGCCTCACTGCGAGGTTCCGAGCCTGTCAAGTTTTGGCTTAGGGGTGTTTTAGTTCCCCCTTCTGTCTCTGTAACTGTTTTGTTTATTGTACTGTACTGTTTAATAGGGATTAGGCCCTGAACTGAATGATTGTATATATGTATATACTGTTTTGTTCGACTGTATATATATTTGAATGAAAAGTCTTTTGCATACAGACTGTCACAGCTCATTGGACACTGTTTATTTACTGTATTGGCTTCCGCCACCCCATGTACTCTGTATTACTATATTACTGTTAAGCAGGCCTTCGGTAATCTTGGATTACTGGCCAGTTACGGTGCTAAACCCATAGGGGCGGGTTTGGGTCGTGACACTGAGCCACCCTTCAACATTTTATTGTGCATGCCCATTAAGGTGGGACCCACCGGGCTGGCCGGACTTTTAGCCGAATGTCCCCCTGGTCATCCTCTTCCTTGAACAATTCCCACAAAAATAGGTAACACAAAGTGTTGGAAAAATGATTTGTGCAACCATGACTTTTGGCTAACTTTGACCCTAAATTGAGATGGACTCCAGACATCGATTGAGGTGTGTCCGAGTGGAAACGTGTTCTTTGCTTGGTGGTGATTCACTTCGTATATTTGGTTGTTCAAACCATTTTCCAAGTGAATGCGAAATTGACTCTGAAAGAGGCTTCGACAACACAGTAGTTGAACGAATTCAAATTGAATTCGTCTCTAGTTTCTTCATCAACAATGAGTTCACAAGCACCCAAGTCTTCAAGATCAATCTTCATCAACAATGAACTCACATTTCCAAATTCAATCTTCACAACCCCCTCCTCCCCCCCTGATTCTTCATCAACAAAAAAATCAAACAACAATGAGTTCACAAGCACCCAAATCTTCAAGAACTATTTCTTTGTTTTATTTGTTATTCTATGGTTTTATTGGATTTTTAGCTCTCTTTCTCACCATCCCTCATGAACACACACAGATTCTATGTAAGAAATGAAAGGCCTTTAACATTTTTGAGATTTTTTTTTTTTTTTTTTAAAGATTAGTGCATATGGGTTTTGTAATTTAATGCTAGACATAACAATGGATGGCTATGAATCCGTGCTCGAATTAGCATCAAGCTCAAAAGATTAGCAGTTTCAAAAATGATAACTCATTTCAGCTTTAACAATTCAACAGTGCTAAGCTGAGAGAGAGAGAGAGAGAGAGAGAGAGAGAGAGAGAGAGAGAGAGAATACAAAGAATTTAGTTTCTTTCAGTTTTTGAGGGGCCAAACAAAAACAAAACAAAACTTTATATTCCATGGTCTTTGGCTTATGTTTTCACTTGCCGGTCGACTGGCCGGTTGTCTCCTCAGACGACCTGCATTTTGCTGACAATCAAAAATTCACCGTTGGAGAGCTTGATATTAGATTGAGGAATTCCTTAAATTTTTACTCAGATTTGGTAAAATTTTGATACACCGTTAGAGATATCCTTATATCATTAAAGTGGATACTATTTTAAATTTTAAAGTTTTATTATTAAATGCCACATTGGGTTAGTAAAAAAAATTATAAAATTTATTAATTTATACAATAATTTTCAAGTAATAAGTGTTTGTTCATCCACCCAAGTAAAAATTTGTCATCTCATATTATATTCATTGTACACAATTCAAAAGGTGGTGCGCGGGAGAAGTGATTCTATAATATTTCTTTGTCTCAAATAGAATTTTGCTTGATTCTCACTCCAGTACCTGACCCAAGAAACACTCCGATCGGGAGTGCTAGGGTTAACACTCTAACGATTATAGTCAGACTTTGTATGAGAGGGAGTAATTTTTATCTTTTGAAAATGGAGTTTTGTTTAATGATAGTGCATACTTTTTCCATTGTATCTACCTTCTTTATATAATCTTCTGATGTAGATGATGTAGATATTTTCTATGTAATTTGACATGTTTGTCATCATCACTTGAATGTCAGGACCCAAATTCCTACTACACCTCCAGCGAGGGATAAACTAAAAAGAAAAAAATTATGTGTAAAAAAAAATAACTAAATTTTTTTTTTGTGCAAAACTAAAAATTTTATGTTTATAAAGGATCATAATCAAGGAATATTGATGTGCAAAATTAAAAAAAAAAGAAAAGAAAAACTTTAAAAATGAAAACACTGATAATGTTCTTAGTTTTAAAACTGAAAAAAACTAAAATAGGACTATTGATTTAAAAAATCTTAAATAAAACCTGAACTGTTATAAAATTTGTAAATAAAATTTTTACGTAATTAACCCAATAAAAATCTTACAAAACCCATCCACACCAAAACTATCAATGATTGAGCAGGGGACCCCACGGTTCCCTCCAAGGCCGTGATGTGTGGAGTGCTGTGCTCCAAGACTTTGTTTAATTAAAAAATCAAGTACATATATTTACATATTTATTTAATCAAAAAATCAAGTACATATATTTACATATTTATTTTAAAAATGAAATAGAAAATATAATTTAAAAAATAAATTATCTATTTTTTATGGGAGACTTATTTATAAGTCCTATTTCAGACACTTATGTTAGGTTAAGTCCTGTGTAATTTCTTATAGAGTTTCAAGTCCTATTTAGATAGGAATGCATTCCACAAGATCCTATGAGTTGTAAATAAATGGTATTAATATACTATTATACACTATAATGGCAAAACCATATATAGGAAATTGAATTTAAAAAAACAAAAACCTAGTAAGTTTGCGAAACGTAACGTGACACGTTACGTTACGTATATGTAGGTGTCACGTTACGTTTATGTAGGTGTCACGTTACGTTACGTTTATGTAGGTGTCATGTCACGTTACGTTTATTTAATGTCCCATCTGATATGGTCGCATTACGTTACGTTTATGTAGGTGTCACGTTACGTTTCGCAAACTTAATCTATGGTAACATTTAATTTCCTATATAAGAAATTGAATGTTACCATAGATCATATCTATATGAATGTGAATTTCAAAATACACGAACAAGTAACATTTTCACATTCAATTTAAAAAATCAAAAACCTAGTAAGTTTGCGAAACGTAACATGACACGTTACGTTACGTTTATGTAGGTGTCACGTCACGTTTCGCAAACTTAATCTATGGTAACATTCAATATATAGTTTTACCATTATTTATGATATTAACAACTAATATTGAGGGTAAATGTGTCAACAAATTTCACACAGGACTTATGGGAACATAAGTTTTTTAGTAGGACCATATGTAGCATAAGTCTTCCTAATAGGACTTATAAATAATTTTCTCATTTTTCAAATCAAATATAATCTGAACATGTAATTTACTTGATCAATCTGATTTTTGTATAATTTTTTTAGACCCTGTAAAACGAATAGTTATGAGTTATAAAAGAGAGGCCAAGGTGAGCTCCATCCTGGTGCATAGCACTCTCTCCCTATGCCATTGGGGTCATAATAGGCGTAGATATGCAATGTGTATAAAGTGCATAAAATATGTAAAATTACCAAAATTTGGTTTGATTTTTCCTCTTTTGGTGATCAAGTGAATGGTCGGGAAAAATAGCTAATACTTTTGCCAACTAAAGTTGTTAGTCGGTGTTTCACCACTCACATTTGACGACCAAAATGTTGGTAGGCGAAATGGTACATTTGGTAGCTAAATAATTAGCTGATAAAATTATTAATTTTGGAAACCAAAGTGTTTGGTTGCGAATAGGTCTATTGCCGACTAAGTTTTAGTCGCGCAAATATTACTTTTGGAGACTAAAATTTCTAGTCGGGGAATAATACAATTGGTGACTAACATATTTGGTTGGTAGAATAGTATTTTTGGCGACTAAATTTTTTAACTACAAAATGGTTTAGTCGCGATAATTATATATTCAATGACCAAAATTTTAGTCGACAAATGTGAGCGAAATCCCGACTAAAGAATTTTTTTAATCGCAAATTACTTTTGCCGACCATGTATTCTCAACCAAAGTGGTGACTAAAAAAATTAGTCATAGAAGATCTTTGTCGACTAAAAATAGACTTTTACCGACTAAATTTTTAGTAGGTAAAAGTATTTAGATAATTTCCTGTAGTGTGGGTAAAGTTCATCATTTGGTACGAATACTCCTAGCCCGGCCTTGGCAGGCTCTTACCAGACCCAAGCCTGTACCATAGGCAAGTTGGACTAGCCCGAATGAGGATTGGGGTGGTTTTAAGCGTTGAAACTTGGCCTGGCCCCTTGGTCTAAAAGAGGCAACCCGTCAGCCAACAAACCCAACAAAAAATTGAAAAAAAAAATAACGTGAAAAAAGGCTTTTAAAAATAAAAATTAAGTCTGTTCTCAACCTGTTGGTTAATGATTAGAAAAGATATGAGATAGAGTGTTACCTTAAATATTCTAATTGATTATTACATCATTAGATTTGAAAATTGGTTCTAACTTTTGATCTTGAATAACAATGCTTTTTGGTAGAAACATACATTTGAACCTTAAAGCTCCAACATCTGAAATAGAATTCTAATTGGTACACCTGGATTTGGTCAATTATTAATCCAACATCGGTAATCACATGATTGGGTCACAAAATAATACACACACACACACACAAAAAAAAAAAAAAAAGGAGAAGAAAATGAAGAAGATAGGAATGCTTGGTTCCATTTTTCCAAAAACACTTTTCAGAAAATTCTGCTTTCTTATTTTCTGTATTTTTTTATTTTTACTGAATTTTTTTAATATTTTAAGCAATTTTTTTACTTTTTAGACACACCTAACATAAATACAGATAAAAAGTAAAAAAAAAAAAATTGTGAAAAAAGCTTTTAAAAATTTACTAAATACAAAAAATACAAGAATTCAGTACATTTTTTGTATTTTTATGTATTTATTAAGTTTTAAAATATTTTTTTCATACATCTAAGTAAGGTGTATCTAAAAAAGTAAAAAAAAAATGTTTAAAGTTTAAAAAATATTCACTAAAAACAAAAAAACACGAAAACCGAAAAACTTAGTTTTCAAAAAATTTAATCCATAAAACTCAAACCAAACACCCACTTTGTCCGTGCATTATTTTATAATTTGATTACATGGTTACCGATATTTAATTAATTTTACTTTTTGCATTGATGAACTTTCAAATAAGTCTTATAAAATGAGTACTAATTCAAATTATCGAAACAAGTCCACACCAAACAAACTATACTCTTCTCAACATGTTTTAAAAAATAAATTGTTCAAATTATTAACATAAATAAGGCCACAACAATCAAATTGCACCAAACAATCTAAATACATAGGGGTCATTTGGCAATTTCCCAAAAAACCTTTTTTTTTTTTTTTGGGACTTAAAAAGGCAAAAAAAATCATTAATTCATTAGGTTAGTTTGCCATCAATTTAAAAAACTTGAAGTCACGGTAACTTTCCAAACACATATTAATGACTTTTTTATCAAAAAAAAGTTGTGCGCTTGTGTGTGTTCTCGGTACCTAAAGTTCGAAAAGCATAGGCTGAGATAAAAACTCTGGTCTCAGAAAAAGCATGTCCACTGCGAATTCCAATTCCAATTCCAATTTTAGACATAGGGGTCATTTGGGAAGAGGGTAAAAAGTTAACTTTTAGCTTTTTACTCATTTTAGGTTACATTACCTCACATTTTTTATCCAAAAGAGACAAAATAGACTAAAAAAAAAAAATCAAAAAATCAAAAAACCAACTTTTTACCAACCTTCCAAAACACTCCATAAAAACTCCGAACTCACCGAGAAGAACTTTGATTTAGAGGATATCCTAAAAAAGAGTATGTTCGAATCAAGTCTTACACTAATCAAACACTTGTCCTACTAGATTGGAAGAAAGTCCAACAATCTATCAAGGAAGGTATACTGAAGAATCCCTCTATCTACTCGTGTCTATGGCTTGTCATTTGCCGAACCCTAAAGATGGTTTGCCATTCATGGCTGACCATTATCCCAATTCCACTCTCTTCCCAATCAAAGCTCCGATCGACTAATCCCATTAGGAAGGTACCTAGGATTCATCCCAGTCGCAAAGAAAGTCAAGGTCGAGAGGACGATGATGATAATGTGGGAGCAAAAGCAGCTTGTTACATCTCTGCCAATCTGATGAAATTGATAACCAAGTCTGTAGACAACTACATGAGACTCTCTTTGTGTGTTGACATTAAAAACACTTTAGTTAATCATGTTGCATATGTAGACACTCGATGTCAAGATGATTCGTACCGAACCAAGTTGGGACTTTTAAGGTTTGTGATTGTACAACACCTAGATCTCACTGGGATGAGTGCACACCGGATGTTTGTTGAATTGATTCATAAATTGACTCTGATGACACCAGCACAGATTTTGACACGATTGCGAATACCTGAAACTGAAGATTGTATTGATGAGATAGGTAGAATATGCATAAGTTTTGACTGGCCAAGCCACAAACAAGGCTCTATTCCATCAAGATTTTAGAGATATGCTCGGAAAGTAGATCTGGGTTATTTCCTAAAACTGCAACCTAAAAGCAACATACTGGCTGTGGCCATTTTATCTGAGTTGTGTTATAAATATTGTTATACTGACCATTGTAACTTGGTTGTCCTGGCTAACCAAGATCAGATTAAGAAATGCAGCTAAATTTGTTGACGATTTCGAATTCGATTATGATATGCTGGAACTCGAATCAAATCACACCGGCCCTATATGGAAGATGGTGATCCAGAAAAAGATTGCAGCCCAGAAAAGGTAGAGGACAACAACAAGTACAAACACCGTGGATGAGGCAAAGGATGCACAGACAGAACAGGTTCCTCTTGCGCCCGAAGAGGACTTTCCTAACATTGCCATATAACTATGTTAATCGTTGTAAGGTACCTGGTTTTATAGTTCTAGTATTAGTATGCAGTATTGGTTTTATGACGTTTACTTCTTGTTGATTAATATGTATGCATTGGCTGTGTGTTTTTAGGTATTTTAGATATGATGTGACTTATTGTTAATTAAGGTACATGTATTTGTTGTGTTTTTAGGTATTGTTGATATGATGTTAGTTATTGTTAATTAATATGTGTGGATTATTGGTTGTGTTTTTTCAGTAGACCTGAACCTTGTTTCGTATCAGACAGATCTTTAAAATAATTCTATTTAGGTTTTTTAATAAATTCAATGTTGAATCAGAAACCAAATTTGTAAGACACCATGACATGAATACTATCAAGATCACTGAGGATATCAAGTGGCATCTATCAAATTGAGGTTTTAGAAAGCTAACACTTTGATGAATCTATTGAAGGAGATTCTAAATTGATTATTAATACTTTAAATGCTAGAATTGGATCTTTACTTGATGAAATTCTAAACCAAAAACTGTGCAACTTCCATAACAATTAACAGTCTTGCAATCAATTACTGTTATCAATTATTATCCAGACAAAAGAAAACAACCATCATCAAAATTTGTAAAAATGGAAAAGGGGAAAAGAAATGTGGTGTTACTAATTATGACACTAATCCAATCTACAAAGAGCTTTTATCCTTCGTCTTCCTCATTTTTCATAGAAACTTTACTTGCCTTTGACCATGTTTTGTGTCCCAAATCATAACTTCAGGGATGTGCGCTATTTTCCAATAATTCCCATCGTGTACTTCTCGATCCAACTCTGAAACCAATTTCTTAGACATGTCACAAAGCCCAAACTTTTGGAGGTTGGTTAGATGTTCGATGCCTGAGGGGACCTCCTCCACCAATTCACTATCCATGATAACTAGAGTTTCAAGGTGGGGCATTGCTCGCTCCTCCATTCTCACCCATCTCAATCCTTTTAATCTACGAAGATGTATAGTATTAAGCCTTTGAAACTCTCATACCTTGAAACACAATCCCTCCCCTTCATATGCCTGATCAAGTACAAGCACAGCCAGATTGGGTAATTCTTGTAGAGATTGTAAAGGATCATTCCTTAACTTGCTCCAGCCTAAATGTAAAGTGACAAGGCCATGGAGAGAGAGTATCCAGTTTGGAAACTTCTCCAAACGTCCAATCAAGTATAACTATTGAAGAAATGGAGGAATTGGAGACAAAGATTGCAGATCAAGGAGCTCATCGTCTTTTGTGGTAGCTACAAATAATTTGCGAAGATTGCTAAGATTTTCAATGGAGGAGAGCAGAGTTGCCCCATCTTCTCTTCTTAAATTCTTGATGGTTAATGTCCTAAGTTGGGTCAGCCTCCCTAGCTCTTTCACTATACTAATGCCACATCCACTTCTTTGGTCTACATCTATCTTGGACAACGCTTGTAGGGATTGCAAGCTTCCTATCTGAGATGGAGCTTTGAAGCCATGGAAATCTCTAAATTCAATGTAAAAGCTTCTAGATTTATAAGAAAATAATAAGAGATGGCGCAATTTTTTAAGCCTTAGAATTTCATCGGGCAACTCAATCACATAGGTGTTTTCTAGATCTAAGGTCTCCAGGTTCTCAAGCTTCCCGATCAACTTTGGAACCATCTTCACTTTTGTTCCCCTCAAGCTTAGGTACTTGAGATGGATCAATTTAAAAACTTCATCTGGTATAGTCTCCAATGGAATACCTCCCAAATCTAACACCTTTAGTAGTCTTGAACCACATCTAAACAACTCACCCAAGGATGCATTAGGCAGTCGATCCATTGCCCCCAACACAAACAGAGAACAAAGTCGGGAAAAACACTCGCTATATTCTACATTTCCTGATGTGATTTGGATCAATAGGTGGCAAACTTTTTCCGGCCACCTTGAGCCTTGTCTGCAAACTATTGTTACAATGTTTTCCTCTATCGCCTTTGAACGAATTTTCACGCATCAGGTCGTAAATATGGAAACTATAAGGCTTTCCATTGAAACCTCTCCGTGTCATTTGAACCAGGCTCCTATTGAATAGCTCATTAAGGTAACCCTCTGCAACTTCTTCTATTGTCTTTCTGTCAGTAGCATTCACAAATCCTTCTGTGGTCCAAAGTCAAATTAGTGTATTGCATATTATCTGTTGATTCTCAACGAAAATGCTCAAGTACAAGAGACAAATCTTCAGATAATAACGCAGATCATTATAACTGAGAGAGAGTGCTTTTTTCATACTCTTTAGTTTGTCATTGCCCTCGAATTCAACACCAAAGCCGCGATAGAGCATTTCCCATTCATCTATTCTGCTCCAATCCTTTGTAGTTAAAACACCACTTATTGCTACAATTGCAAGTGGCAATCCCTCACATCTTTTTAAGATTCGAAGAGAAATTTCCTTCAAGTGTGGAGGGCATAAGTTCCCCCGAAAAGTCTTGTTGCAAAACAGCGTCCAAGACTCCTCTGGGGACAAGGGCATCAAGTTATAGACATTACCTTTAGTTTCTTCACAACAAGTAGAGGCAATATGTGCAAAACGACTCGTGAGAATGACACGGCTGCCACTATTGTTGTCAAGCAGCACATATTTGATAACCTCCCAAGCGTTAACATTCCATACCTTATCAAAAACTACTACGTATCTCCTTTGTCGCAAAAAATCTTGAACCAGGCATTTCAGCCGGTTGATGCTCGTAGTTTCAACTACAAAAGGGACCGGTTGCATGATTTCGCTTAAGAGTTATTGAATCATGTCCTTCGGGAGATCCTCAACCCTGATTAACTCAGAAACAGTGAGCCAAGTGAGGCTGTTAAAATGATTCTTCACCATTGCATCATCGTAGACTTGTTTTACAAGGGTTGTTTTGCCTAAGCCTTCCATTCCCACCACGAAAACTGCTTTTTAGCCCAGGACCTTCTTCGACTAGCCACCCAATCAGTTGTCTTTTGGGTTTTCAATACCCACTAGCTTTGTTTCTTCGAGTAACAGTGCGTCACCACGATAATCATACCATGCATTGTTAATAGTAGTGGACCTTGAGCCTTGCTCTAGTGTACCATATATATCATGGTATCTTTGATGTCCTAGGGAAATACTGATGACCCTGGACTTGATTCTGTGTACTTCAGAAGCAATTGGTGGCGAGCCTTTAAAATCTTGATGGAGCTTCAGATCTTACGAACAAAACCACGGAATCCATCGCCATGTTAATCTGCGAGGTGAAGCCTGAATTTGTCAAGAACATCTTCAGTGTCATGAGCAGCATCACGGGCTTGTTTGACCCAAACTTTGAGTTTGGGGTCAGTTTCTTCCTTAGCATCAGCAACTCTGAGGAAAGCCGGCATGTGCTTGAATTCATCTCTCTTCCCGACATCTAGTCAACAAATTCACCTTTTCCTAGAGGAAGGGTGCAAAGTTTGCTAGTAGATGGAACACTGCACTTTCGGCCATTTTCTGTTTTGTGTGTTTCTTGCAGAATAGCCTTTTGTGTTGTTTGAAGGGATAACTAGGTGGAAATGGTGAAACTAAGTCATTAAAATATGACATGGGGAAACTGAGTTAGCCTTCATCCATTTCTGGAGTAGAAGTTGCAAACCCTTAGTTGAATTTGTCATACATTGCAATTTTATATCCTGACTTTTATAATTGACATTATTGCTCAACATGTGTCCCCATTATTGACTTTAATAGCTCTCTGAAAGTTTAGATTTGCAATATAAGCTACATCAATATGTCAGGCAAGAAGAATTAATGAAAAACAAAATAAGTTACTAAACACCAACTTTAATAACGCAAGAAGTAAGATAAAGAACATTGGAGAAGAATTTTTTTCCCAACCTAGTATGAATCTCTCTCTCTCTCTCTCTCTCTCCCCGTCTTCCAGAATAGTTTAGTTATATTTAACTCTTATCCAAATTATTACTAGGTTACACATTCCCAAGTTGAGACTATCTAAGTCATTTATGCAACTTTACTGGAACTTTAAAGAAAATTGGCAAGTTTCATGCGTTGATTGAATCTCCTTTAGTCTTTTTCAATATGCTTTGTTTGGTTGATTGGAATAAAATAGAATGGAATAATTATGTCACCATAATGTCTATTTTTCGGTTTGGTTCAATAAAAAAAATTGATAAAATTTTATTATAAATAGAATCATCATTCACCATTGTAATCATTTTATAAAGAGACTACGGAATGATTCCTTATTTCATCTCATTTTATTTCGAGAAATTTAGCCAAAACCCCTCCATTGGAATCTTGTTTGGTGAAAATGACAGCCTAATTTATTTTGTTTCATAAATCTCCTAAAGAGGATGCGCATAATTGAGTAAGGACAAAATAAAATATTGTTCTTTTTTTTTCTTGGATAATATTGCTAAAGTAACATGTTGCTGTGAACCAGAATAACTTGTTATTGTGAGACCGAATAACATGTTACTGTTTACATTAATTTTGACGGTAATAATAACAATGTTTTTTCGAATTTCCTAGTAAACATGGATCTTATTTGATAGATCTTGGTGAGAGGATTCTAAAAATATTAATTTGATTAAAAATCGATATTTAGATCATCTGTGAATATGGTAGTGGTTAGTGTAGACGTCCCTGAACGCCCCGGGAGGATGAGTCTCGTTCTGTTCATATTGGGCTCACTACAGTTCGGACTCTTGAATTGTCACGGTTCTTAATCTGAACCAAAGAGTTCAAATCTGGCAAATCGTTTTGAGAAAACAGATTTTTTTGTAAAGAAGTGCCAAACATGGACTGCTTTGCCAGATACAAAGTCGCCACCTAAATATTTTTTTAATGGGGGGGATTTAGAAAACCCTGACTCGGTGCCAAAGGCCACGTGTCCGTCATCACCAAAGTTGCCTCGGCTCGGGAACTTGGCTACGATTGGGAAAGGTTAGCTATGAGCACCCCCTCTCGCCCGGTTCGAAGATCGGCCTCTACTAACCCTGATATCTTGTTTTGAAAACATTATATGCTCTTATTCCGGTTATTAGCCTAGAATTACTATGTTATGCGCACAGGAAACAAGTATAGACCAAATCGCTTGGAACAAAACATTGCCTGTTTGTTTTGAAAATGGTTTGCTACTCGCAAGTAGGCTAAAATGCAGGTTTTGCCACCCTCAAGTGGGCTTCGAAAATATGATTTTGCCACTATCTAGTGGGCTTAAAACTCACAGTTTTAATGCATTATTCCAATTTAGGTAATTCAACCTTCATCCACAGGCATTCAAGCAGTTATATCACATAAGCAAGTAGCCTCATGGTAAGCATGCTGTCATGGCAACACTCACACGCATGCAAGGATGCTAAAACAGAAAGACTTACAGTGTACTCCAAGCCAAAACAAAGAACTCGTTAGCAATCAATGTATGATCCAAGTCCATGTTAAGTGCCTAATGTGACGCACACAGAATGCAATTAGGATAGGCTCGGCTAATCCTAGGATGGCATGTGGAATGCACAAATAGCATGTATTCAAGTTGGATTTGAAATAATTATGCAGTTAGCATGATGCGCCGAGCCCGGTGCATGCAATACTGATGAATGATGCACGCATGCATAGCATGAGGTATGCTAAATTAAATATGCCCTAATACTAGCCATCAAAGCAAGTAAGTAAAAGAGAGAAAGAAGTGGGGGTTGGAAGACATGCACACACGCACCCACACTTATTACAAATTTGCCCTCGCTCGGAAGGACCGAAAGAATAATACAATTAACTAACCTACAAACTAATTAAATATTACAGACCAATTAAACTAGTTATCAAATTAATTAATCTAATAAAATAGTAAACAGCCTCGGGAAGAGGGCCCAATGCAATGCGTGTTCGGCTCCACTCGGAAAGCCACTACCATACACAAGCTGCTTCTGTTTTCCCTGCTCTGCTCCTCTGAAGACTGCCAAAGTCCTAAGGTTGCTTCTTTGGGTGCTGTGGGACACTACCGGCTGAAGGGGAACACCACCGACCAAGGGAAATGATCACCGACCACTTGTTCAAGCTATCGGCCATTGATGAATGGCCGGTCGGCACTGGAGATGGCCGGCCGGCCAGAGTTTCCTGCAGAATCTATTTTTGACAGCAGCAGAGGGCAAAACTTGGCATGGCAATGCATTTCAAGCAGATGTGTGCACCACCATATCCCTTATCATGTTTATGACTCAAAGGGACATGGTTCTCGATTCTCGGACCACCAATCGCGCATTTCAATGCGTGATGGCCTAAGGAACCAAGTTGTGCATTTTCAAGGTGGAGTGAAATGTACATAAACAAGCAATGGGGCTCAACCTCCATCACAATCAATTCAAGAGGTTAAGCATACGTGCCCATGTGATGCAACATAGGCATGTGAGCTAGCATGCAATCATGGAAATGCAAAGAAGTATACTAGGCATACAACGATTATGCAAGGCATGCAAGGCATGAAGCAATGCAACCAACAAGTATGCAAGATACAATGCAAGTGTTCAAGCATGCAAGCGAGCATGTGACTCCATTCAATCATGCAACTTCAATCATGCAACAACATACAAATATGTAACAACATACAAGGTGAGCATGCAACGGCCATGCAAAGAAGGGACTTACACTAGTTAGGCAGCTCTATACTAAGCCCAAAACAATGGCCAACATGCTCAAAAATGAAGTCAAAATGACATACAAACATGCATGCACACAAGGACCATCACTTGGCCATCAGACTTTAGAATTTGGATTTTTGACTGGAATTGTGTCTGAATCATAATTTGAAAATTTTTGAAGATTTGGCTTGTTTCAAATTTGTCTTTCATGAGGAAGACCCAGGTTAATCTAGTATGATCATCTATGAATGAGACAAACCACCTAGTACCAGTTACATTTTTTATTCTTGATGGACCCCAGATATCACTATGAATTAGTGAGAATGGACGAGACGCTTTATAGGATTGAATGGGAAAATGGGACCGTACATGCTTAGACAATTGACAGATTTCACAATCAAAAGGTTTTGGAGTTTTAAATAATGAAGGAAATAAATTCTTGAGATACATAACATTAGGATGACCTAAGCGATAGTGCCATAACATAATTGCTCTATCGTTATTTTGACACGAAACCGAAAAAGAACTACCACGAATTGTCGTTTGAGGTTGTTCCTGTGGATAGTAGCGTTCTTGAAGGATGTAGAGTCCAGAGCATTCCTCAGCATTGCCAATCGTCTTCCCCAAATCCAAATCCTGAAATTCACAATGAGTGGAGAAAAATTAGTAACACACCTCTTTTCCTTAGTGAGTTTACTAATTGACAATAAATTACAGTCCAAGTCAGGAACAAGGAGAACAGAGTTGAGAATAAGATTCCTAGACAGCACAACTGAACCTATACCGGCAACCTTTGATAGTGAACCATCTGCTATTCGGACCGTTAAATTATTTTGACATGAGCTATATGTATCAAAAATTGTTGCATCTCCCGTCATATGATCAGATGGTCCTAAGTCCACAATCCAAGGTTTTTTACGTTTCTTACCAACAGTAAAGGCGTTCAAAGAATTACCTTGGTGAGCCAAGGTTCCGGATCCAATGATATGGTTGGAAGACGAACCAGATTGTGACTGTAGTAGTTTCTGGAGCATCTCCATTTGCTCCTTGGTGAAAGGGCTTGCTTCAGGCTATGGTGATAGTTCATTTGTACCTATATGATTACCTCGTCCTTCTTTCTCAAGAGGCTGACGTGGTTTCCAATCTGCTGGCTTTCCATGAATCTTCCAGCAAGTTTCTCTCGAGTGACCCGGCTTTCTGCAATGATCACACCAAGGCCTACCTCCTTTATTTTTCTGACGGTTGTCAATAGGAGTGAATTGAGTCTTAAGAGCCGAGCTTTCTACCATATTCAGTTGTTGATAGGATCCCATCATGAGTTTTTTCTGACTTTCTTCGTGACGGACTTCAGAGAATGCCTCTCTAAGGCTAGGTAGCGGTTTTACCCCCATAATTCTTCCTCTGATTTCATCAAGATTTGTGTTCAATCCTAACAAGAATGTAAACACACGCTTCCCTTCGACAATCTTTTTATACAACAAACCATCAGCAAAACACTGCCAGTTATGAACCTCAAACGTATCAAGTTGACGCCATAGACGATTAAGGGTATTGAAATATTCAGTTACCGTAAGATTGTCTTGACGTAAATCATGGAGGGAGCTTTCAAGTTGGATGATTTCAAATGTGTTTTCCTTGTCCGAAAACATTTCTTTTGCCATGTCCCAGATCTCTTTGGCAGTATCAAATGACAAAAAATTTTCGCCAATGTCAGTGGTCATAGAGTTGATGAGCCACGACATGACCATATTATTTTCAGCTATCCACCTTTTGTAGGTTGATGCTGTGGTTTCTGGTAGCGCCGAGGCTCCGGTGATGTAGTCATCTTTCTCCTTTCCCCGTATAAACATTAACATGGATTGAGACCATTGCAAATAATTTTGCCCATTCAGTTTATGGGCGGTGATCGGAAGATGAGAGGTTTCCATTTGATGAGAGGATAAAGATGATGAGATGATAATATCAGAAGAAGAGGAGGATGAGTCGGTAGCCATTCCAAAAGCTGGACCGTATTTAGGCATGAAATAGAAGGATAGATTTGAGTAGAAGAGAGAGACAAAAAAAAATTAAAACAGAAAACTTGAATACTGACTAAAGAGGCGAAAATGACGAGACAGGATTACACCTGCTCTGATACCATGAAAGAAATATTGAGAGAGTGATTGAAAGAGCTAATATGCTCTGTAATTCAAAAATGTGTATTAAACCTGAAGAGAAGGCTCCATTATATAGGAGAGCTGATACAACATCATTATGATACTACAACATGAAAGAAAACATATAGAAATAAAAAGCAGCCGAAAGCGAAGCATCTGATAAGAAGGCACTACCTATACAACTAAGCAAAGCACTACAACTAAGCATATGATGGAGAAGCACTAACAAAGCATCTGATGGAGAAGCTCTAACTAATATATATTAAATATATATTAATGATATACGCATACAGCTGGTATTATTATATTAACAATAGCTTGATTTCCAACACTAAGGATACACCTAGATGGCATCTAAGTGACCTAAACATGCAAGCATGTACAAGGGCCTAAACAAAGGGCGTAAGACAACAACCTTTTAACACATTAGAGGGGCATCAAATGCAAGCATACAAGCATGCTACGTAGACTGAAATGGCATGGTAAGTGGTTCCAAACCACTGAAATAATGAGAGTAACGCATGCTCATGGTTTATGCACTTAAGGCTCACAAGCTAAGAATGCAAAGCGGCTATGTAATGCATGTCATGGTCAACCAAAACAACCAAAAACAGAACTTTAGTATGCTGAAACAAGCACAAAAGCTTCACAAAGCTTGACCAAAAACATGCTAGAACAAGGGTCAAAAACCTAAAGCATATTAAGGCTAAAACATGGCATTACAAGACATGTATGCAAAGCATGCAAGGTGTGTCTAAACCAACTTAACACAATGCTATATCATGGCAATATAAGCACAAAAATCAGTTAAGGCATGATCAACATGAACCTAAACTAGATGCTCCTTCAAGAGGCAAAAATGGCCCTTTTCAAGGACAACAAGGAGCGGGGGTGACCCTCTCCTTCTTAGGACCTCAAGGCACCATCCTCACCACTGAAATCCCTCAAGATTTCAGTGGTGAGGAGGCCCAAACACAATGGTCCCGGAGCTCACAAAAAATGCACAAAAATGGAGCCTAACAAGGCTTAAGAGGGGTCAAACAACCTCAAAGCTCAAAACACTCATAAACAAATATTTAGAGTAGACAAAAACAAGACTTCTATATGTTATACACCAAGTCTAAAAACAGTTGCAAGGTAGTCGAAAAAGCTATGCAAGAATGGGGTAAAAAAAGCACGAATGTTACCCTTGAAGACCCTCTTCACAAATGGTGGACCAGCTGCTTCTTTGCGCTCAAAACCACCCAAGAACACCAAGAACAGACCTCTGGCCCCTCAGCAGCCAAGAAAAGGTGTAACACTAGGTGTTTGTGTGCAATAGTAAGACTAAAACACACACAAGACAAAGAAAGAGAGAGATATAGAGATAGAATGGATACAAACCCTAACCCTAATATCAGAGGTCTCTCTGGAAATCTTTTCTAACCTAGAGGAGGGAGGAGAGGTTCCCTCTTATAGACAATCCAATCTTGTAAAGCTTCCAAAGCATGCTAGATAAGAGGGAAATCCCTCCATACACGTGTATGGAGGGGAGCAGAGTGTATGCCAGCTATCACAGCTGGCATGAAAATATCTGCAAAAGCAGATGAACAGTGGTCGGCCAGCCAAAAATGCAATTTGGCCAAAATAGATGGCCGATCGACCAACTATAGTGCCGGCTGGCCAAACATTTGGCCGGTGGCCCCAAGCCATGGCCGGTGATATGTGGGGATGGCCAATAAGCCATTCCCTGTCCCCTTCAAGGCAAAACACAAGTGTTTGGTGCAAAACCAAACACAAAACAGTCGAGTTGAGAGATCCTGAGGCAAGGCGCGTAGCCGAGACCTCCGGGAACTCAAGACAAACACAAACAAGGATGATCACCGAGTGTTCAAACGGTGACGCCCAAGTCTTGAGGACGGTCAAAAATGGGGTGTCTACAGTTGCCCCTCTTTGACAGAACTCGAAAGTCATAAGAATGACGGGAGTGAGTGTCAAAGCCCAGAGATGACCTATTTTTGACAAGGCCGAAGACTTAGACAAAGCATGCAAGATAATAAAGATATGCGCCCGAAGGCAGGGGAAAAATGCAACTGATAATGCAAGAAGCTGAACATAACGTATGATCATGCAAAGAAAGCTGTAACGAAGCATAACATGCAGCAGTTTTAAGCTAGCATTCAACAATCCAACTACACTACAATGCAAAAGCATGTCAGAGAATTATGCAATTCTCGATACGTCTCACTCGGAGAATACAATACCTGCGCAGTTCGTCTGGTTGCACCAGCTTCAAATGAACCGTACATACAATATCGTGCTTGAAAGAGAAAGAAAACTCAATAGGTACAATATCGTTAGCAACATGCATAACATGCAAAATGAATGCTGCGCGATAACGCGAATGTAGGATTTAAAGTCTCCTTAGACCAAGGGGTGCACAAACAGTGCGATGATATGCGATTGAATCTAATGTAACGCAAATGATATGTAAAATTACAAAACAATGCCAATAATATGCAAAGCATACAAAACTATATATAGACAATGCAAACGATATGCAATGCAATTGAATCATGATCTAATCATGAGTGGTTCAAAACCACACAAATGTCAAAAAGATGGATGGAGATGCAAAGTCCGTCTACCATAGAAAAGGTGCCGCAACCCTCAAACCACAATACCAGCAGTGGAATAGGTGTGTACACATGCAGAACTATGAGTAATGTAGACGGACGCAGGAACAAGTAATTGGGTGGAATGACATAAGTGGGGAAACGACCTGCTGAAGAAAGACCAATGATCCTAATGCTGGATGCAAAAATTACACTACAACGTAATATGTACAATGGATATGGCATGCAGCCAAACCAAATCTTGCCTAGGAAAGGCATGGACACATACAAATCACGTCTAACATAGAACGGTCATACAGAACTATGAGTGTATAGACGTGAAAAGTATGGGCACATACCAGACCAAGCTCAACAAGAAAAGGTGCAAACCCTAGATGGAAGTGATGCAGTGAATGCATGCAAGCTACAATGCAATATCTACAATATGCAATGGAATGGATGCAGTGGATTATGGCCTATGGCCAAACCGTATCTTGCCTAGGAAAGGCATGAACACAAACAAACCACGTCTAACATAGAATGGTCATACAAAACTACGAGTGTATAGACGTGAAAAGTATGGGCACATACCAGACCAAGCTCAACAAGGAAAGGCGCAAACCCTAGATGAAAGTGATGCAGTGAATGCATGCAAGCTACAATGCAATATCTACAATATGCAATGGAATGGACACAGTGAAATGCATGACATATGCAATATATTACAATGAAATGCAAGACATATGCAATAACTTAAAATGATGCATGACATATGCATGTTGTTTTTTTGTTTTTGTTTTTGTTTGAAATGCAAATGATGCATGTTGTTGTTTTTTTGTTTTTGTTTGAAATGCAAATGATGCATGGAATGCACGACAATGCAACCAAGCGGATTTAAGGTCTCGCTAGACCAAGCGGGTTTAAGGTCTCGCCAGACCGTGCGGATTTAAGGTCTCGCCAGACCGTGGATGCATGACATATGCAAGTGAACTAATGTAAGTGAAGGATGCATATCAATGTGAATGAAAGTACGTACAACCAACGCATGTTCACGACGAAGCATTGCGAAGCAACGCATGCAGGGTAACTTTCAAATCTTGAAAGAGACAAAAGGATACAAGAAGGATACACCTTGCACATATTCGAGTGTCGCACACAAAAGACACGGTCCGAGGTCAAAACAGGGGCCGATTGAGCTTCGGAAATGCACTGTTTTGCACTGTCTTGAGCAATGAAGGTCCCAAACCACATATCTGACCCAAAAAAGGGAGTAGGAGGCTCACCGGCCATCTGAGATGTTGCCGGCCATCCGCCGGCCATAGAAACATTACACCGGCCAAATATTTAGTCGATCGGCCAAAAGTTTAGCCGATCGGCCAAATCTTGCTAAGTCGGGACAGTTTGGTCATTTCGGCATGGGCTTTATAAAATAGGGCTTCTTGCCCTATTCTTTTCACTTTCCCTTGGCCGAAATTCCTTCCCCCCTCTCTCTAGAGTATTTTTCTCTCTCCCGTTCGCCACTTTCCTCGGTTTTAGGGCCCATTTTGTTGTTTAATTCGCGAAGCCCTTCGCGTTTCGAACATTTTCATACGAACAAAACTTCGTTTCGGTGTTTCCTTTTCAATTTTCACCACTCGAGACTTGTTTCCCTCGTGTTTTTCTTGATTTCCGTGCCTTTTCCACACTTTGGCTTTTTCGGCCCTTTTCCGCCCTCTCGGGGTTGACCTTCCATTGACCCTTCGCATTCTAGCCCGATTTTCTCTCTTCCGGCCATCTTCACACCACTTTTGACATGGCGGATGATATTCCACGGGGTGGGACTCCCCCGGATCACGAGGTGGACCCAGAGGCCGAGCTCCTCCCCTTGAGCGTCCGCCCGTTCGACCCGGCGACCTACAGGCCGGCGGTTCACGTGCTTCCTCCCAACAGACTTCGTCAGTTCCGGAGTTTTGCGAGAGGTGTGCCACTAGAGCTCCTCCTGCGCGAGCCGAAGTCACACCTATCATACAGCGCTTCCGAGGTATATTCTTCCCCGTTTCATTTTCCGCAATGTAGAACACTTAACTGCCATAGTTGATTTTGTTCTTTAACTACTTAACCCAGATACATCGATACACTGTATGTTGTAGTTGACTGTGAACACACTTGCACTTGATGTCTGTTTGAATCTGAACACGTGCACACACGTTGCATTGTCACTGAACCACCCAAACACACTGGCACATCGCATGTTGTAGTTCACTGCAAGCACACCGGCACCCGATGTTGGTTTGAAGTTGAAAACGTGTACTCACGCTGTATCTGTACTGAACCACTTGGAAACACTGACACGTCATATGCCATAATTCACTTCGAGTACACCGACACCCGATATCTGTTTGAATCTGAAAACGTGCACACACGCTGTATTGTCACCAATCTTGAATGTTCTTCAAAACTGTACATTGAATATTGCTTCGCAATTGTTGTTTTTGAATATAGGGAGATTTCCATACTTGCCGGGGGTATGGGAATGCCGCCACTCGAGACTGGTATCTGGAGTTGCCGGACGCAGTCCATTACATTGTCGATCAGGCCAGCTTCGGTGCCTTCTGTAAAGGACTTTCCCGACTCACCGCAAGCAGGCCTTTTTTCACCGCTCTGGTGGAGAGGTGGTGGGACACCACTGACTCATTCCATTTCTCTGCCACGGGAGACATGACGATGACTCCCTATGATTTCTCGATGCCCACCGGCATCGGGGTAGGGGGTGATTCGATCCCCTTCGACACCGATTTGGATGAGTGAGAGGCCGCTCAGATTTACCTGCTCGGCGAGGTGCCGCCTCTCACGCGTCCCAGCTTCGTCAGATATTCGTGGTTCGAGGTCCAGTTCAGGGTTCAGCCAGCCTTGACTGAGGAGGCTCCGATGACTCAGGAGGGGGTGGAGCGGTACGCGCGCGGCTTCCTCATGTTTCTGTTAGGGACTACTATCTTCGCTGACCGGGTGAACACCGTGCCCCTCTGTTTGTTGAGCGCACTGGTGGACGTCACACGGATTCTGCGCTTCGACTGGGGTGGCGCTGCTCTAGCCACTCTATATGGATACATGAGCTCAGCCTCCCGTTGCAGCGGACAGTTACTCGGGGGTTACTGGCGAGCTTGGGAGGTACATTTTCTTCTTCTGTTCTTCGTTTCTGCTCTATCTTTTCTGTACTCTGTACACTGCACACACTGCGGTCTGCTTCACGTTTGAGTGTATACTACACACACGGCACACACGGCACACACATACTCTGTTTTACACTGACTGTACACTACACACACTGTACACTCTGCACAATACACGGTTATGCAATTTCTGCTTTATTCTATATTCTGCTTTATTTGATAATCCTACTGGTATTTCCTCTACAGTTGTGGGTCTACGCCTACTCTCCGAGACTCGCCCCAGTGCCAGATGTGGAGACCCCTCTCGTCGTTCCGTTCTCGCGCCGCTTTGACGTGAGGTGCGTACGGAGGCCCCGGGAGACGTTCATCTTTTTTCACCGCTACTTTGACACCATCACCCCCGCAGAGGTATGTTTAGAACTTGTAGTTCATTTGGCTTGGCTTTACACTATATTTTCAATATCTGTAGATAACAAACTGCATGTCATTTACAGATCACTTGGCAGCCTTGGGCTCTATTGCCTGCGATGATTCGAGATCGATTTGCCGGTGCAGAGGAGACTGCACGTTTCAGGATTTTGCTGGAGGGCCCAGTCTGTCGGGCTTGGTACGTGGGTGAGCGTTTCCTACGCCAGACCCTGGGTTTGCCAGAGCAGATAGTTCCGGGTCCGCCTCCTACCCACATAAGGGACACCGAGAGGTGTACTGCCGAGGAGATGGCCGATTACACGATCAGCTGGGACGTGGAGGGCTTTAGGGGCGAGGGTGACTACTCAGAGTACGTTCGGACGTACATTATGCGGCCTCTGAGCGGTGGCCGTCGAGTTGAGAGGGAGAGGCCTGCGGCGCCGGTAGTTGGAGCGGGAGCGGGGGTAGGGACGTCGAGGACGGCTCGAGTCCGTGGTAGGAGCGGAGCTCGGAGGGGTCGGGGGGTTAGCTGGCCAGCACTACCCATGATGATGACATGCAGAGGACGGGGCGGGGTGGCTTACCAAATTCCCATTGCTCCCCCTCCAGCTGATCATGAGTTAGTCGGGTTCTACGGCTTACCTCCGGTATGTACTACTGCGTTTTGCATTATGCACAGTTAGTTCATTTCAATTCATTTTATATTCCGCAGAATACTGATGCTTCTAACGCTTTTGCAGGCCTCTTCTGAGTACACTCGCCAGTCCCTAGAGCTGACCGCCTTCGTGATGGGGATGCTCCAGCAGAGCCTCGACCTTCTGGCGATTTACAACATTCCGGTATGTTCCTTTGACTGCGGTCTCAAACCATACATAAACTGTTTCACATATCTGATGCACAACATGACACTGGATACACTGCCCTCATGGCATCTGACATACTGTAGCCCACAGACTGTTCACAGCACTATCTACGACATTTATACACTGTACTCGTACACTGCATTCTGCACTGACACACTGCTCGCAGTATTCACACACTGTATTCATACACTGCATTCTGTAGCATACTGATACACTGCTCACAGTATTCACACACTGTATTCGGACACTGCATTCTACACTGATATACTGCCTATAGTATTCACACACTGTACTCATACATTGCATTCTGGACTGATATACTACCTACAGTATTCACACACTGTACTCATACATTGCATTCTGGACTGATAAATTGCTCACAGTATACTGATGCGTTTGCCTTTTGTGTTTTTCAGCCTCCCTTCCAGATCCCTACCGTGGGAGGTGCTCCAGCTGGACCTTCTGTTCCTGCCGAAGGAGATGGCAGAGTATACCCCCGCACCAAGGCAGGGCGCACCCATGTTGGGAGTAGCTCACGGGCACCCGTCCCTGATGATGATGATGAGTCCGAGGCTGAAGCAGAGGCGGAGGCAGAGTCGTCCGAGGAGGAGACCGGAAACGGCTTGGGCTCAGACTCAGATGACGATGCTGATGATGATGCTCCTGGATCTCCGTCCAGGAAGAGGACGAGGATGGACCCTTAGACCCGAGGCCTTTTGACATTGATCCAGATTTTTGTTGTTTTTCTTTTTCTCTTTCTTTTTGTACTTTTTGTTGGTAGCTAGAGTACCTTGTACTGCCGTAGGCAGGTTTTCTTTTGTTTTCTCCAAAACTTTGTACTTGAAAAAGATGATGAAACGAAACAAAACTTTTTATCTGAAAAAGTGTTATATTTGTACATTTCATACATTGCATCGCATTGCATCATATTACACCTCAATATAAATGAGATTGATCTTTTGTCTGAAAAATTGAACACTCGTATTGTAATAATCAGATAACGAACCAATCAACAGCGAAATAACCCATACAAACCACTACTCAGTCCGAACACTCGGCCCATACTCTACTGGGGATTAATCTGCATACAACCCATAACACAGCGCTTGGTTCATTTTGTACACAGCAGATCCTGAACAAACAGTCCAAATCTGACAAGGCAGACCATGAAGGTTGAATCTACTGAAGTTGAAGCACACTCAGATGCAATCTGAAACCCAGAAGCTTCAGAGAGGCCCAGGTTTTTCTGTTCACACTTATCGGGGGTGGACCCTGCCGTTGTATGAAAGAACCAAATCATGTTTTTGTACAAACGTGGAGAATGGCACAACACTCTGAGCACAAAACAATTTGGGAAAAGGGTTTTCAACCGGGTATTGGGCTTATGACTAAACACAGTGAAAAAGACTCAATAAAGAAAACAAAAGGCACACAGCCTAAACACATCGAGACACGCTCAAAACCAACTCAAAACAAAGGTTGAGGTAAACAGAACAAAAGACACGACATACAGACGTGTTAACAAAGACGGGGGACCTCAGATCACGAGGAGCCAGTTTCTCTGGGTATTGTTTCCCACCCTTTCTCATTTGTGTGATTCTCACATCACTCGGCTCTCAGGCTCAGTCTTTCTCTCAAAACCCTTTGGCTCGCTTTTTCTCTCAACTTACACCTCTCTATTCTTTATTCTCTCATTTTTTCATCCCTCCCCAGGGTGATTGATAGATGAATAGGAAGTTGTGGGTTCAAAACCAACACTGTTAGCTCGCAGCTATTTCCTCCAGGGACGTCTAGTTGATGTTTCGGATGAGGGAACGGAGTACCTTGATCCATTCCAGTTCGTGCTTCGCACTTGGTTTGATACCTCGTTGCTTGGAGGAGGTTGAGGGCTTTCAGCCCTTTTACTGACAGCTTCAGTTGTGCTTTCTTCTGGCGAATAGAGTGCCCTTCTGGCAAGTATGTTGACTACGGGGGAAAGACTGAACACCTGACTCAACTGTGCCCCTAGTTCATCATTTTGACAATTTTTTCTGGTTTTCTACTAAAACAGTCTTGACCAAGATGAGAGTTAGATTATCATACTTGTTCAATTTTCTGATTTAAAATCATGCAAGTCAGGCTATGAGCACTAAAAATTTTCCTTTTTGGGTCCAAAATGGTCTAAGTTTTGGAAAAATGAAATAGTTTTCGAGAAAATAGTCAACCTCAGTAAAAATTTTCAAAAACTATTTTTGCAAACGGCCGCCGCTCAACGAGCGCGGAACTTACTTTCGAGATGCGCAACCTCGGATCGGAGGTAATGGAAAATTGCCCCTTGTTTGAAGGACGCTGCACGGCAAGGAAACGTTGCCCCCGGTTTGAACGGTAACTCATGGCAACGGAAAGTTGCCCCTCGTCTGGATAACGCCGCAACATTTTATAAACAGTCCTCATTAGTGACGATCACGACCAAACTCTCGGACACGGAGAAGACGAAGATGGTCAAAACCAATATATGGACACAGTCACTTTGAAAGTGCGTGGGGCTGGAATTCAGGACGAAGCTGCCTACATATTCCAAACATGGGAACCAAGGATGATTAAAAACCATTGCATGGACTTAGTCGCTATGAAAGCGTTGGGGGCTAGACTTCAGGATGAAGTTGCCTACGTATCCCAAACATGGGAATCAAGCCTTACGTAGTTCCGGTTAAGGTACACTCGGGTATTAGCCTTCACTTTTTAGGCTCTAACTTTTGCCAAGGCGCCCGTTGCGGGTTTTCGACCTTGCGAGCTTTATTCTTCTTTCACTTCTCAATTCTTTTCTTTTTGTCATTCTTTTTTTTTTCTTTTTCATCATTTTCTTTATTTTCATTTTTTTTATTTTTCTTTTTTGTATTTTTCTCTTGCTCTAACTTTTGCCTGGGTCGCCCTTCCGGGTTTTTGGCCCAGCGAGCTTCTCAAAGGGTAAAAGTGTAACAAATCCATGCCAAATGGTTTTAGGGTTTCGAAGCCATCTGTGTCCAGGAGAGTGGCTATTGTATCGATTTGCTGAAGGACCCCTCTTCGGCTCTTCGAGCACATCAGACATTTTTCCCCCTAGTTGGAGGGGTGCTTTTGTTCTAGCTTCACAAGCTTCTTCTGATGAGATCTGATCTTCTTGATCTGACTTTGGTACCTCTTGTTCGAGGGCTGCTTCCAATCTGGCCACACAAGCCTCCCTTGATGGTCGATTGTTGAACACTCTGAATTGTGGTTCAAGGTTTTAAAGCAAGGGCTCAAGTCTTGAGGCTGAGAGCGATCCTAAGCTGCACAATCTCAAGAGCAATTCCACACAGGTCTTCACAGGACTGCGCAAAATATTTTGTTTTTTGAAAGTTTTTAAAGAAGCGACAAATCGCTCGCGCCGAAGATAGTGTGGAACCATTCTGGATCAAGCTAGGGTCCTTCCCAGTACTCACGCTGACAAGCATGATTTCAATCATTAAGGGCTTAATACGCCTCTCTTTCTCTTAATTTGATCAAAGTTTTGCAAATCCCAGGGAATTCCTTCCCCTTTGTTTTCACTGCAGTGTCCAAAAAGGTTTTGAAAAACTTAGGTCAATGCAATGATTTTCAGGGCACAAGAGAGCAGGTGGAATGTACTGCTGTTCCATTCAAATCCTCTGGCACAACTAGCTCAAAATAGCAATAAGCACGGAAACACGATAGCCGCAGCTGTTTCATTCAGATTCCCTGGTTGCAACTGGCTCCACGGCAGAGACAGACTCAAAAGAAAACAAAAGGGTAATTACAAAACAAAACGATGTTCGAGGCAACAACCCCAGAATCACCCGACATTCTATACAATGGGACTGACTTGACGCGATAAGACAGACCCTTAAGCAAAAAGACTAACTCAAAACAAAGAGACAGACTCAAAATAGGACCACCGAACTGACTCAACACCTAAGTCAGAAACCACAAAAATTGGCACTCGGAGATGCTCAACAGTGCGTGCCAGACGCGATATCTGAAATGCACCAAACGCCGCCCGCAGGTGGTCTAACCCCTGATCACAAACTTGCAATATCTTCAAAGTCCAATAGCTCAGTGGTAACAGACTTTGCTGAGGTAGGTGGGAGGATGACCTCATTGTCGATCAAATCTTGCACTTCATGACGAAGGCGGAAACAACCATCGGTACTGTGACCGGACTGTTGGTGGTATGCTGTAGACACCCCATTTTTGACCGACCTTAAGACTCAGACGTCACTGATTGAGCGCTTGGTGATGTTGCATAATGTGCTTGTTCAAAAGTTTCAGAGTTGCGGCCGCGAACCCTGCCTCCAAACTTCCGAACCCTCTTCTGTGCCTTGTCTCGGTTTGCGAACCAGACTCGGTTTTCTCTGTTTCTTTTCCTGAGGGGAGGGAGAGGTCCCGTAGACCATCTCTCAATGATCGCAGGCTACATTTGGTGGCCGTAGGCCATTTTTCCCATTTCGGAGTCCGGTTCCCGGTTTTCGGGACCGTTGACCGTGCGCCTCGGTTCGGGACCGCTTAACCATCTCCTATTGCTCTAATTTTTGGCATACTTCCTATTTTCTCCCTTTTGAGGGACACTGGGGGCTGAGAAACCCACTTCGAGGGTTGTGTTGTACACACATAGGGGTACCTCTCCAATAGCTGGCCGGCCAGAAAATCGCATTGACCCTTTTGACCCCTAGCCGGCCGGCTAGAGGGTGTAGCCGGCCGGCCACCTCCAGCAAAAGTGATGGGCCGGCCGTGTTCCTTGCACTGTGCACTTTACAGCTGTGGGGCAATATCCTCCAGATATTTTCTATATCCGGGGGATATTTTGTGGGGGAGTTTTGCTCTCCTTCTCCCCCACCTTTACACCCCCTTTTTGATCCTTATAACCAGCTGGTGGCCTCACTTCTAAGGGTTAGAAAATTTACTCTTCAAGCTTCCATAGCCAACTCCATCTTCTTCCTTCTCAATTCTTCAAAAAACCCTAAGTCCCTAACCATCATTCCTTCTACACCACCAAGCTCTACCACCACCATCTCATTTCCAGCAACAAGGAAGGATTCTTGAAGGCTAAAGAAGCTGCAAATCCATCCAAGAAGCAACAAAAGTTCGAATCTTCAAGGGTAAGTTACACTTTTACCCTTTTGACCCTTTTTCTTGATCTATTTCTAAGCCCCACTTCTTTTGGGTTTCAAGCTCCAGCCCTAACTGAAAAGGGCCATCTTTTGAGCTTATCTTAACTTTTCATTAAGGGCTCAACCCTGTTTGAGCCCTCCATGATACACTTGCTTCATTGATCATCTTGTATGTCATGATTTTGCATGCTATTTTTGGCCTATGAGCAATTTATTTTCGAGCATGTTGTAAACTGATATTAGGCTTATTTTGAGCCCCTCTTCAACATTGAGGAAGGGCTCAACATTGTTTGGTGTCTCCATGTGTCACTTGTAGTTCAATCCCTTATTTGGCCCCATTTTTGCATAAATTGATAACCCTCTTTGCTTCTGTTTTTGGACCTTGGTCCGAACTGAAAGTGGTCTTATTTTGGCCCATACTTCATATTTCATTAACACTTTTTTTCTGTTTGGTGATTATTTTGTATACTTCATGTTTTAGCCATTTTTGAGCCTTGTTTTGCATCACATTTTTAGCATATTTGTATACTGATTTTGAAGCTGCCATATACTGTAAATATTCATATTTTTGGTCCATCTTCAGTATTGTAGAAGGAAATTTTTCAGTTTGGGTTTTGCTTATACCACTTGCTTCATTACCCCTCTTTTGGCCCCTATTCTTGCATGCTATTTTTCCCTTGCCTATGCTTGCTGTTTGGCCATGTTTATAACTGTGAAAGTGCATCTTTTGGGACTGTCTAGCTTCTGTCTTTGCATTGCATGTCCATATTGTGCATGTTTGGCATCTCTCAATGTCCGTAGGCTACTTTGCGTGCCCGTGTGCACGCATTTCGAGGCATCTCATTTTCATTGCATTTATCATTGCCTCGGTTTGCGTGCCCGTGTGCACGCATTTCGAGGCACTTCATTTTCTGCCATCGGCCTCTTATGTGAGTGTGGTTGAGGCTCTCTCATGTTGGTATAAGCCCATTTGTCATTTCCATATCATTTCATCACATTTTATCATTGCCTCGGTTTGCGTGCCCGTGTGCACGCACTTCGAGGCATCTCATTTTCACTGTATTTATTATCGCCTCGGTTTGCGTGCCCGTGTGCACGCATTTCGAGGCACTCCATTTTTATCCGACGGCATCCGATGTGAGTGTGGCTGAGGCTCACTCATGTTGGTATAAGCCCATTTGTCATTTCCATGTCATTCCATTGCATTTTATCATTGCCTCGGTTTGCGTGCCAGTGTGCACGCATTTCAAGGCACTCCTTTTTTATCCGCTGGCATCCCATGTGAGTGTGGCTGAGGCTCACTCATGTTGGTATAAGCCCATTTGTCATTTCCATGTCATTCCATTGCATTTTATTATTGCCTCGGTTTGCGTGCCAGTGTGCACGCATTTCAAGGCACTCCTTTTTTATCCGCTGGCACCCCATGTGAGTGTGGCTGAGGCTCACTCATGTTGGTATAAGCCCATTTGTCATTTCCATGTCATTCTATTGCATTTTATCATTGCCTCGGTTTGCGTGCTAGTGTGCACGCATTTCGAGGCACTCCTTTTTTATCCGCTGGCATCCCATGTGAGTGTGGCTGAGGCTCACTCATGTTGGTATAAGCCCATTTGTCATTTCCATGTCATTCCATTGCATTTTATCATTGCCTCGGTTTGCGTGCCAGTGTGCACGCATTTCGAGGCACTCCTTTTTTTATCCGCTGGCATCCCATGTGAGTGTGGCTGAGGCTCACTCATGTTGGTATAAGCCCATTTGTCATTTCCATGTCATTCCATTACATTTTATCATTGCCTCGATTTGCGTGCCAGTGTGCACGCATTTCGAGGCACTCCATTTTTATCCGCCGGCATCCCATGTGAGTGTGGCTGAGGCTCACTCATGTTGGTATAAGCCCATTTGTCATTTCCATGTCATATCATTGCCTCGGTTTGCGTGCCCGTGTGCACGCATTTCGAGACACATATCATTGCCTCGGTTTGTGTGCCCGTGTGCACGCATTTCGAGACACATATCATTGCCTCGGTTTGCGTGCCCGTGAGCACACATTTCGAGACACATATCCTTGCCTCGATTTGCGTGCCCGTGTGCACGCACTTCGAAGCATCTCATTTCATTGCATTTATCATCGCCTCGATTTGCGTGCCCGTGTGCACGCACTTCGAGGCACCTCATTCGCATCGTTTCTGTCATCGCCTCGGTTTGCGTGCCCGTGTGCACGCACTTTGAGGCACCTTATTTTCACAGCATTGTGCATACTAGGTTGTATCTTAGATTGCATTCTGTCATTTTCTCGGTTTGCGTGCCCGTGTGCACGCATTTCGAGGCATCTCATTTTCATAGCATTGTGTATGTTAGGATTGTATCTAGTTGCATTTCATGCATATCATGCATATTGTATCGTGTCCGGAATAGGAGTTAGCCCGGGCACGGGAAACGAGGTACATTTCGTACTCCGAGTGACGGAATGTGTCTCAATTCCCCAGTCACCGACACTCCGGATTATCCATGATGGTATTAGTTTAGGTGTTGTAATCAAGGTTAGCACAAGCAATTGAAATAATAATTTCTACACAACAATGAACATTCATGGCATAAGATTAAAGTAATATAACCATAAATATATGCAGATATCGTCTTCGCCTTTCTGCTATGCTATATTATTTTTGTCATGTTGGCGAGGACTTTGCATATGTCTGTATATAGTTTTCATGGGTTGACTTAGCTTTTGAATGATCCTGTCTATACAGAACTCATGCTACTGTATTTCCGTTGTGAGTTATTAATGTATATATGTTTGGTTGTTTGGATGTGCCATGTAAGCACAGCTCTATAGACAAAGTTTCGAACTGCTTCCGTTTGGCCCCCATTAACTCTGTTAAAATACATTTGTTTTGGTTTGAGGCCATAGGTAATCTCGTGATTACTGGCCGGTTATATCCTTAACCCACGGGGGCGGGTTCGGGTCATGACAACAACCTTGCCTTTCTCTTTTGGTTCTTACTAGGTCTACCACGACCTCCAGTCATAGGAGTAGTCGAAGTGGCCTCCTCCCCACTATGTCCCATGACTAGAACTGCAGCCTCCACGTGAGCTGCTGCTTCTACAAGTGTACGATAATTCCTATGCCAAGGCCAAATAATCCTTTTTCGAACATTATCACATAACTTACTCTCAAAATCCGCACAACGGAGCTCCTCGATTTTTACTAACTCTGGAGTGAACCTAGACAGATTGGTAAACCGCATCTCAAATTGTACCAAAAGAGTAACACCTTGGCATAACTCCAGAAATTGCTTCCTTAACTCTTCTCGTGTGGAAGGAGGAAAGTCGTCACATCCTCGCCTAGACATCCTAATAAAAACAAACATAACAAATTTAGCGCACATCAAATGGTGTTCCTAACAAAATCTCATACACTCTAGCATTAGACACACAACATATCACCTATATAGCACACGCAGAGGTGCCCACTCAACGTTTACTACCACCGCCCACACGTCTTTATTAAAGAGAAAACACATAACCTAGGATACATAACACGAGTACCCTTCACCGAAATACTAATGCAGTACCATCATATAAGAAAATACTCAAAACAACCGCATTTAGACTCTAATCAACTCACACATTAGCTACCACATAACACATAATCAAGCTAAGCCTACAAAGATAATTATTCGTTCCAGCGCTCCCTTCGAATTCTCATTAGAAACAACGTTAATCAAGCGCGTTTCCAATAAGACCTCTAAGTTAGTCAACTAGACACTAAATAATATCCACGAGTCTCAACACCATGCCTACATAAAATACAACACATAAGTATGTTATCATATAGCACACAACATACAAATGTCCTCACCGCACATGATAAACCCATTATGGCTAACCACTTCTTGCGAGCCCAATATTGTTAAACTCGGTTAGCTTTGATACCAAGTTGTCATGCCCCAGATTTGCACGGTCTGGCTCATGTGAATAAACCACCTGACAATGAATAATAGATAACAACTCTCATGCAAATAAATACCACGTAGTCACACAATGTATGCGTTCATCAAATTTTATACATTCCTAAATACATGATATAAGTCGAATGGATGTTTTGTAACTAAAATATGCACAGATGTTATAAAATCAAATTAAACACCCTGAGACTTACATCATACACAAGGTGTAACCCTTACAAGAATGGCACACGGCCAATAAATAACATAAATGACCATTGGCCTACAAATAACCGAACCACCCTATACGGTTCAAACATAACTTCACATCACAGTCCACATCCACATATGTACACCTGAAAAACATTTCAGCCATGTAGGGTGAACATTAAGTCTAGTAGAGAATATTTCAAAAACTAAACATGCTCTACCAGTATAAATGATCATGATGCAATACATATATATACAATATGCCCAAATGCATTTCCAAATCCATTTGATTCCTCAATAAAATCCTTTGTTTCCAATTACCAAAACCTTTCGCTTAATCAAACGTTTTTCCTAGTTCAAATCATCCATTTGATATAAAATCCCTTTCCAAAAACCAATTCAGGTATCTCAATACCAACCAGCAAATACATTGCTAAATCAAATGCGAATACATCGCTAAAACTTTTTTTTCCAAAAGATCCTTTCAAGCCAAAACGATAATAAATAAAATGGGTAAATCTCAAGGCTAGTGTTCATATAAGTAACTATCCAAGTCAGAAGGTCATTTTTACCAGTGCTAACCGGAAGGCTCGACACCTACTACGTGGGTTTAGGTCTTTCACTATGGACACACAGGCCAACTTAATTATGCTTTAACACCCTGTCATTGCTTTACCACTTTATTTATCTTTTTCCAATAGCACAACACATGTGATTCAAAATATTGTTTTTCAAAACAAAAGACGAGAATCTCTAAAACCTCTTTTCAAAACATACATTTTAAATTTCCAAAATCCATTATATGCTCCATGATATGAATGATTTCAGATTGCCAATCCACATCCGATTTCTAACTCATGGTAATGCTATCCTTCACCGATAGCCAAAACAATTATCTCTAATGCAATAATCAAAAGATATGAATACAACTATATTTTTCAAAAGAGTAACAACAACCATTTTCAAAACCCACAACCATTTTTTTCCAATCTCCTACAAAACCAACATCATTTTTCATTTGTTTTCCAACACAAGCCAAAACCCATGTTTTTATAACAAAACCTCATTTTCTTTTAAAATCACTTTTGAGTAAAAGAAAGCAACCATGTCAACATATTTCAACCACCAATACAAAACCATAACCTGTTTCAGTAACTCATTTGAAAAAATCTCTCTTTTACATTTCAAATCCAAACCCTAAGTTTAACCCAAAACACCAAAATCCATAGATATGTTGAAATAACAAATAACTAGGGTAAAAGTCATATCAAATGACTACCAAATATAGATAACAAAATAGGTCACAAATATGCTACTGAACTCCTATTGAGTTTATGAAATAGACCCTACATCTTGAAGTGAAGAGGAAAACTCGAAAAAACTCAAAGTCGATGAAACGGAGAAACTCTTGGATCAAAAGAAAGCCTTTTATGAGATCTACAACCTTTCTCAAAGGACCAAGGTGAAAAAATGCCTCTACGTGGGTAGATATAGAGATCTAAGTGAAAATGTTGAGTTTCTAAGAGAGAGAGAGAGAGAGGAGTCACAGTTTAAAGAGGAAAGAGAGAGAGAGAGAGAGAGAAAAAGAAAAAGTGAATGAGAAAAAGTGTGTTTGGGGTTTATTTATAGTGATACAATAAAAGACCTAAAGTCAATGAAAAGAATAAGTCAAAATCCCTAAAAGTTGGGCCCAAAACTGAACCAAAATTTATGAAAATAACTCACAGGGGTCGACCCTCCAGACAGTAGTATCGACCCTCAAGAAGAAAAGCTGAGACACTAATGTATGCAGCAGACAAGAGTAGACCCTAGGAAGCAATGGTGTCGACCCTATATTTTAGTAGAACACCTAGAACATAGCAGCAGACAAGGGTTGACACTAGGACTCGTGGTGTTGACCCTATAAACCAACATAGACACTGGGAGCAAGGCAACAAGGTGGTGTCGACACCAGAACAAATTTTCCCAAGTTCCCAAGGAACTTTTCAATGAAAACAAACGCAAACGAAGAAGTCTAAATTAAATTATACTCCTCCAAAACCAAAATACAACAACTCCAAAGACTCCCAAAATGAAAATAAAAGAATTAAATACACTCTCTAATAGTTTAGAGGACATAAGTGCTACAACCTCCCCACCTTAGAAAATTTCGCCCTGAAATATAAGAAGCACCAAAACCAAAGAAGGCCACTTAATCAATAAAAGAAAAACATAACACTAACCCAAGCTTAGATCCATTTGGGATACGTTCCAGAATCTCGGTCCAACACCTCGGGGTCCCAAAGACACCCAAACACCAAGAATGGTAGGAAAACCTTACGGATGACTCTTCAATCCACATAACTCGCTGTGGTCTACGAGACAAAACAACAATTACCACAACAACAACAACAACAACTACAAGAACTCCTCGAACTCAAAGATGTGATCTATGCCTCAACCACCGACTATATCCAAATCGTTGCCGAGTGTTCAATGTTCGGACATGGAGAATAAGAAAGCTATTCGCACACAAAGCTCCCAATCAATTTTCTCGTAGCACGAGAACATAAAACAAAGCACGATTAATCCTAACAACGTTACGGCACATCAATGCCCGGCAATTCTAAGTCCTTACAAAATAAACATATAACATGTAACTAGCAACTCAGGCTTGGTCTAAAAATAATTTCTCAATACAATGTTTAAGATACCCTATTCAGGTTGAAGAAAATTTCTTATTTTTCCCCATTTGTTTATTCAAAATACTTTGCTTTCCCAAAAGGTGTTCAAACTCGCACCATCATGACCCAAATACATTTTTAACTGTCCACAACAAAACTCAAGGATTTTCAAACCATTAGTGTTACTCATAACACCAAAATCATTTTTCTTTTCAAAATATATTTTTTTTGTTTTTTAAATTCAGCTTTTTATTAAACCAAAAACTTACATTTCAAACCAAAACCGTTATAGTTCAAGAAAACTACTCAAGGCCACAACACCAAAAATAATTTTTTTTAGTTCTCCTCAAAATCATCCCTTAGCGTTTCTTCGATGAACCACAACACAGTCACCTAATAAAACCCATTACACCCACGGTGATGTCACAAAATCAACACCAATTTCCACGATAAAAATCCCAAGAAAAAATTTCCAATGTGCCAACAACACGATATAGCATGAGTAAAGAAATTTCACACCCACTAATTACACAACTGCGTAAAAGCACTAATATGATCAAGGTTTACAACCGTAACCCCAAACAAGTTACCACAAGCTCAAAACAACATCCTAAATATCCATACAGAACTTAAATGCCACACAATGACACCATTCAATTACACAACCCTCAATTCCAAACTATTTCCGAGATGACTATATGTCAACCAATCCCAAATACTAACCAATCAACTATTCAGCACACTATCCCCCACCAGTCTCCAAACATCGACATACCACTTAACTTCACATTACTCAACATCAACACCAACACCAACACCTTGCCCAACCTTACTAACTCCGAATAGAGTTCTATACACAACCTCACATGTTCTTCGAATCCTTCTAGATTCCTCAAAGTTAACCTATAGTACTCTGGTTCTCAATTCACTCATCATACATATGCCTATGTGGCATGCACTTCCTCACTTCATATTTGAGTCCAAAATGGTCTTCTCAAGTTAAAATACAACACACCCCTTAAGTCAATCCATACACCAACATTTCACACCACGCACGCAAGGACCGATAAGGTCAAAACAACTTTGATGGAGCGCACCAATCGCTCTACACAATCTTACTACTTCACTCGGAGTTCCACTATCCAAACCAAACAACAAACACCACGCCAAAGTGGCTCAGCACTACCAGACATTAGGCTACTCTTAACAACACATTAAACACACTATTGCCACACCAAGGCAACCTCCTAGGATTGTCCCATGACCAATCCCCTTTGATACAACATTGAACAACCTCCAACCATGCATCGGTACACGCCACGCAAGAAAAACCCATTACTTACTGCTCAACATCTCACCCTTAACCCCAAATGGGTTATTTTAACACTAATGCCCTTACTTTGCCAATGTACGTACAATCCCAACCAAATTCACAAGAAGGAGTGTCACATATTTATTCTCTTGTACCAAGCTAACTCGCAAAAGCTTACCATGCTACAACACCACTGACACCACGTAATAACCCAAATCAAACAACAAGTAAACACAACGCCTCCATCCATTAGTGACCAATAAAGTCAACTCTTTAATCCACATTCTATCCCATCACCCATTATACAAGTACAACCAAGACACTAAGTCTCCTAAACAACCTACTAGCTGCCAATACTTATCGACCAATTACCTTAAACCAAGCCCCGATACATACACACTACATGTCACGACCTAAACTTGCCCCTATAGGTTTAGCGTTGTAACTGGCCAGTAATCATTGGATTACCAAAGGCCTCTATACAGAATAACATTTAATTAAGGGGCTAGGGAAAGCAGATATATAAAACATATATAGTCCATTGAGCTGTGTAGACATACATGGGACAATAAATTGAACTTTTAAGCAATAACCTATATATAACATCAAGTATACACCCACCTTACATAGCCATTAAACACAACACAAAAGGACTATTCACAAAACAACAAAATTCATAAACTTATAGCTAATTCGCAAAATTCGACCACTTGACTCTTTTCGGAACCTCCTCGGGAGGCACAATGGTGGGCCGACAAAACAAACTCCAGGAAATCATCATTGAGCCTACCCATGCACCTGGTCACCTACATACATAAACAATAGAGTGAGCTGAAGCCTAGTGAATAATAACAAAGTAAAGATTTTAATAAATGATGTCCATAACAGATTCAAATTTCAATTCTCTTATCAAATTGGAAACATAGTCATGTTCATAATCACGTTTAAATCATGTGTGGTACATCCATTAGCATTAACATATCACTTTAGTCAAGTATATCAAGTTCCATAATGGAACCTCTGATATGGGGTAACATATCTCGTACGTGGGCCATGATATTATTTCCTCCGGGCGAGGGCTTGTGCCACAATATTCTCCCCTGGATGAGGGCCTCATGACCATAAGCCATAGTATTGTGTTCCCTGAGCGAGGGTGTAGCTTGCTTTTTGTGTTCCTTTCGGATATGATAGCCCTACAGTTCAAACTCTCGTGATTTTGAATCTGATTTCATAAGTGCAATGTGAAATAGATAAACACAAAAGAGTCCAAATCCGACAAATCTTTTAAAAAATTTATTTTAAATCAAAAATGCCAAAAATGGGCTACTTTGCTAGATTACAGAGTCACCACCTAAATGTTTTTGAAAAATTTAGGAAACCCAAGACTTGTGCCAAAGGCCACTTATCCGTCATCACCAAAGTGTCTCAGCTTGGGAACTTAGGTACGAGAGGGGAATGTCATGAATTGAGTACCCCACTTGCTTGATCAAAGATCGGCCTCTACTAATCATGATATGATTCGTATTTACATTATATGCTCTTGTTCCGATTATTAGGCTAACTTTACTAAATGATGCACACAAGTATAGACTAATTTATAAAAATTGGAACACTTTGATTTCATGTTTGTTTCGAAAAATTGTTTTGAATTTGTACCACTTGAAAAAGTGACCTCATATGTACATTCATCAAGTTATTCCAATTCAAGCAATTTAGCCTTCATCCATAGGCATTCAAAAGTTATATCACTTAAGCACTTAGCCTCATGGTAATCATGCTTGACATGGCAACAATCATACGCATGCGATATGCTTAAGCAATAAGTGCTCACCTAGTGCTCACTTAGTACTCCCAGGGCAAGCCAAAGAAGATAAAAATAATTAGAAGAGATGCATGATCCTTACTAATGCAACATGAATAATGCAACACGTGCGATATGCAATTTAAATCGGCTCAGCTACTAACCTGGCATGTGAATCAATTTGATAGCATGCGATTTGAGCATGTTTTCAAAGAAGTAATAAATAACAATGTGAGTTAGAATGATGCACCGAGCCTAATGCATGCAAGACATATGGATGCAAATCATGAAAAATGCTAAACGAAATGTGATGCTCTAAACTATCCATCATAAGTGGAAAATAAAAGGGAGAAAGATGTGAGGTTGGAAGACATACACATTATTATAAGCTTGCCCTCACGCAGGAGGGTCCGAATAAATAGCCTAGCTAAGCTGATTAACTAGCTATTAAAAACCAAATGAAATAAACTAACTACGCTAGGTAACTATTACAAATTGAAATTAACTAATTAATTACACTAACTAATTAGTTACAAATGGGAATTCACTAATTTAATTAACAAATTAACAACTAATTGAACTTGAGCGGGGTAGTGAACCGTGCATGCCAATGCGAACATCCTCCTGAAAACTCTTCTGTTTTGCTGCCAGGACTATTTTGCCTGCAGAAAAAGCTTCTGTTTTGCCTTTGCCTCTGCTTTTCCTTACACACTGCCTGCTGATAGAAAAGTGGCCAGTCGGCCAGAAGTAGTGGACGGCTGGCTACAAATAGTGGCTGACCGACCACTAATGTAAATATGGCCTTCCTGCAATTAAAAATGAACAGAGCAGAAATAGGGTGTTTCCAGGGGATATTCATCCTCTCTACCTCTTCCTATCATGAAATTGCTTAAAGGAGGGATAGAATCGATTCACAAATCATCAATAATTGCAAAGTTGTTGCATGATAATCTATAGCTCAATTGGACAAAAGCTCAATGAGGGAAACCAAATGACCAACAAAACCACCTCCCTATCATGAGATGGATCAAGGGAAGCGATTGACATTTGACTCTCAAACCATTATCATCACTAATAAGTATGAAATGGTCTAAGACTCAATGGGTTCAACTAACGTCCGGTTGAAACCCAAACCATATTATTATCTTATTCCATTTTAGCCCCAATTTTATTAAACTATTTTAATTACCTTTCCATTCATTAGTCAATTAAGTTCAATAATGAAGATTGAGTCGACTAATAGAGAGAAGTATCAAACAAAGGATTGTTTTGGGCATGAGAGAGATGTCATGCTGTTAGTAATGAACCTCCAAGGAGATTAAACCATTAAGTACAATGATCTCTATCTCAAGCTTAAACAACCAATCGGTTGAAATAACTCTCAAGGCAATGAAAAGCCAAGAAATGAGAGAAATGCAAAGGTGATTAAAGATGATCACAGGTATGGAAAATACTAAATAAATGCTATCAACTCAAATGGGTTGGTGTCTAAGGCCTAAAACACCAAACCTATGAGGACCATTACACTACAAGCCTATCAAACAAAGCATGAATGACATGAACAACTTAAGATAGTCCTAAAATAGGCTAAAATAGTGCTAGAATTGAAGTCAAAAGAGCTAAAGGAGTAAGCTACAATCATGAAGAATTTAAGCTAGTAAACAAGCCAAGGGAGGGATGGCTAACCCCTCCATTTTTGGGACTTCAAAATATGATTTTTAGCCTTTGAAAAACTCTGAAATTCAGTGGTAAAAAGTTTAAAAAAATTTGATGAAAGAAAGGGAAACACAAGGGCAAAAGCCTAGGAAGCAAGCTTCAAAGAAGGGTGGTCCACCCCTCTACCTTTAATGGCTTTAAACCACAAGTTTTAGCCTAAAAATATAGGTGAAAAACAACCCAAAAACAACAATAAATATAGTAGATAAATAAGGAAAACAAAGCTACAAATTATACCTCTTGAAGATGAGTATCATTTTTGAATTATAAACCACCAATTCACACCCTTAAGAGCTAAGGTGCAAGCTTAAACACCTCAGCAAAGAACCCTCCAAGTTTGGTTTAGAGAGTTTAGGTCATGAGTATGTAAGTTGCAAGAGAGAGAGAGAAATGTAGAGAGAGAAATATTTTTCAAACTTTTGCCCCACAAAATTTTCCTAACCCTATATCATAAGAGAGGGTTTTCTATATACAGAAATATATGAAAGACTCTCGAAAATATCCAAACAAATACAGCTAGTATGGTGCATGCATCTATGGAGACAACTGGCCAAAAATATCTAGTTTTACATAGGTGGATGGCTGTATACCATTAGTGGCTAGCTGGCTCCTAGTGGGCATGCAGGTCTCAGATGGTCAGGCTTAAAAAGCTGCTGTTTTGGTCTAAAAAAATGGTGCAAAGTTGGCATGTTTCTGGGGCTTAAAGCTGAGGTTTTCTACTGAGGAATTCGAGCATTTGACAAGCATATACAAATTCATCATCGGGTGATCACTCGGTGACGCCCAAGTCGTAAGGGCGGTCAAAAATAAGGTGTCCACAGAGGGCCTCTGCTAAGGATACCGTAATTACATCTCAAAGAATTGAATCATCATTCATTCATACAAAATATAGCATTTCAGAAACCTAATCATTACATATCATCAGAAAATAATTACAGTCAAACATAACTTTACAAAGTTATTACTTACAAATAGCTTCAATAGAAAGATAGAGAAAGCAGGCGAGTCGGATAGTCTATGGCACATGACCTACACAATACATATAACAGATACACTTATTTGAAGCACACACTTGGATGGCACTTAACTTATTTCATTTTGTTCTTAGTGTGTTTCTAAGTCTTGTCCTTATTATGGTATCCTAATTAGGGCTTAAGATGCTAAAATGTGATACAAAACACTTAGTCAAATTTGCTAAAAATAGGGTCTTCACTTGAGCGCAACTTCCTTCGCTTGATCAGAGGTTCAAAATAAGGGTGGTTGCTCAAACGGTCTGTAAACTCTACAAAAGTACTGGTTGCATGATTTTTCCGCTCGACGCTTGCTCGAGTGCAAGACTGAGCAAATAGGGTCCTCGCTCGAGTGCAACTATTGTTGTTGCTCGAGTGGTCTGCAAGAATTTTCAAAATTTCTGGAAACATGAATTTTACGCTCGAGCAAAAGTGCAAAACAAAAAGTGGTAGCTCGAGTGCAAGTTCTGTCACTTGAGTGAGGCTACAGAATTCTGGAATTTCCAGATTGCTGTTCATGATGCAAAACTTAAATTCAAAACCTTAAAACACATTCTTTGGGTCCAAAACTTGAGAAAACACTTGTAAACTTACGAAACATCATGAATTAAAGATCATTACACAAAATCAAGGCCCAAAAGCAAGTGAATTATTCGAAAACAAACTTGAATTATATGTATACATGTCATGCATGTGTTGTTATGAACTTAAACCTTCCAAATCACGCACAATGGAGTGTTAAAGTGCAAAACCACAATGAGCTCCCATAATAGAACAAAAATAAGTCCTTGCATGTGAGAATTTGTTGAAATCAAAACTCAAAATCCGTGAATTATGCATACATGTATTAAATTCTTCATTTTCTAGCTCAAATCTCATACTCAAACACTTAAACCTCTTGAATCTATGCATTAGTTGGTTCAGTTACATAACTAAAGGCTTGAATTCTTACCTTAGGTGCTCAATTGAGCTCTAGGTGGCTAATTGTTTGAGTTTCCAAGCTATTTCTTCCAAATTCTCTCCAATTCTTTCACCTTCCTAATAATTCCCCTTAATTGAGCTCAAGTCTTCTCTTTCCTTATCTCTCACGTTTGTGCCGCAAGGATGATGAAATGAGAGTGTGAGTGTGGTTCTAAAATCAACTTAAGCCTTATATACGCTTAATTAGTGGCATTTAACTAAGCTAGGCTTAAGTTAACTAATTTACATTATTTAATTCTAATTACTTTGTTTCGAATCAAATTTTAATTAAGCCTACCATAATATTCTAAAAATTCTAAATAACATAGAAACCAAGTTAATTTTGTAATCAGATGTCGACTAACATCCTTTCACAAGAAACAACCAATCGAATAATACCAAGATCCGCTAACATTACCTACCATTAAGGCACAAGTCTATACCCAACGAAACCATACGTTATTCTCAAAACATGAGTAATCCTAAGTCTCTTTATACCCAAGATAAAGGAATACTCCACCTTTGCATACATCCCTACACTACACCGTACCAGTTCACTAGGTCAGTCCTAGACCAGCCCACCGCGACAACCCGTTGCCAAAACACTAACTCAAAACCAACCACACCATCCATGATCTCCTAACACACCTCGTGCTTTACCGAATTGTCCACAACAACGATAACTCTACTTGGTATTCAACCAATTGCCTTACCTAACTACAGGAAACAACCACGCCTATTCCAACCAATTATACATCATCTACAATGAATAACTCATGGTCTAAATAGCCCAACTAACTTCACTAACCCCGAGGGAAGTAAACCCACAACACTACATCCCAACCAACCACACCCCACCACACGGATTTCTAGGTTACTAGCACCAAAGTCGGAACTATACACCACCACTACCAACACATACAAGTTCAAACCTAACTCTTTGTGTTCCAGATATTCTGACACCACTTACATCCCTTACACCTGACTGACCAAGGTCATGACTAACTCCAAAATCGTACTAACCCAAAGATTACCAACCAACACCAAACATACACGATATCACCCAAGTGAGCATCAAAACTCAACCCTCACACGTCGTCACAAAGGACTCAAAAACACTACCGTCTTTCAAAGACGTACCAACCACCACCAAGGTAATCAACATTAACTCACAACCAACGCTAATACATAACTGATGTAGCACACACCGAGGTACCCATTCTGAGTTCACTACTTCTTTCTAAACGTCTCTATAAAAGAGAGAATATCCATAACTTAGGATACATAACACTAGTACTTTTCCCCAAAATACTAACACAACCACATAACGATTATTTGAACAACAACATTAAGACTTTACTCAAATCACACATCACCTACCACATAACACATAATCATGTTAAGTCTACAAAGATAGTTATCCGTTCTAGCGCTTGCTTAGATTTCCCATTAGAAACAATGTTGATCAAGCGCATTTTTAATAAGACCTCCAAGTTAGTCAACTAGACACCAAATAATATCGATGAGTCTCAACACCAAACGCACATAAAATACAACACATAAGCATGCTATCACTTAGCAGACAACATACAAATGTCCTCACCGAGAATGATAAACCCACTATGGCTAACCACTTCCCACGAGCCCAAGGTTTTCAAACCCAGTTAGCTCTGATACCAAGTTGTCATGCCCCAAATTTACATGGTCCGACTAACGTGAATAAACCACCCAACGATGAACAATAAATAACAACTCTCACGCAAATGAATATAATATAGTCACACAATATATGTGTTTATCTAATTTTATACATTCCTAGATACAACATCTAAGTCGAATGGATGTTTTGTAACTGAAACATGCACCAATGTTAAAAAATCAAATTAAATGACTTGAGGGTTACATCATACACAAGGGTGTAACACTTACAAGAATGGCACACGACTAATAAATAACATAAATGGCCCTTGGCCTGCAAATAATACTGTTCCGAACATAGCTTCACTTCTCAATCCACATCCACACATGTACACCTGAAAAAAAATTTCAGCCACGTAGGGTGAGCATAAAGCCTAGTAGAGAATATTTCAAAAACTAAACATGCTCCACCAACATAAATGATCATGATGCAATACATACATATATGCAATATGCCCAAATGCATTTTCAAATCCATTTGATTCCTTAACAAAATCATTTCTTTCCAATTATCAAAGGCTTCCTCTTAATCAGACATTTTTTCCAATTCAAATCATTCGTTTGATATAAAATCCCTTTCCAAAAACCAATCCAAATATCTGTAGCTCAACTTTTTCTGGCCCCCCTTTTCCCACGAGCCCAAGGTTTTCAAACCCAGTTAGCTCTGATACCAAGTTGTCATGCCCCAAATTTACATGGTCCGACTAACGTGAATAAACCACCCAACGATGAACAATAAATAACAACTCTCATGCAAATGAATATAATATAGTCACACAATATATGTGTTTATCTAATTTTATACATTCCTAGATACAACATCTAAGTCGAATGGATGTTTTGTAACTGAAACATGCACCAATGTTATAAAATCAAATTAAATGACTTGAGGGTTACATCATACACAAGGGTGTAACACTTACAAGAATGGCACACCACTAATAAATAACATAAATGGCCCTTGGCCTATAAATAACAGAACCACCCTACACGGTTCCGAACACAGCTTCACGTCTTAGTCCACATCCACACCTGTACACCTAAAAAATATTTTCAGCCACATGGGGTGAGTATAAAGCCTAGTAGAGAATATTTCAAAAACTAAACATGCTCCACCAACATAAATGATCATGATGCAATACATATATATATGCAATATGCCCATGCATTTTCAAATCCATTTGATTCCTCAACAAAATCATTTCTTTCCAATTACCAAAGGCTTCCTCTTAATTAGACATTTTTTCCAATTCAAATCATTCGTTTGATATAAAATCCCTTTCCAAAAACCAATCCAAATATCTGTAGCTCAACTTTTTCTGGCCCCCCTTCGGAAACTTCAAAATAAGCCCTACAGTTCGGGCCCCCGCGGTTCTGAATCTAATCTCATAAGTGCAATGTGAAATTGATAAACACCCAAGAGTCCAAATCTGGCAAATCTTTTGGAAAATCGATTTTAGAATCAAAAATGCCAAAATTGGACTGTTTTGCCTGATACAGAGTTGTCACCTAAATATTTTATTTTGGAAAAATTTAGGAAACCCATGACTCGTGCCAAAGGCTACGTGTCCATCATCACCAAAGTTGCCTCGGCTAGGGAACTTGGGTACGAGAAGGGAAGGTCATGAATTGAGCACCCCCGCTTGCTCGATCAAAGATCGACTTCTACTAATCATGATATGATTTTTGTCAACATTATATGCTCTTGTTCCGGTTATTAGGCTAGCATTACTATGTGATGCACACATAAAAGTATAGACTAGTTTGCCCGAATTGGAACAATTCAATTTCATGTTTGCTTTTTGAAAAGGGTTTTGATTTTGCCACCTCAAGTGGGCTTAAAGTTTGCGAATTTGCCACTTAACAAAGTGGGCTTCAATGCACATTTATTGAATTATTCCAATTCAAACAACAAGCCTTCATTCATAGGCATTCAAGTAGTTCAACAAGTAAGCATTTAGCCTCATGGAAAGCATGCTAGTCATGGAAACATTCACACTAATGCAAGTATGCTAAAGCATTAAAAACTCACCTAGTACTCCAAGTCAAGATACACAAAAGAGTTAAAAAAATGCATGATTCTAACTATACAAAATGTCTAATACAACACGTGCGATATGCAATTACTAGGCTCGACTACTAATGTGACATATTAATTCAAGACATGCTATCTAAACACGTATTCAACGAAGTAGTAAGCATTTAGCCTCATGGCAAGCATGCTAGTCATGGCAACATTCACACTAATGCAAGTATGCTAAAGCATTAAAAACTCACCTAGTACTCCAAGTCAAGATACACAAAAGAGTTAAAAAAATGCATGATTCTAACTATACAAAATGTCTAATACAACACGTACGATATGCAATTACTAGGCTCGACTACTAATGTGGCATATTAATTCAAGACATGCTGTCTAAACATGTATTCAACGAAGTATTGAAATGCCAATGCAGTTTGAATGATGCGCTGAGCCTCGATGCATGCAATACAAGATGAATGGATGCAAGCATAAGGTATGCTAATTGAAATATGTTTCTAATCTAACCATCAAAAGTAAATAAATAAAAGGGAGAAAGACGTGGGGTTGGAAGACATATACATTATTACATCACGCTCTCATGAAGGAGAGTCCGAATGAATAACTAAGCTAAGCTAATTAAGTTAATTATTACAAACCAAAATGAATAACTAGTTAAACTACTTAACTAATTATTACAACAACAAATGAACTAATTGGCTAACTAACTAATTAAATAATTACAAGACAATTGCAACTGATAGTTAATCTAAGTAACTAAACTAAGCCAATTAGCTACTTTGCCTGGGGAGACGAAGGATGTGTATGCGCATGCTCGATCTCCACCCAAAAAGACCACCATTTGGCTCTTGAAAGCCTCTATTTGCACAATTGAACACTTCCAGAACAATTTTGCTCCACCTTACCAACACTCTGCTGAGATTTGCATCAGTGTCTAGCCGGCCACTGGTGAAGATTGCCGGCCATCTGTCAGCCATGAAAGTGGCCTGCTGGGCCATAGATGGTGGTCTTCCAGCCACCTGCCGGCCATAGAAAGTGGCTTGCCGGCCACTAATGCACTGGTTCATCTTGCTGCTACAGAGGACAAACAGAGCATATACAGGGTATTTTCAAGGATTGTTTACACAATTCATCCCTCCTTTTCATGAACAAATCCAAGGAGTTGTGAACTTAAGCCACAAACCACCAACTCAAGCAATTTCATTGCATGATGGCTTGTGATTCAAGATATGCAAGCTCAATAAATGCAAAACAAGACACAAACCTTCTCCATTTCATGAAAGATCAAGGAAAGAATGTGACCTTGGAGACTTGGACCATTTCATCACTAACAAGTATAAAGTGGCCCAAGCTTTCTTGTGCTCAATTAACATCCGATTAAACACACCAAGTTATTATCTTGCTCAATTTTAATTCTAATTTTTAGTTACTCATTTTACTTTACCAAACATTCTTTAATCCAATTAAGTCCATTGGGTGAATTAAAGTCCTCTAATGGAAAGAGGGCTCAAAACACAAGTTGTTTTAGATATGAAAGAAATATCATACTGATTTTAATGAACCCCTTAAGGGATTAAACCAATAAGTATGAAACCTCAATTTCACACTTAGGAAAGCAAGCGACTTGAAACCAATTTCAAAGAAAAATTAAAAGTCAAGAAAGGAGGGAGGTTGAAGAGATGATTAGTGCTGAAATTAAGTGTGAAAAGCACTAAAAACATGCAATCAACTCAAACAAGTGGTGTCTAAAGGCCTAAAACACCAAGCTTGTGAGGCCTATTACACTACAACTATGCAATACAAGACTCAAATACAATAACCAACCCAAAACAGAGTTAAAAGAGTCCAAAATAGAGCCTAAAGCATGTTGGAATTAAGCTAAAACAAGATAGAAACATAAGCTAACATATAGAGCTAACCAGGCTAGTAAACAAGACACGAGAAGGGGAGGCTAACCCCTCCAAATTTGGACTTCAAAACCTGATTTTTACCATTGAAATACTCTAAAAAATAGTGTTTTAAGGCAAAAAAAAAAAAAAAAAAGAGAAGGTTTGAAAATGGGAAACAAAGGTGAAATGGCGTTATAAACAAGGAATGAAGAAGGGTGAACCACTGTAGACACCCCATTTTTGACCGACCTTTAGACTCAGACGTCACCAGTTGAGCGCTCGGTGATGTTACATATTGTGCTCGTTCGGAGGTTTTAGAGTCTCGGCCGCGAGCCTTGCCTCCGGACTTCGGGGCTCTTTTGTGCTTTGCCTCAGTTTGCGAACCAGGTTCTAGTTTCTCTGTTTTCTCTTCCTGAAGGGAGGGAGAGGTCTCGTAGATCATCTCTCAGTGGCCGTAGGCTACATTTTGTGGTCGTAGGCCATTTTTCCCGTTTGGAGCCCGGTTTTTGGTTTTCGGAGCCGTCGGCCGTGTGCCTCGGCTCGGGACTGCTTAACTACCTCCATTTCCTCCGATTTTTGGCATACATCTTATTTCCTCCCTTTAGAGGAACACTGTGGCCCTGGAGACCACCTTCGTGGTCATACGCCACTTCCGGTGCCTAACAGCCTGTTTTTGGGGCCCCGAACCGCGCATTTTGGCCCCCGAACCTTCGTTTTGCATCCGTTTTGGTCCATTTTTGGTAGAGACCCTATTTTCACTGTTAGGGAGGTGGTAGGATGGTGGTCGGCCACCTCTTCCCCTAAAAAATTAGTTTTCTCATTTTCTCTCTCCAAAAGCCGATTTTCCTGACAGAAAGCTGGTTTTTCCCACTTTTGAGCCACATTTTCTGGCTTTTCATACTACCATTGTATTGTCCTCATCTGGGAGGCCACCAATATGGGTAGGCCGGCCAGAAATTCACCTTGATCCTTTTGAACCTTGCTTAAAAGCTAGCTTTTATCTCTCCTGGGTCACTTTTTCTGGTTTTTCTCTACAGGGCTGTGTTTTACTCATCTGGGAGGCCACCTTTCTGGGTAGGCTGACCAGCAATTGTTCTTGAGCCTTTTGACCCCTGGTCGGCCGACCAGGGGGAGTGGCCGGCCTGCTTATTGCTTTTGCCCTTTATGAGTGTAATCCAATTGTGCCAACTAGAGACCATTTGGTGCATCATCCATACACGTTTATGGAGGATCTTTGAAGCTTCCAAGAGAAGCTTTGCCCTCTCTTCTCTATAATAGAGGCCCTCCTCTTCATATATAGGGGTTAGACATTTTTTCTTAAGGCACATAGCCTCCCACCTCCATTGCTACTATTCCAAGCTCCAAAACCCTAACTTCCTTGGCCCATTTACACTACAACCCTTAGCACCACACCTCCATCATCCATTCCAGCACCTTGGAAGCCATTTTCAGAGGTTGAAAGCTCATCAACTTGGTCCAAAAGCTGCTGGAGGTCGGCTCTTCAAGGGTAAGTCCTCATTTTCCCTTTTTTTGCATTATTTTGTCCTATACCTTAGCTCCATTTGCAAGCATTTTTGAGCCTTGGTGTAAACTGAAGATAGTCTTATTTTGATCTCTTCTTCATGTTTGTTTAAGAACACTTTTATGTTTGAGGCCTCCTACACCCTTGCATGCTTTACCCCTCTTTGTAGGCCTATTTTGCATCATATCTTGGTCCTATTTGTGAGCACTTTCGAGATTTTCTATAAACTATAAAGTGACTTATTTTGAGTCATTCTTCAACTTTGTTTAAGGAAACTTTACTGTTTGAGGTCATCTACTTACTTGTTTGTTCAATCTCTCTTTTAGGGCTATTTTTGCACCATACTTTAGCCTTACTTGTGAACATTTTCGAGATTTGTTATGAACTGGAAAAAGTCTTGTTTTGAGCTCCTCTTCAAGTTTTGTTAAGGTCCTATTTCTGTTTGGGGTCATCTTCCCCCTATGCATGCTTCATCTCTTCATGATTAAGGCTATGCATTAGAGCACTTGCATTGGCCATGGTTTGGCCTCTTAGCCACTGAAATCCAGTGGATTTTCAGTGGCTTTGATGAGGTTTTGAGCTTTAAAATCATGGAGGGGTGACCCTCTCACCCCTCATTTTCTTTACTAGCATCATTGGCTTTTCAAAGGGGATCTATTTTGCATGCATTGGAGTCACTTTTTGGGCCCAATTTTGTGGGTTTTAAGGTCTACCTTAAGTCTTTCCGGGGCCCTTTTGATCATATTTTATGTCTATAGTGCATGTGTAGAACAATTCCATTCAAGGCCTTTTTGGCTGGTTTGGTGAGTTCTCATTTGCTTCATATATATGCCATATAAATCATGTTTGCTAGTCAATGTTGCATGCTATTTTAGTCTATCATTTTAGCATCTTTCGGCCATGATCTAAACTAGAAATGTGCATGTTTTGGGACTGCCTTGGCTCTGTCTTTAGACTTCATGATCAAATAAGGCTTGCTTTGTATACTTGTGGTCCAATGCATGTGCCTAGTATCGAGTTTCGCGGCCTATTCCATGCATCGGGTGCCATATTTCCATGCTTCGGGACCATTGAGAATTATGTTTCAATGCTGAAAATTACATGTTTGAATGCCATGCTTCATCCTTGCCATGTTTTGGTAGAGTGGCATTCAATGCCTTAGGTTCGGTCTTCGGTTTGTATGCATGTGTGCACGCATTTTGGTCATCTCATTTTCATCTATCGGCTACTGATGTGAGTGTCGCTGAGGTCCACTCATGTTGGTGTAAGTCCATTATGAATTGTGTATGCCTTTTCAATTCATAGCATTGCGTATGCTAGGTTGCATGTTAGAGCATTGTATATGCCATGTTACATCGAGCATTGTATCTGTCATATCATAGCATTGCGTATGCTAGGTTGTATGTTAGTCGCATTGTGTATGCCATCTCATTTGCATTGTGTTTGGGATAGGAGTTAGCCCGAGCACGAGAAACGAGGGACGTTTCGTACTCCGAGTGACGGAACGTGTCTCAATTCCCTGTCGCCGACACTTTGGATTACCCATGATGGAGTTTAGGTCTTGTTGTGTTTTCATGTGCATTCATCTCATATTGAGTTGTACAATTCAACTCCTCGGCCATCATGCATCGATATGCGTGATTGGTGGCACGAGGATCGGGGACTTCTCTCCCTTAAGAGTAGTCATGCATACATATGTGAAATACTTTGCCATGCCCCTTTCTTGCTCTCTGTTGCAGCAAATCAGAAATCAGCAGCTTTCTAAAGCCTTGCATAGCATTCCGGCATTAATTGCAAACAGAGGCGAATTGGGGCATCGCAATGGATTTTTGCGCCAGGCAACTCAAGCATGCATCTCCTATTCGGAACAGAGCTGAGGCAGTCCATAGGCTTGCATGCTAATTTACTCGCTTTCCTAGATTAATTTGTTAATTAATTAGGGTTTTATAATATTTAATTATTCATTTCAGACTGTATTATCATTCGGACTGTATTATTCTTTCGGACCCTCCAAGCGAGGGCAATGTTGTAATAAGTGTGCGTGCGTGTGATGTATGTCTTCCAACCCCTCGTCTTTCTCCCTTTTATTTACCAGCTTATGATGGTTAGATTATGGCATTTTTCAATTAGCATACAGTATGATAGCATGTTTACATTCATTCATCTGTCTTGCATGCACCGGGTTCGACGCATCATACTAACTGCATTGTATTTCAATTCCGAGTTGAATATGTGCTAGCTGTAGCATCATCATATGCCATGTTTAGAATAGCCAAGCCTATCTTAGTTGCATTTTGCATATGTTGCATTAGGCATTTCAGCATAGTTAGGATTATGCATTGATTTCTAACATAGTTTCTATTTTGGCTTGGAGTACTAGGTAAGCTTTTATGCTTTAGCATCCTTGCATGTGTGTGAGTGATTGCCATGATAGCATGCTTACCATGAGGCTATGTGCTTATATGATATACCTGCCTGAATGCCTGTGGGTGAAGGTTGGGTTATCCGAATTGGAACAATTCATTAAATGCGAGTTTTAAGCCCACTAGATAGTGGCAAATCATCTTGTTTTCTAAGCCCACCTAAGGGTGGCAAATCCACATTTTAGCCTACTTGCGAGTAGCAAACCATTTTTTTTTTAAAACAAACATGAGATGTTTTGTTCCAATTCAGGCGACCCAGTCTATACTTGTATGCTGTGTCCAAAGAAGCCCCTCATTTTTGCATGCATTGGCTGCATTTCAGTGATTATTTGGGCATATTTTGGCATATTTTGTTCACTGTTTTTGGCTAGT
>NW_021025114.1:2099620-2109695 GCF_004153795.1 Camellia sinensis | reverse complement strand
ATCAATGATAGGTTTTGGAAAGTCAACCCTCGAGTCTTCAACGCGCGAGACCCGTCTTCGCCCTTTTTGATTATGATTTTATATTTGTATGTTGGCCCGAAGTTTGTATATTGTCAGTATATTAGTCCATGGTTACTTAGCTTTAGAATGGTTCAGTCATGAACAGAATTTCAGTAAGTACTATATTTCAGCTGTGAGTTATTTAATATAGATATGTATGGTTTGTTTTGATGTGCCATGTAAGCACAAACTCTATGCGACAAAGTTTTGAAATACTTCCGTTTGGCCCCCATTAACTCTGTTAAAATACGTTTGGTTTGGTTTGAGGCCGTAGGTAATCTCATGATTACGGCCGGTTTATGTCCTTAACCCAGGAGGGCGGGTGTCGGGTCATTGACAGCACGTGCGGAGGTTATCGCCGCACGTGCAGGAAGGTTGGCCGCACGTGCCTATAATTTAGTAGAATGCTTTCAACTTTTCTCCCCTGATTTTCCGCCGTGCGGTCGTATTAACCCTGTTTTTGGGTTAGTCTGAAATTCATCAAAAAACCAGCTTCCATAAGCTTTTTCAAAATCCAAATAACAGCAAGATTCCTTTTATTAAACCACAACATTAGAGGTATAAATCAACATTGATTTTTAACTCTACATAGATCACAACTTTAGTTAAAGATCACCATTACAACTGAGGATTATATTACCATTAATGAACCAAAAGAAAGACAATAAAAACATAGAAATAAAACATGTAAATCTGAAGCTATTTCCCAATTTAGCATCCCACTTAATTAGCTCAAACAAACCCAAAATACAAGAGTAACCCATATTTAAATATATGTAATGAAACATTAAATAATTTCCATGGATTGTACCTCAATACATTCTCTAGGTTTCAAAACCCAATTGGGGTTGATCACCAATTTCTCAATTTAGTGCTAAATATTCATTAATCAAGGAAAGATTTGAAGAAATTAAGGTTGATTCACTTCACTAGAATTTCAATCTTGAATGCCCTCAAGTTATTCTTTCTCTTCTCTCTTCTTTCATTTTCTCAAGTTCCTCTAGATTTTTTCCACTCAACTATTATGCTAAAAAAGATTGAGCTCAAAGAGGGTTTTATACACTATATAAGGTCTTTAATTATAGATTTGCCCAAACGAAGCCCCTAGTTGAATCAAACAAAAATAAATGTCAATTAAACTTCCCAAAAGGTTCTAAAAATTCCTACTAGGCATGCTTCACATGCTCAGCTTTTTAGTTTTATCGCGGCCCTTCTATGGCTTTCAATTTTTAAGGTTTTAAACATTTTTAATTTAACAGGTATATTCCAATATTTAACGATAGATAAACCATAATCCAAACATTCCATATGTTAAACATAACTTTGGCATAAAATTTACATTAAGCATGTAATTCCTCATGAAACTAGAGAAAATAAGCATACAAGAGGAGTCAGGGTAATTACACTCTCAGTGCTGGACAGAGATGGCCGAGCAAAAAGAACTTTCTTGTGGTTCTTTTCATCTAGTCTTACCCTCTACCAAGTCTTCTACCGCCTTCCGTTCGGGCTGTCTGTTGGCATCTGCAAACAGCTCGTTGCTTTTGGCCTCTTCTACCATTTGATACCAAACCCCTTTTTTGCAGCTCGGCTGCCGTTGCTGTGACAAAGTACTGTTTCGAACATGATTTGGTCTCCTAAGGACCTCTTTAATCGACTCCGGTTTCGTGGGAACGTAACACTGGATGTTAGGTTGATGCTATTAATCGCATGGCATTAACTATGCTTTTCCCAAGATTATGTTGTAAAGAGAGGGGACTTTAATACCCAAAAATTCCACCTACTTCTCATCGTTCTGCCTGACTGGCAGAATTATCTTTGGCCACCGGACCATTCTGGCATGGAAGTGAGCCGATTAAGGGGGGACGTTGTAGGTGCCAAGTCTCTGTCCTCTAATTAGTTGCCTTGAAGGTTTCTCGAGTACATAATCTGCAGGAAGCTCCCTTGGGTTAATTAGGATTCTGTTTGATGTCGAAGTTCTTGACGCCGCCAAAGTAACCACCAGGTATCTATATGAAAGTTGTGAGGGCATTGTATGTAACCTTGCTAGGTTCTTTGTCAGAAAAGGAGATGGCGTTCGTTGCCTTCATTTTTTTGTTTTTGACGGGTAGTTATGCACTTAGTACCTCTCTCTGGTGTCAGCCTTTTTTGATCATCCCTCTGAGTATCACATACCCATTCAAAGTTCCGACGATCCCATGTATTACATTGATTTATGGCCTTGGGGCAGGGCCGTCGACCGGCATCCCATCTGGCCTATTATTTTGGTCCTGGGGGCTGGCTGTATTCCCCTTTCAATATATTGATTCCAGGTGGCCTGCGGCCACTAAGCTCTCTAGATGTTGCTGTTAATGGCGTACCAGTATTCAGTTCGGTGCCCTTTTCATCATAGAAGGTGCAATTGGTACTTCTCATCGTGGGCCCCTCTTGTGTCTCTTCCCAACTTGGCTGGCCGCCGAACGAAGTGTTCATCGTGTATTACCTCTAAGAATCCGGTATATAGGTTTATGAATACCGTTGGTGATGCAGTGCGGACTCTTAACTTCTTGCTTGGGGGTCCTCCCTGTTGGCTCGTCTGACTTCACCCATTCTTTGCTTGGTTGTTCAACCCGTGTTGACTTTTGCTTGCAGTTTTTCTATCTGGGCATCGCTGTTGCCGCCAAAATTTTCTTTTTAGCGCGGGCGTTATCTTCTTTCTTACCTGGGATGTGCTGATGTACTCTCTCCATTAGGGGCCTCCGTCGTAAGGTGTTGCATCATCGTCATTGAATTACTAATTGTTACCCGGCCGGTTAAACCCGTTTGTACTGTGCAATTGGCTAGTTTGTGAGGGCAAATCCTCCCAATCTGATTCAAAAGTCTCTCCAATATCGGACTGTCGTAAGACTTCGAATGTTTCCTTCTACCCAATGTCAAATGAGAGACACTGGTCAATCTCCACTGGTGTCTTTGGTGTTTGTCTGAATTTGGTCACAAGCGTGCCTCTTGCCAACTACGTACCTATTGAGGGCTATAGCTACCATCTTGGCAACCTTTCAAACCAGTTAGACCCAGGTCACCAAAGGCTGGAAAGAAACAAGATACACATAGGAAACTGGTTTTCATCGATACACGGCCATAACCTGGCGAAAAGTAAGCTAAGTGCAGTAGGGTGAACTTCTCCTCATTAAGTAATGAATGGGCCACGTGGAAGCCTGGCAGTTGTAGCGGTTGCGCTCTCAATTCTGAATGAACGGTGAGCTCTATCAACCTTGCTTAACACCTGTTATCTGCTAGTTTGTAAGCAAGGCATGGCTATTGACATCCTTACCTGACGCCTCTATGTTCTGTAGACGCACGACTCTGAACGTCCGCGGGAAAATCCCGCTTTGTTACATTGGCTTCACTTACAGTTATCGGACTCAAATGTCACAGTTTGAATTCTAATCTCGTAAATAAAGCAAGACGATAAATCACCAAAGAGTCCAAATAACCGGCCAAATAATCGTTTAGAAAAACTGATTTTATAAAGAAGTGCCAAACATGGACTGCTTTACCAGATACAGAGTGTCATTTCAGAGTCGCCACCTAAATATTTTATTTTGCGGAATTTAGGAAACCCTGACTCGTTTGCCTAAGGCCACGTGTCCGTCGTCACCAAAGTTACTTCGGCTCGGGAACTTGGGTACGATTGGGGAATGTCACTTCGTGAGCACCCCCACTCGCTTGATCAAAGATCAGCCTTTACTAACATGATATCTTGTTTTTAAAAACACATGCATTCTTATTCCGGTTTATTAGCCTAGAATTACTATGTGATGTGCACAGCATACAAGTACAGACTAGATCACCTAAATTGGAACAAAACATCTCAGGTTTGTTTGTTTGAAAATGGTTTGAAGGTGTTGCTCGCAAGTAGGCTAAAACGTGGATTTGCCACCCTCAGGTGGGCTTAGAAAACATGATTTTGCCACTCTCAAGTGGGCTTAAAACTCGCATTTCAATGAATTGTTCCAATTCAAGCAATCCAACCTTCACCCACAGGCATTCAGGCAATTATATCACATAAGCAGTTAGCCTCATGGCAAGCATGCTATCATGGCAGTCACTCACACTCATGCAAGGATGCTAAAGCATAAACACTCACCGAGTACTCTGAGCGAAAACAGAAACTAGTTAGTAATCAATGCATGATCCTAGTTTATGTTAAGATGGCTAATGCAAAATGCAACTAGAAATAGGCTCGGCTATTCTAAGATGTCATGTGAAATGCAACTTGATAATCATGTATTCAAATCGGTAATGAAATACAATGCAGTTAGTATGATGCGCCGAGCCCGGTGCATGCAATACAGATGAATGAATGCAAACATGGGAGCATAAGAATGCTAATCAAAACATGACCTAGAACTAACCATCAAAAGCAGGTAAGTAAAAGGGAGAAAGACGTGGAGTTGGAAGACATGCACACACTCACGCACACTTATTACAAAATTCGCCCTTTCGACGGAGGGTTCGAATGAATAATACAGAACCAACTAGCTAATCTAAGCTAATCTAATTAAACTAGTTATTACACACGAAATGAATAACAAGCTACAGCTAATTATTACATAACTCTAATTAATCAACAAATTAACTAATAAGTAAGCAATTTAAATAAGCATGCAAACCAAATAAAATAGGCTGCCTCAGCTCTGCTTTGGATGACAAAGGATGCATGCATGCTCGAGTCGCCTTGTTCAGAAATCCCTCGCGACGCCCCGATTTGCCTCTGTTTGCAATTGATCTCAGAAACTTGCACCAAGCTCCAGAGAGAAGAAACTCCACCTTGGGAATCTGTAGGGATGCTGCCGACCAGATATTGGCCTTGGAGACCACTGGTCGACCACTTTTTGCTGCTGGTTTCTGGTTTTCTGCAACAGAGAGCAAGAAAGGGGCATGGCAAAGTATTTGCAACACATATATGCACAACCACCCTCCCTATCATTACACCAGCTCAAGGGAGTATAGTTCTCGACCCTCGGACCACCAATCACGCATCTCGATGCATGATGGCCAAGGAGTCAAATTGCATAACTCAATATGAAATGAATGCACACACGAACACATAAAGCCTAAAACTCCATCATGTATAGTCAAGAGTGTCGGCGACCGAGAATTGAGACACGTTTAATCACTTCGAGTATGAAACGTCCCTCGTTTCCCGTGTTTGGACTAACTCCTATTCCAAACACAATGCAACAAAACATGGCATACACAATGCGGCTCTAGCATGCAAACTTGCAATGCAACAAAACAAGCATGCAAACAACATGCAAGGGACAAGCATGCAAACATGCTGTGCAATGTAACTTAGCATACTCAACGCCAATGGCATGCACAATGCACAATGCTAAGAACCACATGGCCCACTCAATGCAATGTGACATGATTAACTTAACAAAGCTAATGACATGCAAATTATGCTAATGCATGCATACTCAATGCAAGACAACATAAGCATGCAACAATATGAACAACAACTAGCATACACAATGCGAATGGACATGGCATACACAACGCAATGAACCATGTGGAATACACAATGCTCGATGGACTTAAACCAAAATGGACTGACCTCAGTCATGCCCAAATCAGTGGCCATAACACCAAGACTAAGGCATCAAAAGGCAAGACACACATGCACACATATTGGTCCACAAGTTAGGCAACAAGAACACAACCCTTAGGGGCACTCAAGGGGTGACAAAAGTGGGAGCATGGTAAGTCTATATGCTCTGAAATTACATGCAAAGTGAAGTCATATCATGCAAATAGCTCAAATAAAGCATGCCAAGAGACTTGAAATACAAAGCTAGTCAAGGGCTTTACACTACAACCATACCAAGCAATGCTCAAATGACCTAAAGCACTCAAAACAGACCTAATGCAGGTCAAAACAGTGGCTGAAATGGATTGAAATGATAGCATGCTAAGCAAGAAAAAGCATGCCCAAATGATGGCTCGCAAGCAATGCACAAAGCTCAACTCTCAAATACAATTAAAGAGTGATAAACATGAGAGTATGACAAAGATATAAGCTCTAAAACTCCATGCCAAATGATGCCAAGGTATGCAAACATCACAAATATAGCATGCCAGGTACCTCAAAACTCAAGACTAGCCAAAGCATTTGCACTATAACTATACAAAACATGAGTGATATGACTATGGCAGCCCAAAAAAGTCCTTAAACAACCCAAAATATGAATAAAATCATGCTGGAGCATAGCCAAAATATGCTAGAATGATGAGCCAAAACATCATGCATAGAAAGCTAGTAAGCAAGATTTGCTCTACAAGTACATGAGCCACTCAAGAGACAACCAAAACAGCTTTAGATAGAGTTATGACATGCCAAATAATGGTAAAAAACCCACTGAAATGGAGTCAATACATGCTAGCAAGACATGCTACTTGATGGGCCACAAATGGGATTACACTATACATACTAGATGCACGCACAAGGTGACCAAACTAGCCATAGACAGACTTAAGGTAGGTCCTAAAAGTCACAAAAAAGTGCCTGAACCAAGCCTTAAAAGTAAAGGGATACATGCTCCTTTGATAGGCCAAAAATCCAAGCAAACAAAACCAAAAGAGAGGGGGTCACCCCCTTCTGGTTTTAGGCCTCAAAACCACATGCCTACCATTGAAAATTCACTGGATTTCAGTGACTAAAAGGCCAAACAAAGACTAGCTCAAAGGCCTTAAGGCATGGCTCAAAACAAGGCTAAACAAGGCATGTAAGAGGGTAGGAGACCCTCAGCACCCAAGAGGCCTTAAAGAAACATGTTAAGTACTCAAAAATAAAGCTTTTTTCAGTTGAAAGTTCATCCATATGAAGCATGCAAATATGGCTAAGAGTGTAACCAAAATAGAGCTTAAAAAACGAAAAAAGAGGGTTACCCTTGAAGCACTTCAAAACCAGCAGATTTCCTAAGCCAAAACCAACTTTTGAGCTCCCACAAGACCCTCCAGCAACTCAGCAACAAGGTAAGAGTGTTTGGCTAGGAGGTTGTAGTGCAAAAGTGAAGGAATAATACTCTTTAAGGCACAAAATATAGAAGGAGAGAAGAATATAGAGAGGGAGATGTATGTATATGCCCTAAGCCAAGTTCAGAACCCGAGACAAGAGAGAGAGCCTTTCCTCTTATAGAAAAACAAGCACCAAGCTTGTTGAAGAAGTTTGAAGCTAGATGCAATCCCTCCATACACGTGTATGGATGATGCACTCTGTGCACTCCAGCTGGCATAGCTGGCATTCACAACACTTGTAGAATATGCAGGAAGGTTGCCGACCAGTTAAAGTGGTCGGCCCGCCACTTTTTCTGGTCGGCTAGCTAGTTTTTCTGGTCGGCAGGAAATTCTGCTTTCCAGGTCCAACTTCAAATGGCCATAACTCCTTCATATGGACTCCTTTTCAGGTCATTCTTGTGTTCACATTGAAGCCCCAGAAGTAAGCTTTCCAATGGTGGCATCCTTGCATCAAAATTACAACTGTGAAAAAAGTTATGTCTGTTTTGTTCAAGCCGCGCAGTTTTGGTCCTACCTGGATTCATGCCAAACTTCTCCCAAACTAGTTTTCTTATCTCATTTCCTCTTTTCTTCAACTCCAAACCCCTAAACAAAGTGTTTTGAAAGATTTTTCAAAAATTTCATCTCTCTTTCATTCATTTCCAATTTGTCCTTGCTCGGCTTACCAAAAAACGTGACATTTAACAAAATGCGAGTGTCGGAACATCGTAGAAACTTTATTTTTAAAACATTTCGAAAGAGAGGGTTTCAAGGTCTAAAATCTTTTGATCAAGATTGTTTTGGTCCAAAAGGGGTATGAAGTTGAGATTTGGCTCTCTCCTTGCCGAAGAAACTGAACTTTTGCCCTGCACACATTTCTCCACCAAGTAAACCATCAGTAGTGCCCAAGTCTTAAGGGCGGTCAAAAATGGGGTGTCTACAGTTGCCCCTCTTTGACAGAACTCAGAAGTTAAGAAGTGACGGGAGTGAATGTCAAAGCCCAGAGACGACCCATTTTTGACAATGCCGAAGAATTAGACAAACATGCAGGATAACAAAGAAACGTGCCCGCAGGCAGGGGCAAAATGCAAAGGACATGCACGAAGCCGAACATAACTTATGATCATGCAAAGAAAGCTATAAAGAAGCAATTATATACAATAAATGCAACAGTTTTAAGCAAGTGAATAAAAACCAAACTACATTACATGCAGAAAGGATGTAAGAAGATTATGCAATCTTAGCGAGCATGTGCGATAGATACACAAAAGTGAACGAAGTGTGATAGATACACAGAGTGAGTAAGTATGTGCGATAGATACACAAAGCGTGTGTAGTGATAGATACACTAAAGTGAACGTGTGATGGATACACGAAGCAAACGAAGTGTGATAGATACACTAAGCGAACGTGTGATAGATACACTAAAGTGAACGTGTGATGGATACACAAAGCGAGCGTGTGATAGATACACAAAGTAAACGTGTGATGAATACACAATGTGAGTGTGTGATAGATACACAAAGGGTGAATACAAAGTGTGATAGATGCACTTAGTGAACAAAGTGTGATGGATACACAAAATGTGAACACAAAGTGTGATAAATGCACTTAGTGAACAAAGTGTGATGGATACACAAAATGTGAACACAAAGTGTGATAAATGCACTTAGTGAACAAAGTGTGATGGATACACAAAATGTGAACACAAAGTGTGATAAATGCACTTAGTGAACAAAGTGTGATGGATACACAAAATGTGAACACAAAGTGTGATAAATGCACTTAGTGAACAAAGTGTGATGGATACACAAAAGGTGAACACAAAATGTGATAGATGCACTAAGTGAACAAGGTATGTTGGATACACAAATGGTGAACATGAAGTGTGATAGATGCATTAAGTGAACAAGTGTGATAGATGCACAAAGTGAACAATCTATCACACACTCATTAGTGTGTATTCATCACACGTTTACTTTGTGTATCCATCACACGTTCACTTTAGTGTATCTATCACACGTTTGCTTAGTGTATCTATCACACTTCGTTTTGCTTCGTGTATCCATCACACGTTCACTTTAGTGTATCTATCACACTTCGTTCACTTTTGTGTATCTATCGCACATGCTCGCTAAGATTGCATAATCTTCTTACATCCTTTCTGCATGTAATGTAGTTGGTTTTTATTCACTTGCTTAAAACTGTTGCATTTATTGTGTATAATTGCTTCTTATAGCTTTCTTTACATGATCATAAGTTATGTTCGGCTGTGCATGTCCTTTGCATTTTGCCCTTGCCTGCGGGCACGTTTCTTTGTTATCCTGCATGTTTGTCTAATTCTTCGGCTTTGTCAAAAATGGGTCGTCTCTGGGCTTTAACATTCACTCCCGTCACTTCTTGACTTCCGAGTTCTGTCAAAGAGGGGCAATTGTAGACACCCCATTTTTGACCGCCCTAAGACTTGGGCACTACTGATGGTTTACTTGGTGGAGAAATGTGTGCAGGGCAAAAGTTCAGTTCCTTCGGCAAGGAGAGAGACAAATCTCAACTTCATACCCTTTTGGACCAAAAACATCTTGATCAAAAGATTTTAGACCTTGAAACCCTCTCTTTCGAAAAGTTTTGAAAATAAAGTTTCTACGATGTTCCGACACTCGCGTTTTGTTAAATGTCGCATTTTTCGGTAAACGAGCAAGGACAAAGTGGAAATGAATGAAAGAGGATGAAATCTTTGAAAAATCTTTCAAAATACTTTGTTATGGGTTTGGAGTTGAAGAAAAGAGGAAATGAGAGAAGAAAGACTAGTTTGGGAGAAGTTCGGCATGAATCCGGGTAGGACCAAAATTGTGCGGTCCTTCACGAAAACAGACATAAATTTTTTCAAGTTGTAATTTTGATGCAAGGATGCCACCATTGGAAAGTTTTACTTCTGGGCCTTCAATTGTGAACACAAGAATGACCTGAAAAGGAGTCCATA
>NW_021025114.1:1961910-2099570 GCF_004153795.1 Camellia sinensis | reverse complement strand
TGTATTGCCTTCATGCGGCCTGCGTTACAGATCTAATCGATCGTCCAACTCCCTAGTAGAGGCATCGTCAACCAACTGTCCATGAAATCTCTGCAATCCAGCCCGCATTCACAACCCCTCTGAGGAAAGTTTCCTCGATAGGGTCGTGTTAATAAGCAGAAGTAGATAATTGTTCATGTGCCGCAGTGTGATAGCCACACTGCTGTTAGTTGAATAGCTGCGGCAGAGCCTCCCAGATACTTCACTATTTCTCTGGAGTATTTTTAATAAGCCTCTTACAGCTATTCAGGAACAACTCAAGAATATGAGGCTTTAGAGGATTTGAGTAAACTTATGAGAGATTGCCAAAAATAGAGAGATGTGTCGCTGAGAGAAAAGTTCGGAAAGGCGATTTTTCAATAAACAGTGGAGAGCGCTGCCGAGAGTCGTTTCCGAGCGGTATGATGTGAAAGTACATCATAATATAGAGGATTAAGGGTAGGAGACACATCATACCCGGAGAATAAGGCTCCCTGTTGACATCTGAGTGTTGTGTGCGTGTTTTGTTTATCTCGATTTTTTTTTGAGTGTTTCGAGTGTTACTCGATGTGTTTAGGTTGTTTACCTTTTGCTTTCCGTTGTTGAGTCGTAGTGCGCTTGTTCAGTCGTAGGCTCAATACCCCGGTCAAAAACTCATCTCTCAATTTCAAAATAAAATCTTTGCACTCGAGTGCCGTGTCATTCTCCACATCTATGCAAAACAAAATTCTTCTGTTTCGTCAAAACCAGGACCTATCTAAGCTTATAGGTTCCAGACTGCAAAGCAAAAAAAAGAGGGAAAATGTCGGGTATCTGAGTTTGTTTCAACTTCAGTAAGTTCCGAGATTGCATTCCGTGTGTCCTCTTAAGGTCTTGCCAATGCTCCGAAGTATGTGTGTGCCTCTACCTCAAGCTTAGATCAAGTCTGCTTCAAGCCAGAATGGCAATCAAAAGGTCTCCCTGAGTACCATTCCCTGCCAGAGGCTCTTGGCTGTGTTCCAATGAGTTCCTAGGAGACCAACTGCACGTGGAAACTAGAGTTTGAATGGCTGTTTGCCTAAACGCAAAGGTTCGGGATTTCCGAGACTAAAGTCTGGTTTAAATACCCAAGGAGTGTCCTCGGCTTGAAACTTATGGAAGCCCCATAGGTTGAGATAGCTGTATGCACCTCAATTGTTATACTGAACCAACCTAGTCTGTCACCCGTTGGAGAATAGGAAAAGTTTGAATATGATCAAGAGAAAGGCAGCACCCAAAGTGTTCTACGTGAAGAACCCTTGTCAGTATTTCAGAGCCTTTGTACTTAAATTGAAGGTAAGTGTTCGAAGAGCAGAGGGGAGATCCCGTCAGAGTAGAGCGGTTCATCGCCACTCACCCATGCGCGCATGAGGCTTTCTATAAGCGCCGCTAGTAGGTTTTGTTTATTTCTATTATAAACACCTCATTGTATTGCATTGTACCTATCAAATTCTTTCTCATTCATGCAATATTGTATGTACGTTCATTTGAAACTGACGCAACCAGGCGATATTGTATGTACGTTCATTAGAGAAGTTCGTTTAAGGTCATTCACCTTAGTGTATCCATCACACTTCATTTACTTTTGTGTATCCATCACACTTGTTCACTAGTGCATCTTTCACACTTTGTGTTCACCTTTTGTGTATCCATCACACTTGTTCACTTAGTGATCTATCACACTTTCGTTGTTCACCCATTCTCACTTGGTATTATCTCATCATACTTGTTCACTTAGTGCATCTATCACACTTTGTGTTCACCCTTTGTGTATCCATCACACTTGTTCCTTTAGTGTATCTATCATACTTGTCACTTACTTGTGCTGATCATCTATCACATTTGTGTTCACCTTAGTATTCTATCATACTTGTTCACTTGGTTCTATCAACCTTCGTGTTTCACCTTTAGTGTCTATTCATACTTGTTATCCTTAGTGCATCTATCACACTTTGTGTTCACCTTTTGTGTATCCATCATACTTGTTCACTTAGTGCATCTATCACACTTCGTGTTCACTTTAGTGTATTTATCATACTTGTTCACTTAGTGCATCTATCACACTTTGTGTTCACCTTTTGTGTATCCATCACACTTGTTCCTTTAGTGTATCTATCATACTTGTTCACTTAGTGCATCTATCAACATTCGTGTCACCCTTTTAGTGTATCTATCATACTTGTTCACTAGTTGCATCTATCACACTTCGTGTTCACCTTTAGTGTATCTATCATACTCACAAAGTGTGATAGATGTACTATGTGAACAGAGTATGATTGATATACTGAAAATGAACACAAAGTGTGATAGATGCACAGTGTGAACAGAGTATGATTGATATACTGAATGTGAACACGAAGTGTGATAGATGCACTTTGTGAGCAGAGTATGATTGATATACTGAAAATGAACACAACGTGTGATAGATGCACAATGTGAGCAGAGTATGATTGATATACTGAAAATGAACACAAAATGTGATAGATGCACAGTGTGAACAGAGTATGATTGATATGAATGAAGTGTGATTGATATACTAAATGTGAACACGAAGTGTGACAGATACACTTAGTGAACAGAGTATGGTTGATATACTGAAAATGAACACAAAGTGTGATAGATGCACAGTGTGAACAGAGTATGATTGATATACTGAAAATGAACACAAAGTGTGATAGATGCACAGTGTGAACAGAGTATGATAGAGATACTAAATGAATGAAGTGTGATTGATACACTAAATGAGTGAAGTGTGATTGATACACTAAACGAGTATGTATGTGATAGGTACACAAAATGAGAATGTGTGTGATAGATACACAAAAGTGAATATGCACATGGTAGATATACACTAAAGGAACAAGTGTGATGGATACACAAAAGGTGAACACAAAGTGTGAAAGATGCACTACGTGAACAAGTGTGATGGATACACAAAAGTAAATGAAGTGTGATGGATACACTAAGGTGAATGACCTTAAACGGAACTTCTCTGAATGAACTGTACATACAATATCGCCTGGTTGCGTCAGTTTCAAATGAACTGTACATACAATATTATGCATGAATGAGAAAGAATCTTGATAGGTACAATGCAATACAATGCATGATGTTTAAGAATGCAATAAACAAACCTAGCGGCGCTTTAGACTTTAGAAAGCACCTCATGGGGGGAGTGGCGATGAACTGCTCTACTCTGACGGGGATCTCCCCTCATGCTCTTCGAACACTTACCTTCAATTTACAGTACAAAGGCTCTGAAATACTGACAAGGGTTCTTCACGTAGAACACTTTGGGTGCTGCCTTTCTACTTGATCATATTCAGAACTTTTCCTATTCTCCAACGGGATGACAGACTAGGTTGGTTCAGTATACAGAATTGAGGTGCATACACGCTATCTCAACCTATGGGGCTTCCATACAGATTTCAAGCCGAGGACACTCCTCTGGGTCTTTAAACCAGACTTTAGTCACGGAAATCCCGAACCTTTACGTTCTAGGCAACAGCCATTCAAACTCTAGTTTCCACCGTCGCAGTTGGTCTCCTAGGAACTCATTGTGAACACAGCCAAGATGCCTCTGGCAGGGAATGGTACTCAGGGAGAGCACTTTTGATTGCCATTCTGGCTTGAAGCAGACTTGATCTTAAGCTTGAGGTAGAGGCACACACATACTTTGGAGCATTGGCAAGACCTTAAGAGGTACACACGGAATGCAATCTCGGAACTTACTGAAGTTGAAACAAACTCAGATACCCGACATTTTCCCTCTTTTTTTTTGCTTTGCAGTCTGGAACCTATATAGCTTCAGATAGGTCCTGGTTTTACGAAAGAATGAATTTTGTTTTGCATAGATGTGGAGAATGACACGGCACTCGGAGTGCAAAATGATTTTATTTTTGAAATTGAGAGATGAGTTTTTGACCGGGGTATTGAGCCTACGACTGAACACAGCGCACTACGACTCAACAACGGAAAGCAAAAGGTAAACAACCTAAACACATCGAGTAACACTCGAAACGACTCAAAACAAGAATCGAGATAAACAAAACACGCACACAACACTCAGATGTGCACAGGGAGCCTGTTTCTCCGGGTATGTTTCCTACCCTTCCTTATTTATGATTCTCACATCACTCGGCCCTCAGGCTCTATTTTTCTGAAAAGCCCTTTTCTCACTTTTTCTCTCAGCGCACATCTCTCTATTCTTTAATCTCTCATTTTTTATCCCTCCCTTGGGTGGTTGATGGATTGGATAAACAGAAAGTTGTGGGCTCTTGCCCCTAGCATTCCGCTAGATTCTTTTTCTTTTGCACACAACAGTGAACTTTCCCAGAAAGGGGTTGCGATGCGACTGGATGTGCAGCAGATCTGCAATGGACATTGGTTGACGATGCTCTACTAGGGAGTTTGGACGTGATTAGATCTGTCCAGATGAAGGAATAAAATATCCTGCTCCATTTCAGTTCGTGCTTCGCACTTAGCTTGATACCTCGCAGCTTGGAGGATGAGAGAACTTTCGGCATTTTGCTGTTAATTTCTGTTGTGCCCTTTTCTGGTAGATACGGTGCCTTTTCTGGCAAGTATGTTGACAATGGGGAAAAGACAGAACACCTGATTTAACTGTGCCCCTAGTTCATTATTTTGACCATTTTTTTGTTTTTGACGTTCTGCTAAAACAATTTTGACCAACATGAGAGTTAGATTAACATGCTTGTTCGATTTTCTGATTTAAAATCATGCAAGTTAGGTTATGAGCACTGGAAATTTTTCTTTTTGGGTCCAAGAAAATGGTCTAATTTTGGAAAAATGGAATAATTTTCGAGAGAATTAGTCAACCTCAGTAAAAACTATTTTTGCAAATGGCCACTGCTTGACCAACGTAGAATTGACTCTTGAGATGCACAATCTCAGATCCAAAAACAATGGAAAATTGCCCCTTGTCTGAAGGACACTGCACGGCAACAGAAAGTTTCCCCTTGTTTGAATAGCACCGCAGCACGCTGTATGGCAACGGAAAGTTGCCCCTTATTTGAATAGTACTACAGTGCACTATAACCAGTTCTCATGGTGAAGGTCACAACTGAACTCTCGGATACGGAGAAGGCCAAGATGACCCGTTCAATCTCATAGACAGGACAGTTGAATTCGAAGTGTTTTATGGCTAGACTTCAGAATGAAGTTGTCTACGTATCCCAAACATGGGAATCAAGCCTTACGTAGTTCGGGGTTAAGGTACACTCGGGTATTAACCTCTCATTTTGCGCTCTAACTTTTGCCAAGGCCGCCCTTCCAGGTTTTCAACCTTTCGAGCTTTGTTTTTCTTTCTTTTTTTTCATTTCTTTTTCATTTTTTTTCTTTTGTTCAGAATTTTTCATTTTCTTCACTTTTCTTTTTCTCTTTTTTTGTTTTTTTTTTTTTTTTTTTTTGCTCTAACTTTTGCCTGGGTCGCCCTTTCAGGTTTTCGGCCCAGCGAGCCTCTCAAGGGTAAAAGTGTAGCTTTGTCCATGTCAAATGGTTTTGAGATCTTGAAGCCATCTGAATCCAGGAGAGTGACTATTGTTCGCTGATGATGTAGGAGTCCATCCAATGGGGGCTGAATTTGCCCTTAATGTTGTGGATAGGAACTCAGTTGCCTTCCAACAATACTTTCTTCTTTCCTCCCTTCTGGGATTTGGCGTTCTTGCCAGTCTGCAATGGTTTGCGAAAGGACTCATCCTTTGAATCTTTGAACACATTTGACATTTTTGTCCCTAGTTCAAGGGCTGCTTCTGATCTAGTTTTGCAAGCTTCCTTTGATCACATCTGATCTTCTTGATCTGACTTTTCTTGCCCCTAGTTCGTAGGCTGCTTCAAATCTGGCCACACAGGCCTCACATTGTGGTTGACCATTGAACATTCTGAATCCAAGTTCAAGGTTTGAAAGCAAGGGGTCGAGTCTTGAGGCTGAGAGAGATCCTAAGCTGCACAATCTCAAGAGCGATTCCACACAGATCTTCGTAGGACAGTGCAAAACATTTTTTGAAATCTTTTAATAAAGCGACTAATCGCTCGCGCTGAAGACAATGTAGAACCAATCTAGATCAAGCCAGGATCCTTCTCAGTACTCACATTAACAAGCATGATTTCATTCATTAAGGGCTTAGCATGCCTCTCTTTCTCTCAATTAGTCAAATTTTTTGCAAAACCCGAGGAATTCCTCCCTCTTCGTTTTCATCACAGTGTTAGAAAAAGTTTTAAAAAACTTAGGTCAATGCAATAATTTCAAGGTATGAAAAAGACACAGTTCTGGTCAAATACCGCCATCTCAATTAGAACTTCTGGAACAACTGGCACAAGGCAGAAGCAAACACAAGAGTGTGAAAATCGCTGCTGTTTCGTTTAGATCTTTTGGCGTAACTGGCTTCAAGGCAGAAACAGACTCAAAAGAAAGCGAAAAGACAAACAAAAAACAAGCAAGTGATGCCTGAGGTAACACCCCCGAAATCACCCGACTCCTATACAACAGGACTGACTCGATACAACAAGACAGACCCAACTGACTCAGTACGAAGAGACTGACTCAATGCAAAACAACAAAAAATGACCCCATACCCAAGTCAAAAAGTACAAAAACCAGCATTCGCAAATGTTCAAAACAGTGCGTGCCATACGCTATATCTGGAGTAAACTGAGCGCCGCCCGCAAGTGGTTCATCCCCCGATCATATCACACTATCCCCCAAGTTCACTGATCCAGTGACGATACACTTTGCTGAGCTTGGTGGGATAATGACCTCGTTGTCAAACAAATCCTGTACTTCGTAGCGAAGACGAAAGCAATTATCGGTGGTATGACCGGTTTGTTGATGGTAAGCACAGTACTGGGTAGCATCATGGGAGAGAGGGAGGTTGCTCGGGAGAGGCCGAGGCTCAAGGGGTTTGAGATGACCTTTTTCAACGAGGATTTGAAAAGCCTTGGACAAAGGCATATAGAGGGCATGGAAGACCCTGTGACCTCGGGGTAGATACTTCGAGGTTTGTGGATTTTTACTGGGTGCACTAGCAAAGGGGTCAGTAGGTGCTGGCTTGGTTTGCCGATTTCTTCCGAGTGCAGGATTAGAGCTTAAACAATCGTTTCTAGTACGACGGCCCTTCTCTCTGTTCTCCCCTTGCTTTGAACTGCTCTCATTTTGAGTGGCAAAAGTGTCATCCACATTTTTTACAGCAACTGCGAGCACTTGTTGTTTATTCAGTCCTTCGGCTTTCAAAGCCTCAACAACCCACAAAAGGTGTTCATAGGGATCAATGTCTACCCCTACCTTATTCTTTCCACTAGCTTCAGCTTGGTCGAAGGTTTGGGTTGCTACATCGGTGCGAAGCCCGGTTGTTGCCGACACATCATTGCCCAAATTTGGGATAGCTTCAGGTTGGCTGAGTTCAATTACAATTCACCCTAAGAGTGGGGGGTCTTCTGACGTGAAATTTCTGGCATGTGATGTAGTCGATGGCGGAGCCGATATTCCAAAGGCTAGATCAGCCACAGTCCTCTGAAGATCGTCGACCATTCCCATCAGCTCAAAAGTAGTAGGCTCGCAGATTTGAGATGATTGGGGTTCCAAGACTGCATGTGTGACAGGTGCCCCAAACGGGTATTGCATTTCAGCATCGGTCTTACCCTGCATGGTGATTCCTTGGTTTAAAGCCACCGTCATGACCACAATTTCTTCTGAACTCTGCGTCATCATGAGTCTGCTGAATTGAACAGAGGTGATGTAACTGGTGACTAACGGATCAGATGAACCGGTGAGCCTTGACTGGCCTTTCTCTACCTTGCCTCAGCAAAGAAAAACACTGGCTACTCTGAACTGAATCTCTGACCGGACAAAGTCTATCAACACAAGTCCAATGTACCCGGGGGATATTGGAGCCTTCTGAAGCTATAGTTCCACGACTACCCTAGCAAACGAGAAAACAGACAGCATCTCAGCCTGATTTCACTGGAATAGATATGAGCATAACTGAATGCCTCTACTGAATTCTGTCCAAAATTCTGCCTGTAAACTGTTACCCTCAGGTAAAACTGATTCTCCCAAACCTGATGCCCTCAGGCCTGATACCCAGACTTGCAATTGATACATACATCCTGTAGAGGCACACTCTAAAAGCACATAGCAAGCAAGTGAAAGCCAAAACACCCGTATAGAGGGGCAGGGTTTCTCTATCCTAGTTTCATCAAGAACTAGGGTTTCACTACGCATACAACGGTTTCAACAACCAATGATCGGGTAAGCAACCTGTCCTAGTTTGGAATGGTCACTACAGATTCCGATATGCACTAGGTCGAATGGTTGGAAAGGGTGCCCCGGTAACAACCAAGGTTTGTGTTCCTATCGTGGCAGAGCCCGTAACTGGTCGACCTTATAACACGCGGCCTCAGGCAAACCGTTCAAGAATAGCAGGCGACGAACACGGTGTCCTAGGCGCACCAATGCAAATGTAATGCAAAAAGACATATAAGTGTAAACAAAACAAGATATCATGAGTTCGAGTCAAGTTCTCTAAGTCCCCAGCAGAGTCGCCAGAAACTGTAGACACGCCCGAATGTCCCGGGAAAATCCCGTTTTGTTCATTGGGCTTCACTACAGTTCGGACTCAAATGTCATGGTTCTGAATCTAATCTCGCAAAGTACAATGCAAGACCGATAAATCACAAAAGAGTCCAAATCCGGCAAATCATTTTAGAAAACTGATTTTTATAAAGAAGTGCCAAAGATGGACTGCTTTGCCAGATACAGAGTCGCCACCTAAATATTTTAATTTGAGAAATTTAGGAAACCCTAACTCGTGCCTAAGGCCACGTGTCCGTCATCACCAAAGTTTCTTCGGATTGGGAACTTGGGTACGAGAGGGGAAGGTCATGCAATGAGCACTCCCGCTCGCCCGATCAAAGATCACCTTTACTAACATGATATTTTGTTTTTGAAAACACATGCGTTCTTATTCCGGTTGATTAGCCTAGAATTACTATGTGATGTGCACAGCATACAAGTATAGACTAGATCACCTAAATTGGAACAAAACATCTCATGTTTGTTTGTTTGAAAATGGTTTGAAGGTGTTATTCGCAAGTAGGCTAAGACGTGGATTTGCCACCCTCAGGTGGGCTTAGAAAACATGATTTTGCCGCTCTCAAGTGGGCTTAAAACTCGCATTTCAATGAATTGTTCCAATTCAAGCAATCCAACCTTCACCCACAGGCAGTTACATCACATACGCAAATAGCCTCATGGTAAGCATGCTGTCATGGCAACACTCACACACATGCAAGGATGCTAAAGCGTAAATGCTTACATAGTACTCCAAGCCAAAACAGAAACTAGTTAGTAATCAATGCATGATCCTAGTTTATGTTAAGATGTCTAATGCAAAATGCAACTAGAAATAGGCACGGCTATTCTAAGATGTCATGTGAAATGCAACTTGATAATCATGTATTCAAATCGGTATTGAAATACAATGCAGTTAGTATGATGCGCCGAGCCCGGTGCATGCTATACAGATGAATGAATGCAAACATGCGAGCATAAGAATGCAAATCAAAACATGACCTAGAACTAACCATCAAAAGTAGGTAAGTAAAAGAGAGAAAGACGTGGAGTTGGAAGACATGCACACACTCACGCACACTTATTACAAAATTTGCCTTTTTGACGGAGGGTCCGAATGAATAATACAGAACCAACTAGCTAATCTAAGCAAATCTAATTAAACTAGTTATTACAAACGAAATGAATAACAAGCTATAGCTAATTATTACACAACTCTAATTAATCAACAAATTAACTAAGTAAGCAATTTAAATAAGCATGTAAACCAAATAAAATAGGCTGCCTCAGCTCTGCTTTGGATGACAAAGGATGCATGCATGCTCAAGTCGCCTTGTTCGGAAATCCCTCGCGACGCCCCGATTTGCCTCTGTTTGCAATTAATCTCAGAAACTTACACCAAGCTCCAGAGAGAAGAAACTTCACCTTGGGAATCTGTAGGGATGCTGCCGACTAGATATTGGCCTTGGAGACCACCAACCGACCACTTTTTGTGGTGAAAACAAGAAAAAGTGGTCGGCCTGCCACTTTATCTGGTCGGCCGACCAGTTTTTGCTGCTGGTTTCTGATTTTCTGTAATAGAGAGCAAGAAAGGGGCATGGCAAAGTATTTGCAACACATATATGCACAACCACCCTCCCTATCATTACACCAGCTCAAGGGAGTACAGTTCTCGACCCTCGGGCCACCAATCACACATCTCGATGCATGATGGCCAAGGAGCCAAATTGCACAAATCAATATGAAATGAATGCACACACGAACGCATAAAGCCTAAAACTCCATCATGTATAGTCAAGAGTGTCGGCGACCGAGAATTGAGGCACGTTTCATCACTTCGAGTATGAAACGTCATTCATTTCCCGTGTTTGGACTAACTCCTATCCCAAACACAATGCAACAAAACATGGCATACACAATGCGGCTCCAGCATGCAATGCAATAAAACAAGCATGCAAACATGCTGTGCAATGTAACTTAGCATACTCAACGCCAATGGCATGCACAATGCACAATGCACAATGCACAATGCACAATACTAAGAACCACATGGCCCACTCAATGAAATGTGACATGATTAACTTAACAAAGCTAATGACATGCAAATTATGCTAATGCATGCATACTCAATGCAAGACAACATAAGCATGCAACAATATGAACAACAATTAGCATACACAATGCGAATGGACATGGCATACACAACGCAATGAACCATATGGAATACACAAAGCTCGATGGACTTAAACCAAAATGGACTAACCTCAGTCATGCCCAAATCAGTGGCCATAACACCAAGACTAAGGCATCAAAAGGCAAGACACACATGCACACATATTGGTCCACAAGCTAGGCAACAAGAACACAACCCTTAGGGGCACTCAAGGGGTGACAAAAGTGGGAGCATGACAAGTCTATATGCTTTGAAATTACATGCAAAGTGAAGTCATATCATGCAAATAGCTCAAATAAAGCATGCCAAGAGACTTGAAATACAAAGCTAGTCAAGGGCTTTACACTACAACCATACCAGGCAATGCTCAAATGACCTAAAGCACTCAAAACAGACCTAATGCAGGTCAAAACAGTGGCTGAAATGGACTGAAATGATAGCATGCTAAGCAAAAAAAAGCATGCCCAAATGATGGCTCGCAAGCAATGCACAAAGCTCAACCCTCAAATACAATTAAAGAGTGATAAACATGAGAGTATGGCAAAGATATAAGCTCTAAAATTCCATGCCAAATGATGCCAAGGTATGCAAACATCACAAATATAGCATGCCAGGGACCTCAAAACTCAAGACTAACCAAAGCACTTGCACTATAACTATACAAAACATGAGTGATATGACTATGGCAGCCCAAAAAACTCCTTGAACAACCCAAAATATGAATAAAATCATGCTGGAGTATAGCCAAAATATACTAGAATGATGAGCCAAAACATCATGCATAGAAAGCTAGTAAGCAAGATTTGTTCTACAAGTACATGAGCCACTCAAGAGACAACCAAAACAGCTTTAGACAGAGTTATGACATGCCAAATAATGGTAAAAAACCCACTGAAATGGAATCAATACATGCTAGCAAGACATGCTACTTTGATGGGCCACAAATGGGATTACACTACACATACTAGATGCATGCACAAGGTGACCAAACTAGCCATGGATAGACTTAAGGCAGGTCCTAAAAGTCACAAAAAAGTGCCTGAACCAAGCCTCAAAAGTAAAGGGATACATGCTCCTTTGATAGGCCAAAAATGCAAGCAAACAAAACCAAAAGAGAGGGGGTCACCCCCCTCTGATTTTAGGCCTCAAAACCACATGTCTACCATTGAAAATTCACTGGATTTCAGTGGCTAAAAGGCCAAACAAAGACTAACTCAAAGGCCTTAAGGCATGGCTCAAAACAAGGCTAAACAAGGCATGCAAGAGGGTAGGAGACCCTCAACACCCAAGAGGCCTTAAACAAACATGTTAAGTACTCAAAAATAAATCTTTTTTCAGTTGAAAGTTAATCCATATGAAGCATGCAAATATGGCTAAGAGTGTAATCAAAATAGAGCTTAAAAAAGGAAAAAAGAGGGTTACCCTTAAAGCACTGCAAAACCTGCAGATTTCCTGAGCCAAAACCAACTTTTGAGCTCCCACAAGACCCTCCAGCAACAAGGTAAGAGTGTTTGGCTAGGAGGTTGTAGTGCAAAAGTGAAGGAATAACACTCTTTAAGGCACAAAATATAGAGGGAGAGAAGAATATAGAGAGGGAGATGTATGTATATGCCCTAAGCCAACTTCAGAGCCTGAGACAAGAGAGAGAGCCTGTCCTATTATAGAAAAACAGGCACCAAGCTTGTTGAAGAAGTTTGAAGCTAGATGCAATCCCTCCATGCACGTGTATGGAGGATGCAATCTGTGCACTCCAGCTGGCACAACTGGCATCCACAACACTTGTATAATATGCAGGAAGGCCGCCGACCAGTTAAAGTGGTCGGCCCGCCACTTTTTCTGGTCAGCTGACCACTTTTCATGAGAAAGTGGTCGGCCAGCCACTTTTTCTGGTCGGCCAGCTATTTTTTCTGGTCGGCAGGAAAATTCTGCTTTCCAGGTCCAATTTCAAATGGCCATAACTCCTTCATGTGGACTCCTTTTCAGGTCATTCTTGTGTCCAAATTGAAGCCCCGGAAGTAAGATTTCCAACGGTGAAAGCCTTGCATCAAAATTACAATTTTGAAAAAAGTTATGTCTATTTTGGTGAAGCCGCGCAGTTTTGGTCCTACCCAGATTCATGCCGAACTTCTCCCAAACTAGTTTTCTTCTCTCCTTTCCTCGTTTCTTCAACTCCAAACCCCTAAACAAAGTGTTTTGAAAGATTTTTCAAAGATTTCATCTCTCTTTGATTCATTTTCACTTTGTCCTTGCTCGGTTTATCGAAAAGCGTGACATTTAACAAAATGCGAGTGTCCGAACATCGTAGAAACTTTATTTTCAAAAAATTTCAAAAGAGAGGGTTTCAAGGTCTGAAATCTTTTGATCAAGATTGTTTTGGTCCAAAAGGGGTATGAAGTTGAGATTTGTCTCTTACCTTGCCGAAGAAACTGAACTTTTGCCCTGCACACATTTCTCCACCAAGTAAACCATCAGTAATGCCCAAGTCTTAAGGGTGGTCAAAAATGGGGTGTCTACAATGTCCTAGGGGTCAATTGTTGTAGAGTTGAAACTCTACGAGGGTTGTGAGCCCTAGTGTCCTCCTTCTATCTGGCCCTCTCCTCTAGCACTGTTCGCAGGTCTGCTGACCTAGGCAACTCCATATGCCTAGATGTTGTTTGGTGCATGTGCGAGGGCCAATAACTGCTTCCCTCCGTATACAACCTCTCTGTCCTCATTCTCTCAGACCTGGAGTAACGAGTGCTAAAGGTTTGTGATTGTGTATTGTCTGTTCTTAGGTTTCTACTTTTCGTCTGAGACGGTGTGACCTGCCTGTCACGATCTTCTGAGTGGCGAGGGTGCGCCCTACTCTTGCCCACATTTTCTTCCACCGCCTCTTTGGCCTTTATCTGGCGCTTCATAGTCTCCATGTCTGCCGCCATCCTCCTTATCAATTCGTCTTGCTCCCTCACGCGATCCTCTAGAACCTAAGGATCCAACCTCCGCCTCTGCCTTTTAGGACTTTGGGAGCAACGAGGACTGGAGCCCGTCTCTTCCATGTATCTCTCCGGGAGTTCCATCGCTGGGGGTCTAACTTTTTCATGGGTGGGATAACAGGTAAGCCTTCGCGTCTCCCACCCCCCTCTGGGGTTTGCCCATCAATAGCAAATTGCGGTAAATGTTCATTGTGCGCTATTGATTTCAACTAAAGAGGAAAACTCGATCAAAAGGTTTGTTCTTTGTGATTGTATTTCCTACAGACGGTGCCAATTGTACGAGCACAGAAATAATCTTCTTGTATAATCTTATTGATCAAGTTTGCACTTCTCTAAACTTCATCGCTTTTCTACCTGAAAACACAAACGTGAGCTAGCCAGCGGGTATGTGCTGGGTACCTCTCCGATGCCTAAGTCCGCAAATAGACAATAGATAATAAACAAAAGCTCTGTGTATTTGAGAGTAAAAATTGTAATCCCTATACATAGATCCTGTACAAGCTTTTATAGATTCTGTGTGGCACAATCCTAGTAGAACTCTTATTCTCTAATGTAGAATCCTCCTAGAAATCACATCTTTAAAAGATAATGCTTATCTTTGAGTACTCTCCTCACTGCTTAACCAAGTGAGATGGTTCAACCTTATACTACGGTTTGGTAACAGCATAACTGAGCTAGCAGAGCCTTGCCTTAAACCAGACTTAACCGGGCTCACTCAGCTCGGCGTTATCTTGGGCATCCTTTAGCTTGGTCTTCCTTCCATCGGTACCTCAGTCTAGAGCATCTAGACCAGGCCACTGGCAGCCACCTTTGACAGAGCTAACAGGATCAAGGACAAAACTACGTAGACCATTACTTCAGCCCATATCTCGGTCCATTTCAACGTTTGGACTTTAGCTCGGCCCAAGTTTACACATAAATTACCCTCTCAAAATAGTTTCTCAATTTGACCAACTTAACAATGTCATATGACTTTTTCTAAAATTATAGGCAAAATAATATATTATTATCTTAAAATTTAAAAAAATTACAGCTGCATGCTCTTTTTATGTTATGGTGCTGATTGGTGATTGTGATTGTGATTTCCATGTGAAGATGATAAAGCCTTTTGATTGTCCCAAATGATGCTAAAGATGCCCAAATGGTTGGATCCCAATTCACTTGTTGTGATTTTGATAAAGACATATGAGGTGCGTTTTTGTTGAGGATTTTGATTAGAATATTGCGCCACTATTTATTTGACATCTATGAACATGTAATTAATATTGCAAACATCTTGAATGTAAGGGCAATTTTGTGCCACCACTAGTTTAATGCTTGTTTATATTGCCATGTATGCAATGATAAAAGCTTCAGTTTTGATTCGATAGAGTTGAAAATGTGAACTTTACAATTACACATCTTATATTATGGGACTAATATGTAGTTGTGTTAATAATCTGACCCATTTATTACATATGACAAGTTAAAAAAAACGTACATAAAAAAAATTAGATTGATCTAACATAAGTAATTACATGATTAAATCATATATATATATATATATATTATAACAGAGGGTGCCTTTATTTATACATCGCATTTGGTCTTAAGACACACCACTACTCAGTTCACACCTTTAATAATTTGAAAAAAACATAATTTTTCTCAACACACACCACAACGTTCCATTCTTGCCCATAGTCCCACACCACTTAGTACACATTTCAAATTCAAAAAAACCCTAACTATTAGACACTTACCACCGGTGGCAGCAGCCATCACCGGCAACCACCATCAACGCCAACAATGGCCACCGTCGTCAACCCTTTTTTTCATCTTCGCAACTGTCATTGCCCACTTCCTAGTCCCGTAAGTCGCCTTCATTCCTAGAGTCCCGCCACCTCATAGATCGCCGCCACCTTTCGGTGAACCACCCCCAGCCCTACTCTCCCTCTGGCGAGACTTGCCTAGCCCTTCTACTCCACTCTCGTTTCTCACCGTCATGATTTCCAGCCCCCACAGTTGAAATCCTGATCACGATTGCGATCATGTGCTGCTCATCTCCCGTGACCCTGGTGGCACACCTCCGACTGAGAGAGATAGATAAATAGAGAGAGAGAGAGAGAGAGAGAGAGACGATTGTAATCGCGACCTGTACTCTCGCAATCTACGAGGTGGTGGGGTTGAGGGAGGGTTGACGACGGCGAGGGTTTGTGGTGATGGGGATTCGCCGGAGTTGAAGAGGGATGACGAGGAAGCAGCGATGAAATGGCAGTGGCTGCAGTAGTGGTGGCTAAGGTTAGGATTTGAATGTGTATTCAATTAAGGTGTGTATTCAGTTGTGGTCATTTTGGTCATTTTAGGTAAGGTCATTATTGTAATAAAAAATAACTAATTAATGGTGTGCTTTAAGACCAAATGCGGTGTGTAAATAGAGTTACTATATAATAGATGGATTTATTATTAAAAATATGTAGGTTGTATAGATAAAAATGAACTAATAGTATGAAAATTGATGTTGGATCAATTTATTTTTTGCATGGATAATTTTTTTAGTTAGTCGTATAAGATGAATTGTTTAAATTACCGAAATAAGTCTAAGTTAATATGATAATAGGTCAATCTTACCATGAAGTTGACATTTTTAACTTCAACAAATCCAGACTCTAAAAGTTTATTGTTACAAATGTGTAGGTAATTTTTATAAATTATTATTTTTTATTGAGAACTAATATTTTTTATAAACTATTTGAGTGTTAGAATATCTCCAACACTTGTCATTTTAGTAAATAAAAACTACTAGAAAATGTTGACAAATGCAAATAAATACTTTACACATTGTTTAATATTAAAATTTATACAAAAAAGTGTTTTGAAATAATAAACATTATTAGCAAGTGTTGAAAATGTTTAGGCATAGCAAAATAAACTCTAGAAACTCTCAATTCTGCTTATAAGCCAATATCGATACAAACTATAGAAACTCTCCATCTCATTTTTATATTGTACTCAACATATGGACACCAATATGATATTGTGAGAATTTTAAAATATAACAACAATTCGAAACACCATTGTGTAATAAAAAACGCAACAAATAGAGTGGATACAAATATTTTTTTAGACACATATCCCATTTAACAAGTAAACAAAATTGCTAAGATCACCAAAGATTTTTTTAATAATAAATCAACAACTAGGTATAAGTTTGGCTGTTAATTTCGAAAAGTATTTGGGGATTGAGCTTGATAGACTGTCTAAAAAGAAGGAGACTTTTTATCATCTCATTGAAAGAGTAAGGTCCAAACGCCTAGGTTGGATATCTTTTCTTCTTAATAAAGCAAGTCGACTCACTCTTGTCAAATCAGTGCTGGTTCCCATCTTGATTTATTACCTTTCCATTTATCGTTTACCCAAATATGTTTGTTAAAAAATCTCTTTCATTAACTCAAACTTTATTTGGGCGGGTCATCCAAACAAGAGGTCAATGCATTGGCTAAGCTAGGAAGCAATTTGTCAGCCTTTATCCACTGGAGGCCTTGGATTAGGAGACATGTCTCTCTTCAACCAAGCACTCTTAGCTAAACAAAGCTGGAGAATCTTAACGTGTCCTGATTCTCTTTTCTCATCCTTCTTCCGAGCTAAATATTGCCAATTTTCTTCTTTCCTTTCTGTTCACATGGCTTCCTCCAGCTCTTGGTGCTGGAGAAGTATTATTTTTGGAAGAGTAGCCTTGAAAAAAGGTATTCGTTGGCAAATTGGGAATGGAAAGGACATCTCGTTATGGCATGATCCTTGGATGCCTTTGTGTTGTCCTGTTACCCTCTCCTCTTTGATTGCCTCAGAGAATAATTTGTTGCTTGACAACCTTTGGGTTTCAGATCTCATAAATCAAGATCTTCACCAATGGAACTCAACACTTTTATCAGCCTCACTTCCTCATTCCATTGTACAATTGCTACAAACAATCCCTCTTTCCAGTTTTGGATTTCCTGATAAACTTATTTGGAGTCCCTCTTCTTTTGGTGAATTTTCAGTAAGGTCTACCTATCACCTTTTAGCACATTTAAAGTCTACAACCTGTTCTATTCTAGAACAAATTTCTAGAGGTGATGTCATTCAACCTTGCTTTAGGAACACTTCTTCTCTTAGCAAAGTGATTCATCCTGCTTGGCTTCGATTTACTTGGAAGTAACTTTGGTCCCTACCTCTACCCTTCAAGATTCAGTCTTTTATATGGCAGCTTTGCCATGATAGACTTCTTGTGAAACAAAATTTGGTCATTAAAGGCTTCCATGACAATTTAGCCTGCCCCCTCTGTCATTCTGGCTTTCAATCTACCACTCACTTGTTTCTAAGTTGTGAATTTGTCCAACTCACTTCTTGTGAATTTGTCCAACAAGTTATGAATTTGTCCAACAATTTAGCCTGCCCCCTCAAACAGTGCCACTTCTGTATCCTATAAGTGCGCCGACTTATTAAAATACCAAAACTTAGAACGTAACCTATAAATTGGAGTAGGAAATCCCTACCTCAGAGAAAACAACCCAAATGGTGAAGACAGAGATGAGTGCCCAAAGACCAAAATGCTCCAAATTGCCAAATGTTCAGATTAAATGAAAGCTCTTGACTCCCTCTATCTTTTTAATAAAGCAACTAGGGTTGAAACACTCTCTAAACAGATCAAACCTAAGAGAGAAGGTGAGTAGGGAGAGAGAGAGGTCGAACCTGGGGTTTGGAATCAAAAGAATATGAAAAAGACTGATCAAATCCCGCTGCTGTGTATTTAAACTGGACAGGCTCGCTCGAGCGAAGACTTGGTCGCTCGAGCGACCAGACACAGAGAATCTACGCTCGAGCCAAGGAAGCCTTGCTCGAGCCAACAACCCAAAAGCTCGCTCGAGCGAAAGAAAGCTCGATCGAGCGAAGAACTCAAACCCTCAGGTCTGAAACCAGACTCACGCTCGAGCGAAGGAACTATTGCTCGAGCGAAGAACAAACTAACTCGCTCGAGCGAAGAAAAGCTCGCTCGAGCCAAGAATGCAAAGCTACAGGTCCAACCCAGACGCAAACTCTCGCTCGAGCTACCAAACCCCGGCTCGAGCGAAGAACCAAAACAACATCTCGCTCGAGCGACAAACTCCTCACTCGAGCGAATAACCAAAATTCTGGACAGCAACACTAGGTTTCTAAACCCAACCAACCTGAACAAACCTGCCCAACACATCCTATAATTCCAAAAGAGAAAAAAAGGAACAACAACAACAACAACAACCATTATACAATGACAGAATCTACGGAACAGTCCGGATACAATAATCAAATGGAAAAAAACCGGGGTCGTTATACTCCTTCTCATCTTTCTCCTTAACAACAAGCTCCCCTTCCACTTTTATCTTCCCATCAGTCTCCTTCTCAACCTTCTTCTCATAAAGTTTCAGCTCATCATTTTTCAAAGAAACTCATATTGCTCTCTATATATAAATTTGTTTAACTTCATCTTCATCTTCTGTCTATCAAAACAATCGCATTCTTCATATGAAAAAAAAATGTTAGAAAAAATTCACGTAAATTGAAAGAAAATGAAAAATAGTCATATCACACCTTTAAATTTTGTAGCATTCGATGTTTTTCCAAAATGATGCTTAATAATGGAGAAGGCGACAACAATGAGAGAACCTCTCTTAGCCATTACAAGAACAGACTCTAAGAGTAATGAAAAGACTAGCGAGAGACAAGCTTATATGCATAGTATATATATACTGATGGTAGGGGCTAGGGGGTGGGGTTTGCAGTGGAAAGAGAGGGTGTGTGAGACGTACGAGAGGGGAAAGGTGATTCGTGGAAGTGGGAGGAGATTTGCAGGTGAGGTACAACTTTTATAGGCAGCTAAAAAAAAGGTACGTGTCTGCTATATATATATACATATAGAGTATATATATATGCTCACATATTTTGAGATATCCTCCAATAGCATATCTTCTTATTTTTAGGCTTTCAAACATTTGTCTAACAATAGTTGTATAATTTTTTTTCTTTTTTTTTTTAAAAAAAAAGTTTATTACTACCTTATTACCTTATTTCATTGTCGAGAATTATATAGATCCTTATTACCTTATTAACTTATTACCCTTTTTTTTTAAAATAAAGTTTATTACCTTTTTTAAAGAATTATATAGATCATTATTACCTTTTTTGAAGTTTATTACCTTATTACCTTTTTTTAAGAGTATATATATATATATATAGACCCGTCACTTTCATTACCTTATTTCATTGTCAAGAATTATCACCAAAATAATAATAATAATAATAAATGAATAAAATAAATAATCAGGTTGTTAATCCAACGTATCTTTGATTTTTGAATTAGCTAAGGACAGTTGTTCATTTTTCTTTCTTTGTGTGTGTGTGTGTGTGTGTGTGTGTGTGTGGATAAATTACACTTTATCTCCTTTATGTTTGACCACTTTCCAACTTTGATTTTTAAAGTTTGTTTTTTCCTCTTTGACCCTTAATATTTTACGTTTTTTTTCACTTTACTCCTAAAGTTAACTTCTATTCAAATTAGATAAAAATATCATAAAAATTGTCACATAATATAAAAAATACATTATTATATTAGAGTTTAAGTTTATATTAAAGGTGTGAGTCATATATAATAAAATAATTTTATGACACATGGCTGTCAATATGTCATTTTCTGTCTAATTTTACTTTCCCACTTTGCCCTTCAAGTTTGTTTTTTCCCATTTTAGCCCTACATGTTTCAATTTTTTCCAATTTACTTTTAAAGCTGATTTCTGTTAAAGAAAAATAGACAGAAAATTTTAACAAATGTATAAAAAAAAAAATAGACATAAAATCACAAAATCAATTCTATAACACCACCAATGCAAGTCAATTCCTTCACAGATGATCGACTCAGTCCCTTTCTCTTTAGCTCCTTCAACACCTCACGATTGTATAAAGGCATTAGAATGTTTGACCCAAGAGGACTAGTCAATTGTCCACAATTGAACAATGTAGAGTAGTACTTTAGACCAAAGAGCTCTGATATGATTATGAAAATCAATGGCAATTGTACGCCAAATGAGAACCCAATGATCACTGATGCCACGCCAAATTGAACTGGCGACTGGGAACGCGATGAAAAGGAGGCCAATGCACAACAAAAAATGGACTAGTGTCATCATAAGCAGCCTTGGAAATCTGTACTTTGCAAGCAAGGTTTCAAAAACGACGCCAGAGAAGATTTTGCAGAATTAATCCCATATCTTTAAAAGCGAAATGAATGTTTTTATTGTTTTCTGTAACGCCCCAAAAATAATACAATGAATCCAACCCACAAGCGAAAAGATAATAGAAATAATATACTTTCATTCATCAGAGTTTGTGTACAAAAGCTATACATGCGATATGCATTCACAAATGTTCATCTTGAATATACAACATGTGATATAATGATAAAAGAACTGAATACAAAGCAGATAATCATATGCCTTATAGGCTTACATCTTTCTAAGTCATTGCTTGGTTACAACAAAAGTGAGCATAGATTAATACAATTAAAGCCATTGGCTATACAACAAGAATACAACAAAGAAAGAAGCTCTTCCTCCCAAAAGTCCCTCCTAGCTATTGCCTTGGCGGAGGCATGTCACCAACACTTGAAAATATTTTTCCCCAAATAGGGCGAACCAAAGCCCAGTAGGAACAATTTAACACAATATATGAGATTTAACGAAGATATAAGCTTGATGTGCATTTACAATGCCATTAGTAAAACTTTCATATTCTGTATAGTCATAAAGTACCAAAGTTCATATCATATTCCATTTTCCTTCAATTCATTTCAATTCATGAGCCAATTTCATCATCTTTCATCAACCTAACTGAGACTACAACTCAATGGTTATCAAATCAACACAATTACCACACAGGCACTTCAATCAGCCAATTTACGAAAATTTTGTCCGCGGGATTGGCACCTATGTATACGCGCGGTTTCAGAACTTTCACCCAGGACACACCGGCCAACTTAGTTTCAATGGAGTCCATCCCTTATCTCCTCCCAAACATGGAGTACATCCCGTTTCTCCTCCCAAACATCATACATATACAATGTATTTAAAACATAGTCATATTCAATGACAACCAACAATAGATTAGTTTTAATTCACCTAATCCTCATGTAATTTCTACAGCAATCATAGCTATCCTCCACCGATAGCCCAATACAGTTATTTTTAAATAGATATTCAATCTCAAGATAGATAATTTGTTCAAATTTCCATAGGTGTGAGATGATGTATAGATTCCAACTACACCGCTTATTTCAATATTCATCCAATTTCATCTTTACAATGCCAATTCCATTTATTTATACAAAATAAATACTTAAACCATTTTAGGAAAAACTCCCCTTTTGATTAAATATCAACCCAAAGGCCAAAATCAACCATTTAGTCAAATTATAACCTCATATTCAACCCCATAACCATTTATAACTCATTTTCTTAGAAACCCCTCTTTTGATTTAACAACCCAAACTCTAGGTTTGTCCATAATACACCCAAAGCCAACCTTTGTTTCACAATCATCAAATAACTAAGTTAAAAACCATATGAAAGTGTAGAAAAATCCTTACCTCAAGCTTAGAAGACCAAAGCAACAAAGGAGAAACTTTAAAGACGTTGAAACCAACTTTTACTTAGATTAAACAGAGCTCTTGAGGCGCTCTACCTTTTTCTCAAAGGCACTAGGGTGAAGATCTAATGGATCTAGCTGAAATAGTAAACAGAAGATGAGTTTTAGAGAGAGAAACTCAAGATCTAGGTTTTTGGAAAGTTTTAGAGAGAGAGGAATGAAAAAGTGATGAAAATGACGTCTTCGCGACCTGTTATACACATAGTTCGCTTGAGCATGAAAAGTGACGCTCGAGCGCCAAATACATTGTTTCGCTTGAGCGTAAGAAGTGACACTCGAGCATAGAATACACACTTTCAGAATTTTTACAGACGAAGGACATCGCTCGAGCGCAAGATTGGATGCTCGAGCGTCCACCCATTCGAACTTTAGAAACGCCGCTCGAGCGTAGAATACACTCTTCCAATATTTGCAGGTCTGCAAAAATACTGAGAGTTTGTAAAGCCTGCTCGAGTGCAAGAATGGCCGATCGAACGGGGGATCAAAATTTGCAAAAGCCCACTCGGGCGCAAGAATGGCCGCTTGAGCGAAGGAACAAAAATATGGGCAACAAAGGTTTAGAAAAACAAGGGACCAACCTGTTCCAAACACACAACTACAATCCAATAACCAAATTTAAAAGGGATTAAGGGGAAATCAACAATGAACAACATCTAGAAACTATAAGCCTGAGTCCGGAACGCAACAAGTGTCATGTCAAAACCAGAATCGCTATATTTTCTATGGGTATCCAAGTGACTTCCCAATTTGTCCTAAAATGTCCAAAGTGGTAAGACTCGAACCCAGTCCACAAAATGTTGCAAGAAACAAAATCAGCATATCAGTGCTTAAAAGTGCTTGTAAGATTGCATAGTCCTTTCCTCTTTTGGGCTTATTAAAAAAGGTCTCTGCAAAGCAAGAAGAAATTTATCATTTTAAGTCTTTTTCAATAATTCACCTGAAATTGTTTTCAATTTTGAAAATTTAAACCTTTTTTATGGAATAATGTTCTCAATTTTTGTGATTGGACAATAGCTTTAAAAAAATTGCCCTGTCTTAACACAAAAAAAATTATCTAGTTTGATTATAAAAAAAAAAGCAAAAAAAAAAAAAAAAAAAAATCTTCATACAGAGAAATTTGTCTCTCTTGACTCAAAGAAATTTCTTTTAAAGAATAATTAATTTCTAATTTTTCTCAATTTTGAAATTTTTAGGTTGAATTGTGTTCGAACAACAAAAACAATGAAAATTTAATGAAAATGATAGTGAAATTTCACTGTTAGATGATAGCAAACTCAGTAAATCTTTTAATCTAATTATTTGAAGCACTTATTTGAATGGATTATTGGTACATTTGATAAGAGGTATCTACTTTTTTATGATTGATCTTCATTTTTTTTTTTAATTTCTAGGCATAAATTGGAAATAGTAAAATTTCAGTTAATTATAAAATTTTCATTAGGTTTACGCAGTGAAAAGTTTGTTAATTTTTTTCCTGAAGTTCATATTGATTATAGATTTTATTTGATAAATCTCATCAAGAGGATTTCAAAAATATATATTTTACGAAAAATGAAAATTTAAATCAAAAGTAATTAAATTTTTAAGTTTTGAAAAACTCAACCAAACAGACCTAGTGTTTACTGGTAAGTGTATCCTCTCCCTCCCCCCCCACCCCCCCAAAAAAAAAAAAAAAGAAAAAAAAAGGGTGTACTATGCCATGGACTTGATTTATGAAGTTTTGTTTTATATCCTTGTACTAGTAAAGAATTTTAACAAGGGAGTAGAATTAAAAAAAAAAAAAAGGAAATTTAAGATCAAGGTATAAGTTTAAAAATAATTATAAATTAATGATAAATTTTATTAATATTAATAATTAAAATTGTAAAAGTTTGGAAAAAATTACTCATAAATCCCATTTGGGGAAATGTTAGTCCATTTAGTCCTACATATTTTTTTTTTATAAGCTAATTAGTCCTTTTTATTTGCAGAATGTATTATTGATTTGATTTATTAATATTATAGTTTACTTGTTTGTCTTCGTTTGAGATTTGGTTTTGATGTTTTTTTCGGGATTTGGGTGTATGTGGGTAAGGTATAGTTTAACATTTCCATTTTTTTAGAGATTTCGCGGAGTGATTGTAGGGATTGTTGATGTTACCTACATGGTTTTACATAATTGATGTTATCCTTTCCACTGGCCCCTAACAATACTAACATTGCAATAGATCCAAACAATCATAACAACATTAAATAAAACAATGTGTCGGTTACATTATATACATACACAACATCACATTTGCAATCACTGGTAACCCTCACACCCGTGAAAATAATAACATTACATGAGACCTAACCAATCATACAAACATTAACTAAAACACTATGCGTTTGTCACATTACGTACATGCACAACATCACATGTGGTGTCACTGGTAACCCCCAAAACCACGATGTTAACAACATCACATAAAATCCCACATTACGCGTCCTTTAAACAACATCCCATTTCGAGCATCAACCTTGGTGTTGTATTGCTCTACAAACAACCAAAGTAACATTGAAGACACCCATACCTGTTGTCATTGGACTAATACACGATCAACGCTGCTGTCGATGGATTGATGTGAAATCGTCGATGTTACGTTGACAACGTTTAGCACACTCCTAGATGTCCCAGTGCCCACGCCGCTTCACCTCTCTAAATTTGCTAGAAGGGGTTTTTGGATTTTATATGATTTTGAAGGGATTCTGTAATGTTATTTGGGGACTAAAGAATGCTAGGTGCAACGTTGCCAAATCCAGTGTCCAACTCATACAAAATGAGGATCAACACTGCAATATCTACAAGGAAAGGTTGAAGTTTCAATTTTTGAGCTTCCGTTTTTTTCGCAATGGAGGGAAAAGGAAAAAATTTCTGTACTATGCTTTTGGGCATTTTGATAACTACAACATCACCTAAACACCCAATTTACCCCTCCAAATAGCCAACCTAGGCGTTACATTCACGGGCTTAAGTGTAAATAACATTGACTTGGGACCTTTCAGTCTACAAAATAAATTGCATGACTATATGATGTGTTTTCCCCTAAAAGTTTCAACCCATATGTAAAAATAAAAAAATAAAAAATAAGAAATAAAAAAATCAACTATCCCCTAAGGAGTAATTTCCCCAATAAAAAATCCTCTTCTTATATTTATATATATAGATATGTATAGAAGAAATACTTATTAGATCGTCTTTAACTCTTACTTTGTGACAGTTTGTCCAGGTGACCGCTCGAGCGCAAGAAGTGGCGCTCAAGCGTAGAATTGTTGCTCTCAAGATCTCGCGTGTTTGCAGGCGGGCCGCTCGAGCGCAGAAAGTGCCGCTCAAGCGTAAAAAGTGAGATTGCCCTTGACATTTTTATTAGTGTATTTGGAGTCTCCTTGTTTTATTTTAGGACATTGATCGAAGTGGTAACATGATGGTAAAGTAAGATTGGACCAAAAACTTTAAGTTGGATAATCTTCCTACGAATAGCCGTCACTCTTTTGCCCTTTTCTTTTTCCGTACTTTGAATTTGAATGTGAGGCTAGAACCATTGGAAAGCTTGTTTCTTGGGCTTCCATTTGGACATAAGAACGACCCTAAATGGACTCTGGACGAGAGAGCTATACCTATTTGAATTTTGCGTTTCTGTGTTGGAAGCATGCTTGCTCGAGCGAGATTTTCTTTGCTCGAGCGAAGAGTGCGTTTTTCAGAGAATCTGAGGGCTTGTTTTCTACGCTCATGCCAAGCTTCTTTCGCTCGAGCGGCTAGGTCGCTAACAGGCATTATAAAGAGAATTTTTGGCCCAAAAAATTATTTTTTTTCTCCCTCTCTTCTCCTCCCATCTTCCAAACCTGAAAACCTAACCTGCCAAACTCTTGGGCCTTGTTTGGTTTGGTTTTAGGAGATAAATTTTCAAAACAAATTTTGGGGAAAGAGAAAGAGTTTAGAAATTTTTTTAGTTTGTTTGGTTGTATATTTTGAAAAATAGTTTTGGAGTATGGGAGTTTAGGATGATTTGATGTTTTGTTGTAATTGAGTAGATGTGTGTGAAAGAAAAAGTAATCAAGAATGAGAGATGAGAGAGAAAAAGTGATTGATTGATGTGTAGAAAATAAGAAGTGGTTTTGGAAAAAATTTTCCAAAATCACTAAACCAAACAAAATTTTAAAAAAATTTCTCCAAAATTTGTTTCTCAAAACCAAACCAAACAAGGCCTTGATTTCTCTACTTTTTACCAAAGATTCACCCAAAATCTTTCAAGAAGGTTGAAGAACAAGCATGGATCAAGACTTTTACCAAGTATTTTGTGATTCCATTGAAGTTTGAAGATGGGTCATCACCCATAGCTTCCAATCTTGAGGTAAAGGTCCTAGTTCTTCTTCAATACTTGCATTAATAGATAGATTTGTGGTATTTTGATTATATAAATACAAAATCTACAGTTTTAAGCATATAGTGTTATATCATGGAATTTGGGGGTTTAGGGTTTGAAGTGTTGGGGTTCAATTGCTGGGTTAATATTGTGGATTATGAACCTTAGGTGTATAATCAATGGGAAAATTGGAATAAAAAGTAGTGGTGTGAGAAGTTTTAATTTTTCTTGAAAGTCTTGATTTTTCTTGAAAACCCTAAGTTGACTCATGATGATAATTAATGATTTTTCCTAAATTGAAAGTAGAATCATGAAATTAAGAGGTCGAATTATATATATACAAGTTTAATTGAATTTTGAAAGTGTTTGAAAATTATGTTAAAAATTAGCGAATGAACCTTTATTATGGATATTGTAAATCATGCAATAATATGAAAAGAAATTTGGAGAAAAAGATTTGTTAATGATATGGATGACATTAGACTTGGGATGAAATGATGAAATGGGGATTTAAGAGTTCACCTTGAATTAAGTTGAATTATATTTAGTGGTGTTGAATTAAATCATGTTGAATAGTGTTGATTATGTTGAATTGTGTTGAATTAAGTTGAGTTGTGTTGGGTTGTACTGAGTTTGGGTTGATATTTGGAAAAAAAGGGAGTTTTGCCCTATGTCACGCCCCACTTTTTATTACTCTGACTCCATTACCAAAACCATTATTAAAGATTCAATTTTAGAGATAGCATACAGAAGCTAATCATATTTAATAAGAAAACATAAGGAAGAGTTCTCTCAAGCAAATATAAAATGAAGTCAGTATGGACATAACGAAATAAATTGCCCATAGGCATACATCATTCAAATCAAGAGGAAAGGTTTAATCTTTTACATCAATGGCATTCCGCCTACACAAATAGAGGCCCCGTGGCCAATAAATAAGGAAGATCTGTAATCTTGTAGCACATCCTGATAATCACCTGAAAAAGATTTAACAACGTGAGATGAACATAAAGTTCAGTAGGGATCTCAACATGATCCTCAACAATAACGACTTACAGATAGTTATGATCGTGAATACTAATCTCATACCATATAAATAATGTGACATTTTATAACCAAAGTATACATACATACGTACTTTTCTCAAAATCATTCAGTTATTTAAGAACACCAAGTTTCTCTTTTTTCTACCCATTTCCCATTTAAACAGTTATTACACAATAACCGAAATTTCTCCATTTGAGACCAAACACCCCACGATACCTATTTTTATTTCTTTTTCTTGAAAACACGCTCACTGACTCCGATTTCCTCACACTATTTATAACCCATTATACATCCACGGTCCGACTCCACGCGTTCGTTGCATTCTCAATCTTGAGTTCAAATTAAAGTGACATTTTCAATAACCAAATATTGGTAGGAAACTCCTTCATCCACTTTCTAACATGTCCCAACTTGCATAAACATAACTACTTAACACATAAGGCAATTCAATCTTACAAATTCATAATCACCATAACACATGACATACCCAGTCAACTGAGACAACAATGATAAATAATCCCTACTCTACATGCCCGAAACATGATAATCCAATGATACATCTCTCCAAAATGCACTGCTAATTTACCAGACACAAGCTGGAAGGGAATGGTACCTCTGCCAATTTACCAGGCGCTAGCTGGAAGGGAATGGTACCTCTCATTATCAGCACAAAACACACACAGCCAATTTACCAGGCGCTAGCTGTAAAGGAAATGGTACCTCTGATTATCAGCGCAGCATGCACACACATATCGACCATCACAACATGATAAAGTACAACCAACAAGTGTAACACATACACATAACTAACCAACGCAATAATGTCATCCTCCACCGATGACCAAGGACAAAACCTCTAAGCAACACGTATTCAATTTACACATTAACAACAATAATTCACATGGGACTTTGGACCCAATTACAACAATAATGAAATTAAATACTCATGATTCAATCCTAAGTCAATTTCTGAAACTCCCACAATGTTAGCATTTCATTCTTCCATTTGCAAAATCAATTGTCCTTTCGTTCTACATTAATCTTCTTCACCCTTTACCTCAATTCATTCATTTCAATTCTCAAAAGAAGATATAACCAACTCAATTTCCTTCATTTTAAATAAGGGATTTCCAATCATGTCCAACGAAATTATGATTCACTCAATTTCTATTTAATGGTAGTGTAACACAATAGTATTCAAAACTTATGGTTAGTTCCATCCTCTTCAATGTACACATTATCAATTCACTACAAACAACCATGAACAACACAACATAACACTAAGTCAATGTTAAGAATTCATGAGGCTCAATTAATCTCAAATAAAACAAAAATTCATCATTTAAATCTCTAATTTCATAACATGCTTAACCCACAATTAGAACCCTTTTATCAAATGAGCATTTTTTGTAAAATTAGGGCTTCACCCTTCTCTCTACATAAACAAGTTAAACTACTTCCCAAAATTAATCCTACAACAACACATTCCCATTTCTCAACCACACACACAACCCATCTTAGACCCCTATTCATGATTTTCAACAAAAATCCATAACAATATGATTTTTATGCAATAGAATATACCACATGTCTATCTATAGGTGAAGCATTGAAGAAAATCAAGGAAATCCCTACCTCAAGATAGAAGAGGAGAAAAAGCCCAAAAATCGACCTCGCCAAAATACGATCTCCACCGGTCAAGACGAAGCCCTCGACACGCTCATCATTTTTATATAAGGGACTAGCATCAAATTCTCAATAAATTTCTTGAGATCAAAGAAGATATAGATATATTACTTACCCAAAAAAAAAAAAAGAAGATATAATGTTTTGTGGGTTTGGGTAGAGAGTGATGAGAGAACAAGAGAGAAAATATCGTGTAGAGAGAGATATATTAGAAATGGAAGGAAAATGAGCAAAAATGCAAAATATAGCTGGAATGCACGAAAAACGAAGCTGAAAACACGCTTGGCTGCATGTACGGCGCCCTCTCCCACACCTGTGGAGCGCCTCTCCCGCACGTGCGGCTCTCACCCCTGTACGTACAGGCTCTCTCGCACCACACCACCACACCTGCCTTTTAGGTAGTGTGCTCCTCCCATCTTCCCGCACGTGCGGCCTGGCCCCTCGCACGTGCGACCCCGCTCATGCACGTGCAGCCCAAGGCCCCGCACATGCGGCCTTGGCCCCCAGCCCAGAAAATTTCTCGGCTTCACTCCCGACACCCCGGAGTCGACCCCGCACCCTTCGAAACGAGTGAAAACTCTGATTCAAAATAACCATAGCAGAAAATAATTAAGAGAGAAAATTACTACAACAACTACTTACCCAGTACCTTAACAACGATAGTTCCAACATAACCTCAAGAGAGCAAAGCAAGATACGCACCGGTCATCACAACCTCCCCACCTTAGGAAATTTTGTCCCCGAAATTTAACGACGCCGAAACAAAGGCTAAAACATCAAGAAGAACACGGTGCCCAAAGAAGGCCTCCCAACGAACCAAGAAAACACAACACTAATTCCCAGCTACAACCAAACTTGGAATACCTTCCCGACTCTAGGAAAGCCAAGGACACCCGAATCAACAAGGACACAAAGAAAGGGTCACGAACTTTCCCCGACTCATACCACTCACTGGACCTATGAGACAAGAACAACAACAACCACGGCAACAACACACATTCCCAAGACATCCACCACTACATCCCCAAACGCTCCCGAACGCTTAACACTGCAACATGGAAGATCATAACAACATCCATTCTAAAGCAAAACTTCGCATAACACGCCCGTCAATCAACCCATGTAACCGAACACACAAGTCCAAGATTAGCAATACAATTAAAGTGGATATACCATCTCAACCATAAGGGTACAATAATTAACAACTCACTCCCAAAAGAAAATTTCATCTTTTTCTCAATTCTTGGTAAAAATCATTTCTTTTACATATAAAACATTTTCTCAAGGGTGTTCAAAACTCACACCGATTACTAGCCAAAATACATTTTCTGCCTTCCAAGCAAGATCCAAATTCCATTTATTTCCAATTTCACACAACAACCAGTGAGTCTCTACCGTCACCTAATAACGCCCATTACCCACATGGTGATGCCACAACCAACAACAACATAATATCTTCACAATATTAATTAACAGAGATAACAACAGTGTTCTCAACACAAGATACCCCAATCATACTATTCCATTCGGCCAATATCATTATATTCATCATGTAATTTATCATCCACACAAGGTAACAAAACAGGGCATATAATCTAGTTACGACGAGAATTGTTCACATCATCTTGAATGAAAACTCTTTTCCTTATTTATATCCTTTCTCAAAAACTTACTTAAATTCATACTATTTTTTAATAAAAGATTCATGTTATAAACTTCAAGTAAAACCAATTTATTTTGCAAACATTTTCCCAACACATACCTTAAAATCTCACCCCCAAGGCTTTAAAACAAATGCCATGAAAATTTTCAAAACCACAATCACTTTTCAAATTATTTTCTCAACATGCCCGATGGATCCCCATCATCACCCAATCACATCTATCACACCTACGGTGTTTTCACAATGAGACAATCACATTTCTATAACCACATTAAATAGAAAGAATCACGGTGTTAAAAGAATGTAACACACATAACTTTCCAAATTTCGAAAGTTCCATACCAACACAAACATTAGCCAAAAAGGAGCATCGATACACGAGGGCCTATGAGTATTCCCAACCAAGAAGCTAACACTTTACCCTGATTCACAGGCTTCAAAACTTACACAAAGAAGTGCACACCGATAGCCACACACATACGTAAGGCTTAACGCCCTAAGCACAACCCACGGCACCACGCTGCCTTCTAGCCAAATTTGTACTAGTTTTCTAAAAGCTCAACTTTACAAGCCACATCTAAACCATTCTAAAGTGACTATTTGTCACCCACCTTGATACCACTCAACTTAACTAATCACCCGAGAGTTCCCGCTTCCGGTCTTCAAACACCTACACAACATTCCCAAAGGAATTCTACTCACACGCCTAAATGGCCAACACACTCCCGCACCCAACACAAGACCGAGTAGGTCAACGGCGATCACCCAATCTGGGTTACCCAAGACAATTCTTACCAATGATATACTCGTTACCTAAAACCACAAACCATTCATCACTCCCCCGAGATGCGAATCTCACACTCCCTAGACATTCCCACATCACTTCCACCAATCTTCACAAAACTCTAAGGTCTCACACTTCCTCAAACTTGACACAATAAAGCTTTCAAAATTTTGGTCCCCATCCTAACACTACACTAGTCACAAAAATTCCGCAGACTTCTCACTTTCCACCAACAATCTCTAAACTAATCAAGAATCAAAGGCCATCACAAGACTATCACAAAATTCAACAGCTGATATACAACAATATTAGGATCACCAATTCCATTAACACATTTCATTGCACATACACAAAAGAGAGTTCAAGACTCATCACACGGCCAACACATGTGGGTAAACAAACAACAATGCATATACATATATAACACATAACCACGGTGCCTTAGCATCCTACAACACATCGATCAATAGCAAAGGTTTCACAACTAATAACATAGATCTCTAAAACAAAAGCCCTTCTCAAGGGTGATACTACCACGCTGGTTGAAAAGTCGACCCTCGCGAAGCTTGGCCTTCTCGGGTCTGGTACCGATAACGTCCCCGACTGGATTGATGGGACAAGGTCTGACTAGATTCTAAAACACTAGAAGAACTAACACGGAAAGGGCAGAAACATCTAGCATGGCCCTGCTGACCACAATCAAAACAAGCAACGGTCTCCCAACTCTGAACCTGATTTGGAGCCCGGACCTCACTGGGCCTCCCAACAGGCGAGTCCGAAACCCCCAACGAAGGCAAGGACTGAGTCTTGGAGTGAGCACGCGCTCGCCTCCACCTCTTACAAGGCCTAGAGTACTTATGAACCGTAGGAGTTATCGAAGTGGCCTGCTCTCTAACTCGACCAACACTGCTAACCATGGCCTCCACATGGGCCGCCACCTCAACTAAAGAAAAATAAGTCTTCCACATAGATCCAACAACCTTCTCCCGGATATCCTCACATAACCGCCTCTCAAACTCATAACAACGGCTCCCCTCTGTTGCCACCAACTCTGGAGCAAATCTCGACAAACTAGTGAACCTCATCTCAAACTGAGCCAAAGGAATAGCATCCTAGCGCAACTCAACGAATTGTTCCCTTAACCTTTCCCGAGCAGAAGGAGGGAAATACTTGGCCAAGAAGGCCTCGGTAAACTCGACCCACATGGCATCTACAGTGTTCCTAGCATACTTCCACCAATAATTCGCATCTCTCTTCAATTGGAAGATCGCCAGAGAAACCCTCAACCCCTCGTCCTCGACTCTGAGCATATCAAGAGTCCTGGTAATCTGTTCCAACCAACTTTCCACCTCCAGCGGTCTTGCCTCTCCCATAAACTCTGGTGGATTGGAGCGAAGAAACTCCTTAGTAAGCTTGAGGGTACGCCCGTTGTCCCCCTCATTGCGAGCTAGAGCATCTTGCACCGCTCTTACAACCTTGCGTGCAACTTCCTCGTTGACAGCCGATGCTGTAATGACAGGTGCTAGGGGAACCGCCATGCCCCTACTGACACCCCCACTACTCATATGTCCTCTATTTCCTCGTGTAGATATTCTATACAATTCGAAAATAAAATCAACTAAGTGCACATCGCAACGGCCTCCCAGAGGCATACACTGACCACCACTAAGTTACAAAACACACTTAACCCCCAAAACATGCAATTCCCAATGCACATAAACAATTTAAACATCTAAACACATAATCGAATCAAGTTCACAAGGATAGCCACTCATCCCAAAACTCCCAAGAATTCCCATTAGAAACCACGTTGATCAGGCGTGTTTCCAAGAGGACCTCAAAGTAAGTTCACCGGCCACAAGTACTATCCAAGAAACTTAATCCCATGCTCACATAAATGCAACACATAAGCCCTAACATTTATCTCAACTATATGCAACGTCCTCACCAAGCATAGCAAACCCTCTTGTAGTAAAAACCACTTCCCACGAACCCAAGGTATTCAAACCCGGCTCGCTCTGATACCACGTTCTCACGTCCCACTTTTTATTACTCAGACTCCATTACCAAAACCATTATTAAAGATTCAATTTTAGAGATAGCATACAGAAGCTCATCATATTTAATAAGAAAACATAAGGAAGAGTTCTCTCAAGCGAATATAAAATGAAGTCAGTATGGACATAACGAAATAAATTGCCCATAGGCGTACATCATTTAAATCAAGAGGAAAGGTTTAATCTTTTACATCAATGGCATTCCACCTACACAAATAGAGGCCCCGTGGCCAATAAATAAGGAAGATCCGTAATCTTGTAGCACATCCTGATAATCACCTGAAAAAGATTTAACAACGTGAGATGAACATAAAGTTCAGTAGGGACCTCAACATGATCCTCAACAATAACGACTTACAGATAGCTATGATCATGAATACTAATCTCATACCATATAAATAATGTGACATTTTATAACCAAAGTATACATACATACGTACTTTTCGCAAAATCATTCAGTTATTTAACAACACCAAGTTTCTCTTTTTTCTACCCATTTCCCATTTAAACAGTTATTACACAATAACCGAAATTTCTCCATTTGAGACCAAACACCCCACGATACCCATTTTTATTTCTTTTTCTTGAAAACACGCTCACTGACTCCGATTTCCTCACACTATTTATAACCCATTATACATCCACGGTCCGACTCCACACGTTCGTTGCATTCTCAATCTTGAGTTCAAATTAAAGTGACATTTTTAATAACCAAATATTGGTAGGAAACTCCTTCATCCACTTTCTAACACGTCCGAACTTGCGTAAACATAACTACTCAACACATAAGGCAATTCAATCTTACAAATTCATAATCACCATAACACATGACATACCTAGTCAACTGAGACAACAATGATAAATAATTCCAACTCTACATACCCGAAACATGATAAGCCAATGATACGTCTCTCCAAAATGCACTACCAATTTACCAGACCCAAGCTGGAAGGGAATGGTACCTCTGCCAATTTACCAAGCGCTAGCTGGAAGGGAATGGTACCTCTCATTATCAGCGCAAAACACATACATCCAATTTACCAGGCGTTAACTGGAAAGGAAATGGTACCTCTGATTATCAGCGCAACACGCACACACATATCGACCATCACAACATGATAAAGTACAACCAACAAGTGTAACACATACACATAACTAATCAACGCAATAATGTCATCCACCACCGATGACCAAGGACAAAACCTCTAAGCAACACGTATTCAATTTACACAATAACAACAATAATTCACATGGGACTTTGGACCCAATTACAACAATAATGAAATTAAATACTCATGATTCAATCCTAAGTCAATTTCTGAAACTCCCACAATGTTAGCATTGCATTCTTCCATTTGTAAAATCAATTGTCCTTTCCTTCTACATTAATCTTCTTCACCCTTTGCCTCAATTCATTCATTTCAATTGTCAAAAGAAGATATAACCAACTCAATTTCCTTAATTTTAAATAAAGGATTTCCAATCATGTCCAACGAAATTATGATTTACTCAATTTCTATTTAATGGTAGTGTAACACAATAGTATTCAAAACTCATGGTTAGTTTCATCCTCTTCAATGTACACGTTATCAATTCACTACAAACCACTATGAACAACACAACACTAAGTCAATGTTAAGAATTCATGAGGCTTAATTAATCTCAAATAAAACAAAAATTCATCATTTAAATCTCTAATTTCATAACATGCTTAACCCACAATTAGAACCCTTTTATCAAATGAGCATTTTTTGTAAAATTAGGGCTTCACCCTTCTCTCTACATAAACAAGTTAAACTACTTCCCAAAATTAATCCTACAACAACACATTCCCATTTCTCAACCACACACACAACCCATCTTCGACCTCGCTAAAATACAATCTCCACCGGTCAAGACGAAGCCCTCGACACGCTCATCATTTATATATAACGGACTAGCATCAAAATCCCAATAGATTTCTTGAGATCAAAGAAGATATAATCTTTTATGGGTTTGGGTAGAGAGAGATGAGAGAAGAAGAAAGAAAATATTGTCTAGAGAGAGATATATTTGAAATGGGAGGAAAAGGACCAAAAATGCAAAATATAGCTTGAATGCACGAAAAACGAAGCTGAAAACGCACTCAGTTGCGCGTGCAGCGCCCCCTCCCGGACGTGCGGCTCTCACTCCCGCATGTCCGGGCTCCCCCGCCCCACAACTCTACACCTACCTTTTAGGCAGTGTGCTCCTCCCAACTTCTCGCACGTGCAGCCTGGCCCCCTGCACGTGCGGCCCTAACCCCCAGCCAGAAAAAAGGCCTCGCACGTGCGGCCCTAACCCCCAGCCAGAAAAATTTCTCGGCTTCACTCTCGACATCCCAGAGTCGACCCTGCACCCTCTGGAACAAGTGAAAACTCTGATTCAAAATAACCACAACAGAAAATAATTAAGAGAGAAAATTCCAACAATAACTACTTACCCGACACCTTAACAACGATAGTTCCAACGTAACCTCAAGAGAGCAAAGCAAGATATGCACTAGTCATCACACCCTAATTAGATAAAATTGTTATTTTGTATAAATAATTGAAATTGTCACTGTAAATGTGAAATCAAATGATTATTAATGATGATGGTGGAGCTTGATATGTATTATCACTCCCATATGAGATTTTGGAAAAGCGTATCTTTAAAGGAATTTATTTATCGGTTTAAATTTATTTGTTTTGGGCTATCCATGGAGGATAGCTATGACAGTTGTAGAAATTGCATGTTGACTAGGCAAACTGAACTATTTGTAAATCATGCATATCATGAAGCATGAAATGGATTTTGAGGATTTAAACTGTATATTTTGGAAAGAGATTTTGGAGATTCTTGTGTTATGTTTTAAGTGCACTTGTTTCATTTTGAAAATCATATTTTGGATCACATGTATTGTGCTAGTTAAAAAGAGTAAATAATATGATAAGTCTGAGAAATAGTTGTCATTGAATATGACTGTGTGTTTTAATACATTGTATATGTATGATTGTTTGGGAGGAGAAAGGGGATGTACTCCATGTGTGATTATGTGATTAAACATATTGTATATGTATGTTTGTTTGGGAGGAGAAAGGGGATGGACTCCATTATAACTAAGTTAGCCAGAGTGTCTTGGGTGAAAGTCCCGAAATTTATACATGGATGCCGATTCCGCAGACGAAATATTCGTAAAATGGCAGTTTGAAGTGTTTATGTGTGTTTTGTATGATTGGAAAACCACTGAGTTGTAGTCTCAGTTTGGTTGTTGAAAGATAATGAAATTGACTCATGAATTGAGAATAATAAATGAACTGAAAATGAACTGAAGGAAAATGAATTAAGGATTGAAATTGGCATCATGTGGGTAATTGGATTAGGGGCTAGTGATGATGAACTCAATGGATTGCTTGTGACAAAAGGGAAGATTATGAGCTTTGTTTTGTAAGTAATTGAGAAATTGAATTAAATAGGGTTTGTGACTCTTGTGTTATGTTTGAACTCTAATCCTTTGGATTTTGATGTTATGGAGTATGGTAATTGGAAATGGAAATGAAATGTGTAATATTAGAATGGAAATGAAATGTGGAATATTAAAATGGAAACAAAATGAGGAATAATTTGGAATCGGGTTGATGTTCTTCTTTAAGTGTACTTGTTTTCAAAGAGAATTTATGGCTTCCTAATGATGAGAAACTACGTTTATGGCAGAGAGTTTTCTTAAAGGTTCAAGTGAAATTTTAAGAAAATATACTTTTTATATAATATTTTGAACTTACAAAATGTCACCTTACTATATGGTATCACTCTGCATGCATGATCATTTCTATCTATGTGTTAGCTATTGTTGTAGAACTGTGAGATTCCTACGGGGCATTAGTGCTCACCCCTCGTTGTTTTATTCTTTTTCAGGAAGAGAATTTCAAATTCATTAGTTGAAGAGTATGGATTCCATGTACCTTTTTGTATAACTTTATCATAGATGTTAAAGGAATGAAAAATGTATCTTGTGGTTTGTAATTATTTATTTGTAGTTCTGTAGTGGAAGCTCGACATTTATTATTGTTATTATTGTATTCATTGGGAGAGAGAGAGAACATGCATGATTGTATTTCTATTACTCAAGGGTAATAGATTTAAAAAAAAAAATAGACCTAAATTAGAGGCTTTGGTAATGTTTTTGATTAATTAAAATGTTGGGGCATGACATACTTAGATATTTCATCAAATTTGAATTTGATAAAAAAAAAAAGTCTACTTTTTGAACTCTTACCACGTCATCAAACTCACATAAAATGAAGACAAAATGAAAACTCTCATCAAATCAAGGGAACGTTTAACTTTTCTTCAAATCTCATAGGGAACTATTGGTGGATGACCGGATTTGGGAAGATTTGATGAAAATTTACTCTAGTCTGACGGGACGACCGACAAGATTTGATGAAATGATTAGAGCATATCATATCAGATTAAACTTTTGCTCAAATTTGATAAAGTATTAGAAAAACGGGAAAAAAAAATACTAAAGAGTGCCCTTGAAGTATTATTGAATGTTAAAATTAAATTAGAAAGTAACTTGAGATTTTTTTGAAAATATTAAAAAATATATTCGTGTTAATAAAATTATATTAAATTAAAAAAGTATCTCATTTTTAAAAAAATCTTCTTCGGCCTTATCAACATTTTTTTATTAAAAGATGTCATATCACAAGAAAACCACAAAAAGTTGATAGAAGAGTATATGCAATAGTGGACACCCACTGCCCTAACAACCTATTTCAAAATTTTAGGTAATATTATGCATTTACCCCTTTAGTGTACAATTTGTGAAGGGGTGGCGCCTGGAAAAAAAAATTATATACTTTTGTCATTTTTGTTTCTTTCTTTATAAGCTGAGAAGGGAAAAAGTAAGCAGAACCTGCAATATCTGAGTTTGAGTCCCTGAGATTGAGAATCTGTCTCGCATGACCTCCATTGCAACAACACCTATATCATATCAAATGTGCCTATCAAAAACAAAAATGATTGCTTTTTAAATGCCTTGCAAATTTTTGTAGTGAGAAGCTGGTACTACTCCAACATATCACACCTGATGCTACATTGAGGAAACAATTCTCGTTCGAAAATTAATATTTTAAAATTTTTAAAATTCTTTATAAAATAAATAGAGCTTGTGTTTTTTTTTAATAACCAAAATTGTAAAAATAAATAAATAAAAAGAGTGAAAATTATCTTAAAACCAGTAAAAATATCTTGAAATTTATACTTCTTTTGTTTTTTTTTTAAATATATATATATATATATATATGAAAAATTAGGAATAAATCCTTCTTTATGTTGAATTGGCATGCGGGTTCAAGGATTGGCCAAAGCTTACCCAAGTGGGATGGGCCCGTGACCTCCAAGCTTTGACCAAGCATTTTTAGGCTTGGTCCGACCCAAAACTCAACTCGACGAGTCTGGCTTGAGGCCTAACTCAAGGACCAACCCGACCAATTATTTTTGGCAAAGAAAATTTATAAAAAATTAAACCCAGTCTAGGCCCAACCCAAGCCTGAAGCCCGTTACCCCTATGCCTAGGCTTGGGCCTAAGCCTAGATTTTTGGGAACTAGTTCGGCCCAGCTAGGCCAGTTTTACATTCTTTATTATTATTATCATTATTATTGTTATTATTATTATTATTTATGTAAGATGGATTCTGATTTTACATTCTTAATCCCTCTACATGTTTCTGTTAGAGGTTTAGAACACTAAAAGTTTGCATAGTAATCAAAATTAAGGCCCTTAGGTTTTTAAATCTTGAAAGTCCAATAAATATTGATGTTCACTTCTAAAGATGAATTCTGAGTTTTACAAATCGAGATTTTGAATACCTACGAAGTAGGTGGATTCTCATACAGGAACATGTGTAAGTTGTCAATACATTCCATATAGTTGCTTGGAGAAGTAATTGGTTGGTCCTGGTATACCGGCACGTGGTGCCTCAACGGCGTAGTGATTGGTGGAGGGGGTCGGATTCACGAATTTGTGTTGAGTGATTGGAGAACATAAAGAGACATGGTAAATTGTGATTGGTAACAGGCATTGCCACGTGCGCCCCTAAACCAACCAATAGTTTTTCATTTTCTTGAGAATAAATCTACCACATTGGCCCTGTTTTGGAAGTGCTATTTGGGCTAAAATAGTTAGGGCTGTGCAGAATATCGTCCAATCCATTAAAACTACACCGGTCCGCATCAATTCGCACTGCTTTATTTGCTAATTGCGGATTAAATTTCAAAATTCATAATCTTCTTTTGAAACCACTCTGCTCCGCTATAGTTAATACATGTATACTTTTTAACTTCTAATGAAATATCAAGGTAAAAATTAGTGTACGAGAGATTTCAAATGTGAAATTTATTACAAATTAGTAATTTTATACATGAAAAATATTATGCAGTCATGTGACATAATTTTTTTTTTTATTTTTCCCATCCCAAACACATTAATGTGCACTAATTAGGCATTTTTTAAAAAAAAATTCACATATCTAACATAAACTTTAACCCTAATATAATAGTATATTTTTTATGTTATTTGACAGTTATTATAATATTTTCTGTCTAATTTTGAATTGAAGTTAGATTTAGGAGTAAATTGGAAAAAAAATTGAAACATAAAGTACTAAAGTGTGAAAAATAAATAAATTTTAAGGACCAAAAATAGAAAAGTGACCAAACATAGAGGAGGCAAAGTGTAATTTTCTCTTAAGTTTATTAGGTTTCTTATAAGAGTTAATTATCTAAAAGTCCTATTTACAAATGCTATGGTAGCTCAGATCCTATCTAATATTTTTTGAACCCTTAAATCCTATTTAGTAAAACTAAGAATATTATCAAATTTTTCCAATTTTTAAAACTAAAAGAATTATCAATTTTGCATAATAATGTTCTAGATAATTGTTTCACTAACTAATAAAAAAGAAAGGAAAAAAAAAAAACAGAGCATTAGATTAAACTTTTTTGTCCTTCTACTTATTAGGTTGATTCAACTATCCAATAAATTCAAGAATATTATCAATTTTTTCCAATTTTAAACTAAGAATATTATTACTTTTTTTCATTTTTAAAGTTATTTATTTATTTTTCAATTTTGCACATCAATGTTCCATCATCATCCTCATTTATAAATACAAAATTTTCAGTTTTGCACAAAAAAATAATTCAATTTTTTGAAAAACAAAATTGCACATTTTTTTTTTCAATTTGAAAGTTGATGTTTTAAAGTTTTGAAAATCAAAATAAATGTCAAATCATCATGTTCCTTTATAAATAACCATACATGATGAACAATAATTGTTTGAAGGGCAATTCTGATTATTAAAAATTTAATGAAACTTAAAAGCCCAAAAAATCTTAATTACGAGGACTTGTGTGTAAATGTCCCATTTAATAATACAAAACTAAAGAAATAAGAATTAAATGGAGCTTAAAAGAAATCAATATGCCTTTGATTATGCCTATAATGTTATGTATAAAATAGAAACAATTCAATCGTATACTTATCAATGTCTATGAATTATCTTATCAACCCCAAGGCTTTGCTTGGAATGTTTAGTTTTGTTAAAATAGACTCCCAAAAAAAAAAAAATCTAGAATAGTTAATAAGATAAAATATCATATCTTACACATTAATTAATTATTTTCTCTCACAACCATGTATTCAACTAAACAAAATAAAAATCATCTCAAACACACAATTTTTTTCATCTTATAAAATAATTAAAAATAAAAAATCACTAAAATAACTAAATTCCCGAATCACTAAAATAAATAATTTAGACCAATAAAATGAAACGACATGAAATAAGCTCTAGAATGGATGGGCCGAATGAGCCCAACAACTACTCTCCAATGATATGAAAGAAACTCTCTTGTTTGAAGGGAATCGAAGAACATACGTTCGACTTTGGACCCAAAGGTGTGCACATCTCTGCTTGTATCTTCGTCGTTGTGTTTTTTCAAGTTTTGTTTTCTTCTTCTAATTTTCTATTCAGCTGGGTTCCAGTTTTATTTATTTATTATTTTCTTCATGTTAGGGTTGTTAAATTCATATTCTTTACTTTCTTTATTTTTTTTTTTAAAGGTTTGATGTGTAACACCCCAAAAATAATTACAATAACCCAACCCAACACAATTAACGCAAGACAACATGATCGAAATAATAATCTTTCATTAATTTGACTTGATGTACAAAAGTGACACATGTGATATACATTCATAAATAGTTCATCTTGAATCTATAGCATGTGTTACAAATAGTAAAAATGGATGAAAGTTAAACAGATAAATTTATGCCCTGAAGGCTTACATTTGTCCAAGTCTTTACTTGGTTACAACAAAAGAGAGTCTAACTCTATATAATTCAAGCCCTTGGCTATACAAATAAGAACAAAAGTGAAGCTCGTGCTCCAAACTCCTTCCGAACTACTGCTTTGGCGGAGGCATACCATCAATACCTAAAAATGGTTTTCCCAAATAGGGTGAGCCAAAGCCCAATAGGAACAATCTAACATAATATATGGATCATAACAAAGATATAGGTACAATGTGCATTTACAATGCTAGTGAGAAAACATTTACATTCTATATCAACATAAAGTATCAAAATTTATAACTCAATCCTTTTTCCTTCTCATCAATTCTGGTTAAATCATTTCATCTCAATTTATAAGCCAATTTTATTATCTTTCAAACAACCCATCTGAGACTACAACTCAGTGGTTCCCAAGTTAACACAATCATCACACAAGCACTTCAAATTGCCATTTTACAAAAATTTCGTCTGCGGGATCAGCACCCATGTATACGCGGGGTTTGGGGACTTTCACCTATAGCGATTCCGGTTTTGACCCATTACTTGTTGTATTTCGGACTCGGGTTGGTATGGTTTAGAATGGTTATTTATGTCTTGCTGCCCTTGTCTCCTCTCTATTTTGGTTATCGGGTTGTAATTGTGCATTTGGAACAGGTTAGTTGCTTGTTTTTCCAAACCTGTGATGCCCAGATTTTGGTTCTTCCGCTCGAGCGGGCTTCACAAATTTTGCTCCTCCGCTTGAGCGGCCATTCTTGCGCTCTAGTAGGATTTGTCAACTTTTTGTAATTTTGCAGATCTGCAAATGCTGGAAGAGTGCATTGGATGCTCGAGCGTCTAGTCTCACACTCAAGCGGGGTCTTTCATCTGCAAAACCTCTGGAATTGTGTATTCCATGCTTGAGCGTCCCTTCTTGCACTCGAGCGAACCATTGTGTCTGACGCTCGAGCGTTACTTTCCACGCTCGAGTGGACTGCATCTACAACAGTCCGCGAAGATGATGTTTTGTATCACTTTTTCACTTATCTCTCTCTTTCTCTCGAAAACTTTCTAAAAACCTAGATTTACACTTTCTCTCTCTGAAACTCACCTTCTCCCTTAGATTTCATCTAGATCCATTGATCTTTTCACCCTAGTGCCTTTGAGAAAAAAAGGTAGAGTGCATCAAGACCTTCATTTTGATCAGATTAGAAGTGGGTTTCGGTGTTTTCAGAGTTTCACTCTTGCTTGACTCGTCTTCTCTCTTTGAGTTAGGGATTCTTCTACGCCTTCATATGATATTTAGCTTAGATATTTGTCATTTGTGTAACAATGGGGTGATTTGAGGATGTTTTAAGTAAAACCTAGGGTTTGGGTATAAAATGGAAAGAGGGGTTTTTGATGAATGAGAAGAAAATGATTATGGGGTTTAAAAATGATGTTGTGTGATGTCAAGATTGTTGATTTTGGCACTTTATTGAGATTTGGGAAAATGAGGGAGTTTTCTCTAGAATAAGTATTATATTCACTTTGTATAAACAAATGAAATTGATGTTGTAAACATGGAATTGGACAAGTATTGAAATAGATGGTGAAATTAGATAGGTGATATGTCTCACCTTTGGAAATATTGAATAAATTATCTGTCATGAGATTGCATATCTATTTAGAAATAACTATATTGGGTTATCGGTGGAGGATACTCATGATTGTTGTAGAAATTGCATATGGATTAGGTGAATTGAAACTAGTCCATGGTTGGTTATCATTGAATATGATTACGTATTTATATACATTGTATATGTATGATTAATTGGGAGTGGAAATGGGATGTGCTCCACGTATGATTATGTGCTAAAATACATTGCATATGTATGAATGTTTGTTTGGGAGGAGAAAGGGGATGGACTCCATTATAATTAAGTTGGCCGGAGTGTCCTGGGTGAAAGTCCCGAAACTATACATGGGTGTCTGTAGACACCCCATTTTTGACCGTCCTCAAGACTTGGATGTTCTTGCAGGTGCATCCAGTGACAAGTTTGATTGCTCGTCGAGTGCTCGAACTTCGCAGCAGAGTGCCACAGGTTTAAGCTTTCTAAACCCTGCATCAGTTCTATCTCATTTTTGGACCTTGTTTTGGTCCTTTTAGCATGTTGCTTTTGGAGCACTGCCGGTCACTTTTTGGCACTGTCGGCCATGTATTTTGGCATGCTGGCCATTGATGTGCCCTGCCGGCGATCAATGAGCCCCTGCCGGCCGGCGGGCCACCAGTGCATTAGTAGATATTTTGTGATATTTTGTGCCAGCTGTTTGCATAGATTGGAGCATCTTCTTGCACGTGGATGGTTGGATCTTTTTGAGAGGATTTTGTATCTTCTATATATAGAAGCCTTCCTCTTGCATGGAAAGGGTTAGAAATTTTGTGAGCAAAATTTTCCTCTCTCTCTCTCTTCCTATTGTGTGCTTGAAAGTGGGAATTCTCTACATATTTACGTACAACCCCTTGACCAAACACCTTCATCTTGGAGCTGAGGTTCTTGGAGGCCTCGTTTGAGCTTCTAAGGTTGGTTGTAGCTCAGAATTTTGGCTGTTTGTTGCTGTGCTTCAAAGGTATAAAGCTTACCTCTTTAATCTTGGCCATCTTTTTACACTATTTTTGGCTTGGTTTTCAACTATAAAAAACTCTGATTTTTAGGCCTTAACATGCTGCTTTGAGCCTATTTTTTGTTAGGGGATTATCTCTCTCTTTAATTCCTTAGCTTGTGAGCTTCTTGCATCATCTTTTAACATACTAAAGTAAAACTTTTTGGGATCTTTTAACCACTGAATTCCAGGGGAATTTCAGTGGTAAAAACTTGGTTTTGAGGTCGAAAATAGGAGGGGGTAGCCTCCCCTCCTTGTGTCTCGCTTGCAAGTGTAGATAGCCTAGCATGTGAGCATGTTTTTATACCTTTTTGTGACTTGATCTTAGCATGTTTTAGGCTCTGATTTGGCCTACTTTAACTCTGTTTTGGGCTGTCTTGGTCATATGAGCCTTGCCTTGCATGGTTGTAGTGTAAATGCCTTCACTAGCTTAGTGTTTCAAGGCCTCTAACATGTTGTGCATGTGTTGCTTGCATGTTGCAGCATCATTTAGCATGTAATTTCAGTGCATATAACTCTGTCACACTCTCACTTGTTTCACTCTTTCATTGCTTTTGAGAGTTGTGCCTTGAGTCTTGCTTGCGAGCTAACAAATGAGCATGTTTTTCTTGCCTTCTGTGCCTCAAACTCAGCATGTTTTAGCCATTGTTTTTGTATGTTTTAGCTATGTTTTGAGCTGGTTTGGTCAATTGAGCTTGATATTGCATGCCTCTAGTGTAGTGCTCTTCACTAGTTTTGATGTTTTGGCTCTTAACATGTTGTGCATGAGTTGTTTGCATGTTGTAGTATTATTTTTCATGCCATTTCAGGACTAAAAAGTCTGCAACCTCCCTCTATTCTTCACTTTTTGTTTTGTTTTGAAAGTGGCCTTGAGCCCCTTGTTGGCTTGAGTGTGGAATTGAGGCTCTCATGCCTAATGGTTTTAATCCTCTCTTGAGGGTTCCTCCTAACCAACAGCATGAGACCTTTTTCATGCTCAAGGCACTTGTGGCTCAAACCCTCTTTCCAATTAGAGGACTTTCACATTGGACTTAATCGGTTAAAGAATGACGTGGTAATCCTAAAATGTGTAAACAAGAATTGGACAAGTAAAATATGACCAAGATAAGCATGTTGTGTTTTCATTGCATCCGTTCAATCGGACGTTATATTGAACACGAGGTAGATTGGTCTGTTTCATACTCAAAGTGATAAAATGAGCCAATCTCCTTTGTCTCCATCACCCTTGATCATGCATGATAGGGTGGTGGTCCTTAGAGTCTTGTTTTTGTGCATTTATTGAAAGTGTACAACTTGGATCTTTGGCCATCATGCATTGAAAATGCTTGATTGGTGATTTTGGATCCAAGAGTGCCACTCCTTTGATGTTTTGAGATGATAAGGAGGGGCATAATACAAACATGTCCTTGGAAAACCCTTCATTTTCCTTTGTTTGTGCGCTGTTGCAATGTGGTGATTCAGCACACCAGTGGCCGGCAGTAGCTCATTGATGGCCGACAATGTTACATCTTTGGCCGGCAGTGCCTTTCTTTGGCTGGTAGATGGCCGGCAGCAAGAATTCATGGCCGGCAGGCCACTGGTGCATTTCTCAGCATTGGTCTGGTAAGGTGGAGCAGAAAGTTCTTAGAGTAACCCTGCAAATAGAGCCTCTCAAGAGCAAACCGGAAGGCGTTTCGGGGCGAAAACCGAGTGCATGCATATTCCATTTCCTAAAACAGAGCTGAGGCAATGTAGTTTAATGCTTTACATGTTTAGTGTGCATTGGTTTTGTAATTTAATTAATTAATTTGCTAGTTAGTTAAGTGTTGTAATAATTAAGTATCTTAGCTTTGCTATTTCTTTATTTTGTTTTGTAATAATTAGTCTAATTAGTTTAATTAGATTAGCTTAATTAGCATGGCTTAGATTAGCTTAGCTTATTCATTCGGACCCTCCTTCAAGAGGGCGCAATGTTGTAATAAGCGTGCGTGCGTGTGTGCATGTCTTCCAACCCCACTTCTTTCTCCCTTTTATTTACCCGCTTTCGATGGTTAGATTAGGGGCACATTTTGATTAGCATACCTAATGCTTGCATCTTTGCATCATTCATTTGTCTTGCATGCACCGAGGCTCAGTGCATCGTTCAAGCTGCATCGTATTTCAATACTTATTTGAATACATATATCAAATTGTTGCATTCATATGCTATCTTAGATAGTTGAGCCTATTAATTGCATATTGCATGTATTGCATTAGGCATCTTAGCATAGTTAGGATCATGCATATTTCTAACTAGCTTTTGTTTTGTTTTGTCTTGGAGTACACCGTAAGTTTTACGCTTCAGCATGCTTGCATGAGTGTGACTGTTGCCATGTTTAGCATGCTTGCCATGAGAGTATTTGCTTATATGATTAACTGTATGTATGGCTGTGGATGAAGGCTTTGTTGCTTGAATTGGAACAGTTCAATGATTGTGAGTTTTAAGCCCACTTTGCGAAGTGGCAAATCATGTTTTAAAGCCCATCATGTTTGATGGCAAATCCTCATTTTAGCCCACTTGAGGGTGGCAAATTCAAATCATTTTCGAAAGCAAACATGAGTTGAATTCGTTGCAAGTCTTGCGATTTAGTCTATAGTTGCTTGTGTGCGTCACATAGTAAAGTTAGCTAATAACTGGAATAAGAACACATGAGGTTTATGAAACAACATATCATGCTTAGTAGAGGCCGATCCTTTGATCGAGCGAGCGGGGGTACTCATTTCAGGACCTTTCCCTCTCGTACCCAAGTTCCCGAGCCGAGGCAACTTTGGTGATGACGAACACATGGCCTTTGGCACGATTCAGGGTTTTCTAAATTTCTCCAAAATAAAATATTTAGGTGGTGACTCTGTAATCTGGCAAAGCAGTCCATTTTTGGCACTTTCTGTTTCAAAATCAATTTTCAAAAATGATTTGCCGGATTCGGACTCTTTGGTGTTTATTAGTCTCGCATTATTCAGAACTGTGACAGGAGTCTGAACTGTAGGACCAATTCGAGCTCTCCGAAAGGGGAGCGTGAAGAAAGTCGAGTCTACAGTGTCGATCCCGTGGACGAAATTTTCCTAAAATGGCAATTGTGGTGCTTGTATAACCTACGTTTACATGGGTCTCGTTTGACAGTTTCCCGTGGACGAAATATCCATGAAAGGACAGTTTGAAGTGTTTATATGTTGATGATGTGATTATAGAACTAATGAGTTGTAGTCTCATTTGAGTTATTGAGAAATGATGAAATTGGCTAATGTAATGAAATGAATTGGATGGTAATCGATTAAGAATTGAATTTGGTATCCTGTGGCTATATAAAATGCGGACGTTTCATCATGGGCATTGTTTATGCATAGTGTACTTATACCTTTGCTAGATTTCATATACTGTGTTAGATGATTCCTATTGGGCTGTGGCTCACCCTATTTTGTGAATAACATTTTCAAGTGTTGGTGACTTGCCTCCATAAAGGTAATAGATGGGGGGAAACGTTTGGAAGCAAGAGCTTCTTTATTTATTTGTTTATTTATTTTTTGATTATTTCTTTTTGTAAAGCCAAGGCTTAATATGTATTGTACGAAACTATTTTTGCTGTAACCAAGTCAAGGCTTGGAAAGATGTAAGCCCAAAGGGGGCATTTATTTCTGTTAAACTCTTTTGTACTATTAATGTTATGAAATAGAAGGACCTTGTACTATGATTTATGCAATTATTGTATATGCTTGGGATTATATTTATTGTATTATTTTGGGGGCATTACAACTTGGTATCAGAGCGTATCGGGTTTGAATACTTTGGGTACGTGGGAAGTGGTTAGTACCACAATGGGTTTGTCTCGCTTGGTTGAGACGTTAGTATGTACTGTACACTTATGTGATAACATGCTTATGTGATTATATGAGTATGAGATTTAATTCCTAAGATATTGATTGGGACTACAGGTTTCTGAAAGTCCTATTAGAAGAGCACTTGATCACTACTGTTTCTAATTGGAAATATAGCAATGCCGTGGCACAGTCATTATCTAGGAAGAAAATTCGTATGCGTTTATGTCACTATGTGCTTATGTGGAGTGAATTACTATGGTCCAATGTATTAGGACGCGAGTGAGTAAGCTTCGACACATTTGTAAATGTGCTAATCTGTTTCGTTACCTTCATTAGGATGTCAGGACGTAGCTGTGGTGGTGGTAGGCATGGTAGGCCCAAAAGGCATGAGATGCTTATACCAGATGAAATTCTGGCATAGGAGGAAGGGATTGGTCAGGGCAACATGGCCGAGCCAGTAGGTTAGCAAGCCATGGGCACCTTAGCGCGCGAGATGGCAGGAGCATTGCGGGAATCGATGGGCATTCTCAGAGCTGAGAATCAAGTCCAGGCCCAGGTTCCTGAAGCAGGGCCATCTTTTCTGAAGAGAGAGTTCTTTTGGTCGAATCCGGACAAGTTTTTAGGCGATCCTAAGGAACCACTGAAAGTGGATGAGTAGTTGGAGCAAATGATGAAGAAATTTGAGATGCTTGGTATCGAAGATGGAGGTTTGAGAGTGACTTTGGTGTCTTTCCAGTTGAAAAGAGACGCGGGTCAGTGGTGGAAATATGCGCGGGGGCGCATTGAAGGGACTTAGGAGGCCTTTGTCGACGCCTTCCAGGAGAAGTTTTTGCCTCCCATTGTTAGGGAGAAATTGAGGGGCCAGCTCTCTAAGCTGGTGCAGTTGAACGCGCCTGTGGCAGAGTTCAAAGCCACCTTTACTAGTTTGTCTAGGTTTGCACCTGAGCTTGTGGCAATAGAGGAGCGCTGGGGTTTGGAGTTTGAGAAGAGGCTGAGGACCAGACTCATGTTTAGAGTGGTCGAATCCATGATTAGGGATTATGGGCATCTTGTAGAGGTGGCGGCCCATCTCGAGACGATTATGTAGGCAAAGGAGGAGAGATGAGGGGCTCCAGAAAGAGTCAGGATAATTAGGGGGACGGTAAGAAGCAAAGGGGTTCTAACCCTAGTACCGAGTTCTGGTTGAGGGGTGGTCAGGGAGATGTAACTTGTTTCAAGTGTGGTCAGTTGGGCCACAAGTCTCTAGCTTGCCCGCAAAGAGGAGGAGGGCAGTGAGTAGGTTCGTCTTTGGCTCGTTCTCAAGGGCAGAGTCAAGGTAGAGGATAGCCACCCACTTGTTATCAGTGTGGTCAAGAAGGGCACCTGAAGAGGTTTTGCCCACAGTTGAGTGGCACATCTGGTGCGTCTAGTTCAAGACAGGCACAGAGTCACTAGCCAACACAGTCAGTACAAGCCTCGAAGTCCAATCAGGAAGCCTTTTCGGTTCAGTCAGTGCAGCAGGTAGATCAGAGGCCGACAGGGCATGTGTATGCTGTTACCGTGCCAGATCTTGTACCGGCTCCATCTGTAGTAAGAGGTATCTTTTTGTTTTTCAATTCAGTTGCCAATGTGTTAGTTGATACAGGTGCATCCTATTCTTTTATTTCGTCTACGTTTGCATCAGTTTTGGAGCTAGAGTTGGCACATTTAGCATCTCCTATTTGTGTAGAGTCACCTATTGGTGGTGAGGTTATTCTAAAACAGGGGGGTCGGGGTTGTGACATAGAGGTCGCCGGTCATCGACTGCCATTTGCATTTGTGTTGATTGATATGACTAGTTTTGATGTTATTTTGGGTATGCCTTGGTTATCGTCATACTGGGCTGTTATAGATTGCTACCGTCAGGGGTGACTGTATGTACCTTGAGAGGTGACTGCTTTTATTTCTTGGGGAACCGAGTGGATAGAGTCTTATCACCGGTACACAATCCACGTAGGCAGAGTGAACTTAGTTGTCTCCTTGCTAGCTTTTTGAGTAGTAAGTATGATGAAGTCTGGGTTGAGTTTCCAAGGGTAGTTTGTGAATACCGCGATGTTTTTCCTGAGGACCTTACTAGTTTACCACCTCACCGAAAGATTGAGTTCTTTATTGACTTAGTGCCTGACACGTCACCGATTTCTATGGCATCGTATCGGTTTGCACCCACTGAGTTGAGTGAGTTAAAGATTCAACTCTAGGAATTGTTAGATAAGGGTTTCATTCACCCTAGTACATCACCTTGGAGAGCACCGACTCTCTTTGCTCAAAGGAAAGATGGAGCCTTGCACCGACTCTAGGAATTGTTAGATAAGGGTTTCATTCACCCTAGTACATCACCTTGGAGAGCACCGACTCTCTTTGCTCAAAGTAAAGATGGAGCCTTGCACCTTTGTATTGATTATCGAAAGTTGAACCTGTTTACTGTTAAGAACAAGTACCCAATGCCTCGTATAGATGATTTGTTTGATCAGTTGAAGGGGTCTTGTTATTTTTCCAAAATAGACTTGAGGTCGGGTTACCATCAGTTGAGGGTAAGGGAGGAAGATATCCCGCAAACGGCATTCTGTACGCGGTATGGCCATTATGAGTTCCTAGTGATGCCTTTTGGGCTAACCAATGCTCCAGCTGTTTTTATGGATTTGATGAATCGGTTCTTTTATCAGTTTCTAGACCGCTTCATGGTCGTCATTGTGGATGACATTTTGATTTACTCACTGTAGACACACCATTTTTGACCGCCCTTAACACTTGGGCGTTACTGATGGTTTACTTGGTGATGAAAGATGTGCAGGGCAAAGGTTTGATTTCTTCGGCAGGAGGAGAGTCAAATCCTAACCTCACACCCCATTTTGGACCAAAGCTATTTTCGATGGTTTTTAGACCTTAAAACCCTCTCTTTCAAAATATTTTTGAAATAAAGTTCCTAAGATGTTCCGAGGCTCACATTTCATTAAATGTTGTGCTTTTCGGTAAATCGAGTGAGGACAAAGTGAAAATGAATGAAAGAGAGATGAAATCTTTGAAAAATCTTTCAAAACACCTTGTTCGGGGGTTTGGAGTTGAAGAAAAGAAGAGTGGAGAGAATAAACCTAGTTGAGGAAGAAGTTGGGCATGAATTGTTAAGAGAGAGACGAGTAGTCCTCACCAAATCAGGCCTATCATTTTGTATACTTGGATTTAAGCTATGAGGCTACCACCGTTGGAAAGAAGACTTCTGGGGCTTCATTTTAAACTCAAGAATCTCCTAAAGCCAAGTCCGGATGGGGGAGATATGGTTGGTTGAAGTAGGGCATCAATCCGGTTGGACCGAAATTGAGCGGCTTCACCAAAAAAGGCATAACTTTCTTTTTTCACAGTTGGAATTTTGATGCAAGGATGCACCATTGGAAATATTACTTCCAGGGCTTCAATTTGGACACAAGAATGACCTGCAAAGGAGTCCAGATGAAGGAGTTATGCCCATTTGAAGTTGGGCTTGAAAAGCAGACTTTTGTGGCCGATCGGCCAAAAAAGTAGCAGATCGGCTATCACAACAATTCATTTTTTTTGAAGTTATTCCTCCTCCAGCTGTTTCTAGCTTGCTCCAGCTATCCCAATTCAGATATTTTCGACCCAAGTTGATATTTTGCTATATATGAGAGCCGTATATCTCATATTGAAGGGGTTAGAACATTTTGACAAGTTTGAGAGCTTCTCTCACTAAACTCCCTCTCTCTCTACAAAACTTCCAGAGCAAAATCTCTACCTCTCTCGCTAGAGCCTCTCTCTCTTGCCCTTTTGTGCATAGAAGTAGAGAAATACTTCTAGTTTGCCTAGGCATCCTTCACCAAAGTTGCATATCTATGGGCTGAGGTCCCTTGGAGCTTATTTTTGGGCTGTTGGAAGGTCATTTGAGCCAACAAAGAGGCTGTTTTGCAGCTGTGCATGAAGGGTAAGAACTCTCTCCCTTTTAGCTTATTTTGCATGCTTGCCTGGCCATCTTTTCACACTACTTTGGGACTGTTTTTGGGGTGGTGTTGAACTACAAAAGCCTCTGTTTTTCCTCTATTTTTCAGTGCTAAAAGTGTTGGTTTGTGCCTTGTTTGGCTAGGGGGTGTTTCCTCCCTTTTGCTCCTTGACTTGTAAGGCCTTTTGAGCCATCTCTCAAAGCTTTTCAAACAATCTCTTTTTGGCCTTTTAACCACTGAAATCTAGGAGATTTTCAGTAACAAAAAGCTTGCTTTGAGGTCCCAAATGGGAGGGGATAGCCTCCCCTCCTTGTCTCCCCATGCCATGCCTTGTTAGCACTATAAAGTAGCATCCTTTTGTGGCTTATGTTAGCTCTTTTCAAGCATGTTTTTGTGACTTTTAGGACCTGATATAATGCTGTTTTGGGCTGTCTTGGTCACCTCTTGCATGGTTCTTGTACTTGTAGTGTAAACCTACTTGTAGCCTTGCAAAGTAGCATGTCTTTCTAGCATGTATTGGCTTCATTTCAAAATGTTTTTGGCCATTATTTGACATGTCATAACTCTGGTTTGGGTTGGTTTGGTTGCCTCTTGCATGCTCCTTGCACTTGTAGTGCAATTTTGGTTCACTAGCCTAGCATATTGGTTGTTTTAGCCTATTGATCTAGCATGTGTATGCTCTACTCTAGCACATTTATGGCTTTGATTTAACATGCATGAGGTCTGATTTAAGTGGTTTTGGTCATGCATGTTTGGTTTTGCATAACTATTGTGTATTTGGCTTTGCTAGCCTTGCACTTTGGGACCCCTAGCATGCCATATTTGAGCCTTTTGCATGGCATGACATCATTTGGTAGGTAATTTCAAACCATAAACTTCTGCCATGCTCTCATGATTATCACTCTTTCATTGTGTTTAAGAGTTGTGCCCTTATGCCTTGTTTGTGAGCTAATTCGGGAGCTTATCTTTCTTGCCATCTTTGTTGCGAGTCTAGCATATTTTTGCTACCATTTTGACCTGCCTTAGGTCTGGTTTGAGTGCTTTATGTCATTTGAGCATTGCTTGGTATGGTTGTAGTGTAAAGCCCTTGACTAGCTTTGTATTTTAAGTCTCTTGGCATGCTTTATTTGAGCCTTTTGCATGGCATGACATCATTTGGTAGGTAATTTCAGACCAAAAACTTCTTCCATGCTCTCATGATTATCACTCTTTTATTGTGTTTGAGAGTCGTGTCTTCATGCCTTGTTTGTGAGCAAATGTGTATGCATGCTTGTATAAGCTTTTGAGCTTCCATTTCAGCATGTTTAGGCCACTGTCTTGGCATGCATGAGCTTTGTCCAGAGCTGGTTTGGTTATTTAAGCTTTGTATTGCATGCCTCTTGTATGATGCTCTTTACTTGCTTTGATGCTTTAGCCTCCAAACATGCCATGCATGCATTGTTGTTTGCATGTGTGCATTGCATTGTGTTCAACCAGACGTTATGTTGAACACAAAGTGAATTGGTCCATTTCATACTTCAAGTGATGAAAATGGGCCAATCCCCTTTCTCTCCATTGCCTTTGATTATCCTTGATAAGGTGATGGTCCAAGTGTCTTGTTTGCCATGCATTTATTGAGTTTGTGTAAGCTTGGCTCTTTGGCCATCATGCATTGAGATGCGTAATTGGTGGCTCGAGAGCCGAGCACTACACTCCCTTGAGCTTAAGAAATGATAGGGAGGGTGGTTGTGCACACATTTCCTTGTAAATACACTGCCATGCCTCTGTTTGTGCTCTGTTGCAGCAAAAGGAGAGATTGCAGGAATTAATGGCCGATCGGCCGTCAAAGCTGCCGGCCGGCCACCAAAATCTGCCGATTGGCTATAAATTTGGTCGATGGCCATCAACTTTGGCCGATGGCCATCCCTCTTGGCCGACCATCCTTCAGCATGTTCCTAAGGTGGGTCAGAACTTTCAGAAGTACAAAAAGTGTGCAAACAGAGGCATCTTGAGGCACGGTAGTGGATTTTCGGGAGGACGCGGCCGAGCATGCATCCTTTATTGTTCAAGGCAGAGCTGTGGCGGCCTAATTTAGATGCTTTTCATACTTAGTTGGTTTTGTAACTTAATTAATTTGATTAGTTAGGTGGTTTATAAATAATTAGCTTAGCGTAGCTAGTTAGTTGATTTATTCGGACCCTCCGTCGCGAGGGCAAATGTTGTAATAAGGGTGCGTGTTGTGCATGTCTTCCAACCCCCATTTCTTTCTCCCTTTTACTTATCAGCTTTTGATGGTTAGTTTAGGGCATGTTTCAATTAGCATACTTATGCTTTGCATGCGTGCATCATTCATCTGTTTTGCATGTACCGGGCTCGGCGCATCATATAAACTGCATTGTATTTCACTACCAATTGGAATACATGTTATCAAGTTGCATTCACCACATGACATCTTAGATAGCTGAGTCTATTCTAGTTGCATTTTTGCATGTGTTGCATTAGGCATTCTTAACATAGCTAGGATCATGCATTGATTACTAACTAACTTCTTTTTTGGCTTGGAGTACACTGTGAGTCTTTACGCTTTAGCATATTGCATGAGTGTGATTGCATATTGCCATGATAGCATGCTTGCCATGAGGCTATTTGCTCAATTGCTATAACTGCATAAATGCCTGTGGGTGGAGGCTTGACTGCCTGAATTGGAACAACTCGATGATTGTGAGTTTTTAAGCCCACTTGAAGTGGCAAAATCATGTTTTTCTAAGCCCACTTGAGGGTGGCAAATCCACGTAGCGCTTTCAAACCACTTTAAAAAGCAAACATGAGCTGTTTTGTTCCAATCCATGTGATTGAATCTATACTTGTATGCTGTGTGCATCACATAGTAAGTTAAGCTAATAATCTGAATAAGAACACATGTTGTAGACACCCCATTTTTGACCGTCCCCAAGACTTGGACGTCACCGTTTGAACACTCGGTGATTATCCATGTTTGTGTTCGTTTGGAGTTCCCAGAGGCCTCGGCTCGCGTGCCTTGCCTCAGGATCTCCGAACTCGACCGTTTAGTGTCTGGTTTTGCACCAAACACTTGTGTTTTGCCTTTGAGAGGAAGGGTAGGGCTTGTAGACCATCCCCACCCATAAATTTTTTAAACACACTTAAAATAAATACACATAAAAAGCATAATTTTTGTAAAAAAATCTTTTAAAAATTTAATAAATATCAAAAGTACAAAAAAAAATACAAAAATTTAGTATGTTATTCGTATTTTTTAAAATATGAAAATTTTAAATACAAAATTTTTTAAATACAAAAATTAAGTATTTGTTAATTTTTTAATTTAAAAATTTTCAGTGAATTTTAATTGACAAATTAAGTAACTTAATGTTTAAATTATTTGTGTTGAGGTATTGTCCCAACTAATTCTGGGGTATTTTACGTATGTAATTTGTCACTATCACTATCAATTGAACGAAAAAAAATAAATAATAAAGTAAACAAATTGGTTGAGTTTATTTGTTCAACTTATATCTAATTTAACAATTTGTCTTAACTCATTTATTGATTGAGCAGGTTTTGATTAACTTGATTTGAATGCATAACCAATTTGAAATCATCAAAGTCTGTCTATTTGCCACCTCTATGTCTCAGGTAATTTAACCTGATGTCAAGGTGATTTAAGAAGAAAAATAAATTTTTTAATAGGTGATATCAATAATAATGATATAACATTAGTTGATATGTTAATGTATATATTAATTAATACATATAGTATTATTTTAAGAGAAAATTATCCGGCCACAGTAATTTCAAAAAATTATTACTCTCGAGGCGTTTTTCTGTTTTAATTAATTTATTTAATTCGTTAATTAAATTAATTTGTAATATTAATTAGCTTGCGTAGTTAATTAATCTGCAATATTTATTTGGTCCCTCCGAGTGAGGGCAAATCTGTAATAAGTGTGCGTGAGTGTGTGTATGTCTTCCAACCACACGTCTTTCTTCCCTTTTATTTACCTGCCTATGATGGTAGATTAGGGCACGTTTAAATTAGCATACCTTATGCTATGCATGCGTGCATTCATGCATTTGTGCTACATGTATTAGGCTCGGTACATCACGCTAACTGCATTTGTACTTCAAATTCTAAACTGAATATGTGATAGTTGTGCATTTCTCACATGCCATGTTTAGGATAGCCGAGCCTATTCTAACAACACTTTGTATGCGATGCATTAGGCACTTAACATGGACTTGGATCATGCATGTTTGCTAACAAGTTCTTTGTTTTGGCACGGAGTACGATGTAAGTATTTATGCTTTAGCATCTCGCATGTGTGTGAATGTTAACATGACAGTATGATTGCCATGCGGCTAAATGCTTATGTGATAAATTGTTTGAATGCCTGTGGGTGAAGGTTGGATTGTTTGAGTTGGAAAAACTCATTGAAATCCGCATTTTAGCCTACTTGCGAGTAGCAAATTCCAAAGCATTTTTAAAAAACGAACGGATATGCAATGTTCCTTTCCAAATTAGGCAATCTAGTCTATACTTGTTTGCTGTGCGCATAACGTAGTAATTCTAGGCTAATAAATGGAATAAGAACACATAAAGTTTTCAAAACCGGATATCATGGTTAGTAGAGGCCGGTCTTCGGACCGGGCGAAAGGGGGTGCTCATAGCTGACCTTCCCCGATCGTACCCAAGCTCCCGAGCCGAGACAACTCCGGTGATGACGGACGTGTGGCCTTCGGCACCGAGTCAGGGTTTCCTAAATTTCCCCATTTTAAAATATTTAGGTGGCGACTCTGTATCTGGCAAAGCAGTCCATGTTTGGCACTACTTTTCAAAAAAATCTGTTTTCTCAAACGATTTGCCAGATTTGGACTCCTTGGTTCAGATTTAGAACCGACACAAAATCGAGTCCGAACTGTAGCGTGAGGCCCACGCGGGCGCGTCTACACATGTGTTTTCAAAAACAACATATCATGTTAGTAGAGGCCGATCTTTGATTGAGTGAGCGGGGGTGCTCATTTCATTACCTTCCCCCCTCGTACCTAAGTTGCCGAGCCGAGGTAACTTTGGTGATAATGGACACGTGGCCTTAGGCACGAGTTAGGGTTTCTTAAATTTTCCAAAATAAAATATGTAGGTGGCGACTCTGAAATCTGGCAAAGCAGTCCATGTTTGGCACTTCTTGACTAAAATCAATTTTCCAAAACGATTTGCCAGATTTGGACTCTTTGGTGATTTATCAGTCTCACATTGCAGTTTGTGAGATTAGATTTAGAACCGTGACAGGAGTCCGAACTGTAGTAGCTAAGAACTACAATTCGCGCCCTCGCGCGCGGAGCGGAGTTCCGGGCAGTCTACAGTTTCTGCCAACTCCGCTGGGGATTTAGTGTAACAACCCTCATTTCGACTTAGTCATACTTGCATATATTTATGAATGATCTTGTTTTAATATGTGCATTTGCAAATCTTGTCTTGCTTTGCTTGAATGATTGCTTGCATGCTTTGTTCTCGTCTGGTGTTTTGCTGAGGTCATCTTAAGCCTGGACACCTTCGAGACCTTTGTCACTTAGAACTATCTTGGAACCCCGTTGGCTGACCTCCATCTTCACCTTGGCATATTGGCCGAGATGTCACCATCTAGGCCGAGGTGCGCGTCGCCTAGGCCGAGATGTGCATCATCTAGGCCGAGATGTTAACATCTAGGCGTTCTAGATCCTTGATCCTTGCATTTGTGATTTTGTTCCTGGAATGGTATGACCTAGACCGAGGTGTGGCACATCTAGGCTAAGGTATGGCACAGTTTAGTCAAGTGTTGTCCTTCCAAGCCGATGTCCTTGCCCCTTGATTGCCGGAATCTTGTTGTTAGCCGATGTCGTTACTCGCTGGTGTGTTCTTGCCGCCTAGCTTGTTGAGTACACTTTGTCTTGGTCTTGTCTTGTCATGTCAGTCACCTTTTTGGATGGAGCCAATCAGCCGATGCCACGTGTCCCGGCAGAGGGATTCAGTCAGTGATTGTCGTGAGGAGCATATCTTTTTGTATCAAATCTTGCCTTTTAGAGAGAGGAACTCTAGGAAGAAGAAGGAGAAGTTTGAGCTAGAGAGAGAGAACTTCCAAGCTTGATCGTAGGAGCTTAAGCCGTTAGATTCAAGTTTTGAGGTTAGAATCTTATCCTATTCTTGTTGTTCTTATTGATCATCTAGCTGCATTGCACAATCAAACCTGTTCTAGACGCCATTCATCGATTTAAAGTTGGTTTTAGAAAGAGAAAACGGTTTTCATGTGTTTTTGGAGAAAAGCCTCGTTTCATTCGAAAGTTTGCATTAAGGCTCATGCTTTTGTGTTTGTTTTGATAAGATCCTTGAGTGTGGGTACCCATGTCCATGTTTTTGAAATTATAGCATGAAATCTCAGCTTTTGTAATAGCAAGTTTTGATCTTTGCGTTCATCTTCTTCATACTCTTGTTCTTCATGTTTATCAAGAGGGAAACCCAGATTTTTCCGACTTTGCTTCTGAATGTGTCCATCGAGGCTACACCTCGGCAAGGAGGTGTGGAACCTCGGCCTAGACTTGGTAGTTGCCCAGCATGTTCCGCCAAAGATAAGAAACTGTGTTTCGATTTGATTGACTTAGTTTTTGAAGAATGCCAAGGTCATTTGTATGTATGCTAGACTTGTTTTGAGTAGTGCATTCAATAGACTTTGCCATGTGTTTGTAGGACTTGGACTGGCCTTGACCCCGACATTTGAAGAACTAGGTGAGTGGTATTTTTAATAAAGCTATGTTATCAATGTTATGATGAGCTTAGCTTTGCTTTGTTTTTGAAAGATATTTGTTAAGCATGAATGATTGTCCTTAGTTTTGTATCTCGTATTATACTTGCTTGAATGGCCTTCTCGGAAAGTCCCTTGTGCTGGAGGACTCTAAACTTTCGCAGCACATCTCGTTTTGGAAGTCCCTTGTGCTAGAGGACTCTAAACTTTCGCAGCACATCTTGCCTTGAAAGTCCCCCGTGCTGGTGGACTCTAAACTTTCGCAGTACTCTCGTGTTAAAAGGCTACGGGCCTTTGTAACATAGGTCCCTTGTGCTAGAGGACTCTAAATTTTTGTAGCACTTTTGTTTGAGATGCCTCTCTTGCTTTGTCTTGTTTTACCACGGACGGTTTACCGCGTGGATACGTTTGCCGGAATGTTATTATTTGTAATATGTGATGCTAGTAAGTATCCCTTGAAGCTTTGAAGATCTGTTAGACGGACGAGGTCCATTCCTGGTTATATATAAAGTTTTGTCTTGTATTGTTTTGAACGGACTTCGGCTATTATTCATGCAACCTCTTTATTATTTATACTATTCACTGAGTATCCAAGCTCACCCTCTCTCTATATATGTAGGTGATGAACAAGAAGGCGGTGACGCCTAGATGTGATTCTGGAGCTTATTTTGGGTTTTTGATTATGTCGGCTTAACCTGTATTTACGTCGGCAGTCTTGAAAATTATGCTTCTCGATTTGTACTACTTGTATGTTGCATACGTCGGCTTGAGAAGCCTTTTGATCAAGATGTGAGTTTTGTATGATTGTTATGTCGGCAAAGAAGATGTCGGCAATCTGGCAGACTGTGTTTTTAGACCTGTAATTCGTACAATTTGTTTATGTCGGCTTGTGGAGCCCTTTGCTAATATGAAAAATGTAATTTGTACTTTGCTTTGTTTGTAATTAAGTTATAACCCATATGTAAATGGTTGCTATCTCATTTGACTTATGCACAGCTCTTATGGACTAATCTGTTTGTATAAATCGCTTCTGTACTTGTTAGCCCCATATAATTGTACTCTGATTGTGTGTGGATTTTGTAAGTTGGCCTTCGGTAATCTCGGATTACTGGCCATCACGACACCAAACTAGTAGGGGCGGTTTGGGGTCATGATAGAATGGTATCAGAGCACAGGTTCCTTGGTATACGTTATTCACACACTTTGAGTCCTAAAGAGCGTAGGATTTCCCCTTAGAAAGATGTTAGGATTGCATCATATTGCTTGCTATGTGGTCAAGGTGTGCATCATCTCGGCATGCTTAATTGTTACCTGCCTACGTGATTATTTGTTCGTCTTGTTTAAAAGTCACATTTTGCATACTCATAGCATCATGAGGAGAGGTAGACGTCCAGTTGGCCGAGATCAGTCCGAGGACAGATTGGACAGACTGGAGAGATTAGTTGAAGGTTTGGCCTGCGAGTTAAGGCAGACAAGACAGCAGTATGCTAGTGCTACATCGACTCGGGCTGACCAGACAAACGGCCAAAATGCAGTTCCACCTCCACCTCCTCCAGTACCACAAGTGCCCCCACAGCCAGCTTTATATGGGGACGGCACGATAGCTCTGATCAGGGAGTTCAAGAAAATGAAGCCACCAAGATTCCAAGAGGGTATAGAACCGATGAAGGCCGAAGCTTGGGTTTTGGAAATGGAAAAGCTGTTCGAGATCTTTCCCAGCACTGACACCCAGAAGGTGACATTAGCAGCTTTTACACTAGATGACGATGCCCACGGATGGTGGATGATGGTTTGAGAAAGCAATCCAGACTTGACCTGGACCCGATTTTTAGAATTGTTCTACATCAAGCATTTTCCCTTAAGTGTTTGGAATCGCAAGGCTACCGAGTTTCAGACTTTGACGCAAGGCAGTAGAACAGTAGCTGAATATGACTGTGCCTTTACCGATTTGGCAAGGTATGCACCCCACATGGTCAATAATGAATATATGAAGGCTAGGAAGTTCGAAAGTGGACTCTGTGGACCAATACAAGACCGGGTTAACATGCTCAACATCCCGACTTATGCTGGAGTGTTGGACAAACTATTCTGGCCGAAGCCAACTTGAACAGATACCAGGGTTCGGGAGAGAGCCAGAGGAAGAGGCAGAGTTATGACAATTTCCGAGCACAGTTTGGTACCAAGAAGAAAGCGAACGTCGGCAGTTCAAGCAACCCAAGACAAGAGAGTGGTACTAAGCCAATATGTTCCAATTGTGGGAAGCCACACTTCGGGGTCTGTTGTCGGACGTCTGGGGCTTGTTACGAATGTGGTGAAGTAGGTCATTTTGTGAGGGACTGTCCAAAAACGAAGGCTGGGGAAAGTAAGAAAGATGAGAATACTTCGGGCTCCGTGCAGAAAGGTAACACTGGGAAAGGACCGATGAGGCAAGGCAGAGTTTTTGTACTTGTACCAGGGGACACTCAAAATGCTGACACAGTGGTGTTAGGTATGCTTTCAATTTGCTCTCAAAGTGCATATGTGTTGATTGATTCGGGTTCTACGCATTCATTCATTTCTGCTAAGTTTGCCGAGAAGATTAATAAGAAACTAGAACCCCTTGATTATGTATTATCTGTATCTACTCCATCTAGGAGATCTATGAATGTTGCATCCATCTATTGAGCATGTGTTGTTGTGATTGGGAATGTTGAGCTGTTAGCTGACTTAATGCCATTGGACATAACTCATTTTGATGTTATTTTGGAGATGGATTGGTTAGTGGCAAATCACGCGTCCATAAATTGTGTTTCAAAGAGTGTCACGTTAAAACCCCCAAACCTAGCCGAGGTCACGTTTCAAGGAAAAGGGGTAGTATCCCCACCTTACTTAATTTCATCCATGAAAGCCTATAGATTGATCCAAAAAGGGTGTCAAGGTTATCTGTGTAGCATACTAAATAATTTGAATGGAGGTGTTGAGTTAGCCGACGTCCCAGTGGTTAATGAATTCCCCGACGTCTTCCCAAATGATTTGCCTGACCACTTAGTCGATAGAGAGGTAGAGTTTACTGTTGACATCATACCAGGAACCCAGCCCATTTCTAAAACACCCTATAGGATGGCCCCCGCTGAGCTTAAGGAATTGAAACTTTAACTACAAGAGTTGCTAGATAAGGGTTTTATTAGGCCGAGCACTTCACCCTGGGGAGCACCCGTCTTGTTTGTTAAGAAGAAGGATGGTACGCTTCGTCTTTGTATTGGTTTCCGGGAACTGAATAAGGTAACCATTAAGAATAAGTACCCGTTGCCGAGGATAGACGATTTGTTCGATTAATTGCAAGGAGCACGAGTCTTTTCCAAAATTGACCTTAGATCGGGCTACCATCAGCTTAAAGTCAAAGCCGAGGATGTTGAGAAGACCGCTTTTCGAACGAGGTATGGCCACTACGAGTTTTTAGTAATGCCTTTTGGAGTGACCAATGCCCCTGCAGCCTTTATGGATTTGATGAATAGAGTCTTTAAGCCATATCTAGACGTGTTTGTGGTTGTCTTCATCGATGATATATTGATTTACTCTAGAAGTAAAGCCGAACACGAGGAGCATTTGAGACTTACCTTATAGACTTTGAGGGATCGGAAATTGTATGCTAAATTTAACAAGTGTGAGTTTTGGCTTTCCACTGTTTCATTTTTGGGTCATGTAATCGATGAAGAGGGTATTTCGGTCGATCCTAGTAAAATTGAAGCCGTTGTGAATTGGCCGAGGCCGGTTAATGTGACCGAGGTTCGTAGCTTTCTGGGATTGGCTGGTTATTACAGAAAATTCGTAAAAGATTTCTCAAGGATTGCAATTCCGTTGACACAACTGACTAAGAAGGGAGTGGCTTATGAATGGACTAAGGATAGAGAAGCGGGTTTCCAGGAGTTGAAGACGAGATTAGTCGCAGCACCAATTCTTGTACTACCATCAGGTAATGAAGAGTTTCATGTCTACAGTGATGCTTCGCATGAGGGTCTGGGTTGTGTATTAATGCAAAAAGGTAGGGTTATAGCATATGCCTCTCGTCAATTGAAGCCTCATGAAAAGAATTATCCCACCCATGATTTGGAATTGGCAGCCGTGGTGTTTGCTTTGAAGATTTGGCGCCATTACTTGTATGGAGCTTCTTGTCAGGTTTTTACGGATCATAAGAGCTTAAAGTACTTGTTCACTTAGAAGGAATTGAATATGAGGCAGAGAAGATGGCTTGAATTGTTGAAAGACTACGACATGCAGATTCAATATCATCTAGGTAAAGCTAACACCGTAGCCGACGCTTTGAGCAGAAAGGTGGTGGGAAATTTGGCATGTTTAACCACGATCTCAGTGGAACCGACTATTGTTGAGGAAGTCAAGACAAGACAAATGGAGGATGAATTCTTCAAGAAGGTAGCCGATGAGATTACCACAAAGCCGAGATCAGGGTACACCATAGAAAATCAAGTGCTCAAGTTTGAGGGAAGATTGTGTGTGGCCGACATCCCAGATTTGAAAAGAAAAATTTTGTAGGAAGCTCATGGTTCCAAGTTTGCTGTTCACCCCGGGAACACCAAGATGTATCATGATGCGAAGCAGACGTTTTGGTGGCCGAACATGAAAGGAGAGATAGCCGAGTTCGTGTCGTAGTGCCTATATTGTCAACAAGTGAAAGCAGAACATCAAAGGCCAGCAGGACTTCTTCAACCCTTACCGATTCCTGAGTGGAAATGGGAGCGCATCTCCATGGACTTTGTGGTTGGTTTGCCGAAGACACAAAAGGGTATGGATTCGATTTGGGTTATTGTGGATAGACTAACTAAGTCAGCACACTTCTTGCCTGTTAAGGCCACCTTCAACGCTGATAAACTTGCTTTGTTGTATGTGAATGAGATTGTTAGACTTCATGGAGTGCCAATGTCAATTGTGTCGGACCGAGATCCGAAGTTGGTTTCCAGATTTTGGCAGAGCCTACAAAGAGCTTTCGGAGCCGAGTTGAGGTTTAGCACAACTTTTCATCCCCAAACTGATGGGCAAATAGAGAGGACGATTCAGACACTTGAAGATATGCTTAGACTATGTGTATTGGACCTCCAAGGAAGTTGGGGAGTACATTTTCCTTTGGTGGAATTTACCTACAACAACAGTTATCAAGCTAGCATTGGCATGGCGCCGTATGAAGCACTGTGTGGAAGAAGGTGCAAGTCGCCGATATGTTGGACCGAGGTAGGAGACAAGGCTCTGCTTGGTCCCGAGTTAATTCAAGTAACAACTGAGAAGATTAAGCTCGTTCAACAAAGAATCAAAACCGCACAGAGTCGACAAAAGAGTTATGCCGACCAGAGAAGACGAGAGCTGGAATTTGAAGTCGGGGACCACGTGTTCCTGAAGATTTCGCCGATGAAAGGAGTCACAAGATTTGGAAAGAAGGGTAAGTTAGCACCCCGTTACATCGGGCCTTTTGAAATTTTTGAGAAGATTAACCTCGCTGCCTACAGGCTTGCCTTGCCGCCAGGATTGAGCCAAGTCCATAATGTATTCCATGTTTCGATGTTGAGGAAATATATACCAGATCCGCTACACGTGATCGACTATTTTGGAATTGTAATTAATGAAGATTTAGGCTATGAAGAGAAGCCGATACGGATTGTCGATAGGCAGGTGAAGCAGTTGAGAAGCAAGTCGATACTAATGGTGAAAATTGAATGGAATGAGCATTACGGAGAGGATGCTACATGGGAAATGGAAGAGGAAATGAAAGTCCGACATCCAGAATTGTTTTTGGAACAAGCTAACTCAAGTTTGGGGACCAAACTTCTTTAAGGGGGGTAGGATGTAACAACCCTCATTTCGACTTAGTCGTACTTGCATACATTTATGAATGATCTTGTTTTAATATGTGCATTTGCAAATCTTGTCTTGCTTTGCTTGAATGATTGCTTGCATGCTTTGTTCTCGTCTGGTGCTTTGCCGAGGTCATCTTAAGCCTGGACACCTTCGAGACCTTTGTCACTTAGAACTATCTTGGAACCCCGTTGGCTGACCTCCATCTTCACCCTGGCATATTGGCTGAGATGTCACCATATAGGCCGAGGTGCACGTCGCCTAGGCCGAGATGTGCATCATCTAGGCCGAGATGTCAACATCTAGGCGTTCTAGATCCTTGATCCTTGCATTTGTGATTTTGTTCCTGGAATGGTATGACCTAGACCGAGGTGTGGCACATCTAGGCCAAGGTGTGGCACAGTTTAGTCAAGTGTTGTCCTTCCAAGCCGATGTCCTTGCCCCTTGATTGCCGGAATCTTGTTGTTAGCCGATGTTGTTACTCGCCGGTGTGTTCTTGCCGCCTAGCTTGTTGAGTACACTTTGTCTTGGTCTTGTCTTGTCATGTCAGTCACCTTTTTGGATGGAGCCAATCAGCCGATGCCACGTGTCCCGGCAGAGGGATTCAGTCAGTGATTGTCGTGAGGAGCATATCTTTTTGTATCAAAACTTGCCTTTTAGAGAGAGAAACTCTAGGAAGAAGAAGGAGAAGTTTGAGCTAGAGAGAGAGAACTTCCAAGCTTGATCGTAGGAGCTTAAGCTGTTAGATTCGAGTTTTGAGGTTAGAATCTTAACCTATTCTTGTTGTTCTTATTGATCATCTAGCTGCATTGCACGATCAAACCTGTTCTAGACGCCATTCATCGATTTAAAGTTGGTTTTAGAAAGAGAAAACGGTTTTCATGTGTTTTTGGAGAAAAGCCTCGTTTGATCCGAAAGTTTGCATTAAGGCTCATGCTTTTGTGTTTGTTTTGATAAGATCCTTGAGTGTGGGTACCCAGGTCCATGTTTTTGAAATTATAGCATAAAATCTCAGCTTTTGTAATAGCAAGTTTTGATCTTTGCGTTCATCTTCTTCATACTCTTGTTCTTCATGTTCATCAAGAGGGAAACCCAGATTTTCCCGACTTTGCCTCTAAATGTGGCCATCGAGGCTACACCTCAGCAAGGAGGTGTGGAACCTCGGCCTAGACCTAGTAGTTGCCCAGCGTGTTCCCCCAAAGATAAGAAACTGTGTTTCGATTTGATTGACTTAGTTTTTGAAGAATGCCAATGCCGAGGTCATTTGTATGTATGTTAGACTTGTTTTGAGTAGTGCATTCAATAGACTTTGCCATGTGTTTGTAGGACTTGGACTTGCCTTGACCCCGACGTTTGAATAACTAGGTGAGTGGTATTTTTAATAAAGCTATGTTATCAATGTTTTGATGAGCTTTGCTTTGCTTTGTTTTTGAAAGATATTTGTTAAGCATGAATGATTGTCCTTAGTTTTGTATCTCGTATTATACTTGCTTGAATGGCCTTCTCAGAAAGTTCCTTGTGCTGGAGGACTCTGAACTTTCGCAGCACATCTCATTCGAAAGTCCCTTGTGCTGGAGGACTCTAAACTTTCGCAGCACATCTCGTTCGAAAGTCCCTTGTGCTGGAGGACTCTAAACTTTCGCAGCACATCTCGTTTTGGAAGTCCCTTGTGCTAGAGGACTCTAAACTTTCGCAGCACTCTCGTGTTAAAAGGCTACGGGCCTTTGTAACATAGGTCCTTTGTACTAGAGGACTCTAAACTTTTGTAGCACCTTTGTTTGAGATGCCTCGCTTGCTTTGTCTTGTTTTGCCACGGACGGTTTACCGCGTGGATATGTTTGCCGGAATGTTATTATTTGTAATACGTGATGCTAGTAGGTATCCCTTGAAGCTGTGAAGATCTGTTAGACGGACGAGGTCCATTCCTGGTTATATATAAAGTTTTGTCTTGTATCGTTTTGAAAGGACTTCGGCTATTATTCATGCAACCCCCTTATTATTTATACCATTCACTAAGTATCCAAGCTCACCCTCTCTATATATATGTAGGTGATGAACAAGAAGGCGGTGACGCCTAGATGTGATTCTGGAGCTTATTTTGGGTTTTTGATTATGTCGGCTTAACCTGTATTTACGTCGGCAATCTTGAAAATTATGCTTCTCGATTTGTACTACTTGTATGTTGCATACGTCGGCTTGAGAAGCCTTTTGATCAAGATGTGAGTTTTGTATGATTGTTATGTCGGCAAAGAAGATGTCGGCAATCTGGCAGACTGTGTTTTTAGACCTGTAATTCGTACAATTTGTTTATGTCGGCTTGTGGAGCCCTTTGCTAATATGAAAAATGTAATTTGTACTTTGCTTTGTTTGTAATTAAGTTATAACCCATATGTAAATGGTTGCTATCTCAATTGACTTATGCACAGCTCTTATGGACTAATCTGTTTGTATAAATCGCTTCCGTACTTGTTAGCCCCATATAATTGTACTCTGATTGTGTATGGATTTTGTAAGTTGGCCTTCGGTAATCCCGGATTACTGGCCATCACGGCACCAAACTACTAGGGGCGGTTTGGGATCGTGACATTTAGAGAACTTGACTCGAACTCATGATATGTTGTTTTGTCTACACTTATGTATTTCTTTGCATTACATTTGCATCGGTGCGCCTAGGACACCGTGTTTGCCGTCTGCTATTCCTGAACAGTTTGCCGGAGGCTTGCTTGGAAAAGCATGCCATAAGGCTGACCGGTTGCGGGCTCTGCCACGATGGGAACACAAACCTCAGTTTTTATCGAGGCACATTTTTTGACCATTCGACCTAGTGCATATCAGAATCCGTAGTGAGCATTCCAAGCTAGGACAGGTTGTTTACCCGATTGTAGGTTATTTGAAACCGCTGCGTGCGTAGTGAAACCCTAGCTCCTGACAAAATAGGACAGGGAAACCCTGTCCCACCATAGGGTTGTTTTGGCTCTCACTTGCTTGATATCTGCTACTAGGGTGTGTCTCTACATGATGTATGTATCAGTTGAAAGTCTGAGTATCGGCCTAAGGGTATCAGTTTTCAGGCAAATTTTGGGGCAGAATTCAGTAGAGAGCACAGTCATTCAGCTACGCTCATATTTGTTCTGGTGAAATCAGGCTAAGATGCTGTATGTTTTCTTCTTTTGCAAGGTAGTCTTGGAACCATGGCTTCAAAAGGCTCCAATATCCCTCGAGTACACCAGACTTGTATCGATAGACTTTGTCAGGTTGGAATTGGTTCAGAAGCAACCTGTGTTTACCTCACTCCCATCGGTTATAAGACAAAGGAGGTTCAAGCAGAATTCACTAGTACAGTTTCTATAGCAGTCACACCTCAGTTCACCTGGGTCTAGTCTGGTCTGGGAACAGTTGTCTGCATTCAACTCAGCACGAGATTAATCACCCATTCCCATGGCTCAATATCCCCCAGCTAGTATGGAAGAACATATGCAGTACCTGCAACAAACAATCGAGGCGCTGCAGCAGGACGCAGTCTGTCAGGTTGAAGTCACGGCTCGTCAGGCCGAAGTGATAACCCAACTACAACAACAACAGCCACAGCTGGCTGCGGTCTCTGCATCTTATGCATCTCCCATGCGTAACCCAACACCCGGAGCCACTGCCCATACTGCTAATGTCCAAGAGACTCAGGGCAATCTGACAGAGCCAATCCCAGCACAGGCCTCTAAAGCTCTTGTCCATCAAAGCGAAGCTCCCTTTGAATGTGAGGTTGACCCAATTGCACTTAAGATCAATAAACTGGATAAGTTATTCAAATGAGCACAAGGAGTGAACTCCATCCCGGATTTAGAGGACGGGTATACTGAATCTACAGTTACCTTACCGGAGCGGTTTAAAATGCCGTGTATCGACTGCTTCGATGGCTCTGGAGACCCAATGGTGCACCTCCACCTATTTTCTAATATCTTGAGGCCGGTGGGTTTGACCACAGCCTAGAAGTTGTCTCTCTTCGGCCGAACCATGTCTGGGATAGCCGCAATCTGGTATGCAAAATTGGAGGACTCTGTGAAACAGAGCTGGGAAGAGCTGGCTGAGGCCTTTATTGCTCAATACTCCTACAACACACAGATCGAGGTAAAAACTCGTGATCTCGAAGTCACCCGCTAAGAGCCAAAGGAGGGTTTCTCAGAGTTCGTAACGAGATGGAGAGCAAAGGCCTCGATGGTGACTACAAGGCCTTCCGACAAAGATCAGATCAGGATGATTGCTCAGAATCTGCATGGCAAGTTGCTGCAAAAGATGATCGTTCTACCACTGTTTACCTTTCCAGACCTTTATGAAATGGGGGTTCAAATCGAGGATGCCATCTGACAATGGATCTTTGCAGAAGATAATGAGCCTTTGAAGAGGAATGTTGCTCACAGTTCCAATGCTACTACTGAACGTAGCACAGTTGTGAAATGCTCAGAAGTAGACACTATCACCACTTCTCTCAATGGCCAAAAACCAACCACTTCAAATCGGCCCCAAGCCCGAAATTTTCATCCTCTTTACATGAGTCTCCCTCAAGCTTTGAAAATGCTGCGAGAGGAAGGGCACCTAGAGCTCCTAGAACCTCAACCCCTTCCAAATCCTCTTCCACCAAGATATGACCCAGTTAAATACTGTGCCTATCATCAACAACACGGTCATGATACAAATCGTTGCATCCGCCTCCGTCATAAGATTCAGGATCTTATTGACGAAGAGACCATAACTCCAAAAAAAGGACCTCGAGCTAGTATTGACCCGTCACCTTTTCATCTCAATCTAATCCATATACTGCCATCCACCTATGACCCCAGTATATACATCACCCAGTCTATTTACCTAAGCCTGAGGTGTTCATTCCCGGATGCATGGATTTATGCATGATGAATGCACCTGAACCCCAATCATCTCAAACCCATGAACCCCCTACTTCTGAGCTAATGAGAATGATTGAAGATCTTTAGAGAACTGTGGTAGATCTGGCCTTTAGGATATTGGCTCCATCATTGACCACATCGCATGCCAGAAATTTTATACCAAAAGGCCCCCTAATCTGGGGACATGTTGCATTGGAAGAAGGTCAATCCCTTGGCAAAGTGGAGGCCAGTGGTAAGAACAAGGTAGGGGTAGGCATTGGTCCCTATGAACACCTTCAGTGGGCTATTGAGGCTTTGAAAACTGAAGGGCTGAACAAACAGCAAGTGATTGCAGTTGTTGCAAAGATTGTGGATGACACTTTTGCCACTCAGAATGAGAGCAGTTTGAATCAAGGGGCAAGCCGGGAGAAGGGCCGTTGTACCAGAAATACTCCTTTCAACTCTAATCCTACACTTGGAAGAGCTCAGCAAACCTAGTCAGCGCCTACCAATCCTTTTGCCGGTGCATCCAGTAAAAATCCACAAACCTCGAAGTACCCACCCCGAGGCCAGAGGGCCTTCAATTCCCTCTACATGACTTTGTCCAAAGTTTTCCAAACTCTTATAGAACAAGGGCATCTGAAGCCCCTAGAGCCGCGGCCATTACCGAATAAACTTCCTCTCTCCCACAACCTGGCTAACTACTATGCCTTTCATCAACAAGCCGGCCATGACACTGACATGTGTTTTCGTCTTCGCCACGAAATACAAGATTTGATTGATAAAGAGGTCATCGTCGCACCAGGTCCTGCAAAGTCTATCGGCACTGGGTCAGTGAACTTGGGGGATAATGTGATTATGTAATCGGGGGATGAACCACATGCGGATGGCGCTCAGTTTACTGCAGATTTGGGGATGGCACGCACTGTTTTGAGCATGTGCAAATGTTGTTTATTGTACTTTCTGACTTGAGTGTTGGGTCAGTCTTGTTGTGTTACATTGAGTCAGTCTTTTTGTACTGAGTTAGTTGGGTTTGTCTTGTTGTATCGAGTCAGTCCTGTTGTGTTAGAGTCGGGTGATTTCAGGGGTGTTACCTCAAGTATCACTTGCTTGTTTTGTGTTTGTCTTTTACACTCTTTCGTTTTCTTGAGTCTGTTTCTGTCTTGGAGCCAGTTGCGCCAGAAGATCTGAACGAAACAACAGTGATTTTCATCCCTTTGCATCTGTTTCTGCCCTGAAGCCAGTTGTGCCAGAAGATTTGAATGAAATGGCAGTGCTTTTTGCCTACTTTTTTGTGCCCTGAAATCATTGCATTAACCTAAGTCTTTCAAAACTTTTTGAACAATGTGTTGAAAACAAAGAGGAAGGAATTCCTTGGGATTTGCAAAAATTTGATCAATTGAGAGAAAGAAAGGCATGCTAAGCCCTTGATGAATGAAATCATGTTTGTTAATGTGAGTACTTAGAAGGAACTTGACTTGATCTAGATTGGTTCTATATTGTCTTCAGCGCGAACGACTAGTCGCTTTCTTAAAAGATTTCAAAAAATGTTTTGCGTGGTCCCGCGAAGACCTGTGTGGAATTGTTTTTGAGATTGTGTAGCTTAGGATCGCTCTCAGCCTCAAGACTCAACCCCTTCGCTTTCAAACCTTGAACTTGGATTCAGAATGTTCAACAGTCAACCACAATGTATGGCCAGATCAAAAGCAACGCTTGAACTAGGGGCAAGAAGGTCAGATATGATCAAAAAAAAGCTTGTAAAGCAGGATGAGAAGCAGCCCTTGAACTAGGGGCAAAAAAAAATGTTAGATGTGCTCGAAGAGTCAAAAATTGGGACATTTCTCAAGCTAACAAAGATTGGCAAGAATGCCAAATCCCAGTATGGAGAAAAGAAGAAAGTTTTGTTGAAGGACAATCGAGTTCCTATCCACAACACAGGGGCAATTTAGACCCGGTTGGATGGACTCCTACATTATCAGCGAACTGCAACCATTCTCCTGGATTCAGATGGCTTCGAGATCTCAAAACTGATCAACATGGACAAAGTTACAACTTTTACCCTTGAGAGGCTCGCTGGGCCGAAAACCTAGATGGGAAACCCAGGCAAAAGTTAGAGCAAGAAAAAGAAAAGAAAAAGAAAAAATGCAAAGAATGAAGAAAAGATGAAAAGAAAAAAACAGATGAAAAGAAATGAAAAAAAATGAAAAGAGAAGAAAAGATAAGAAAAACAGAGCTTGTAAGGTTGAAAACTTGAAAGGGCGGCATTGGCAAAAGTTAGACCGTAAAAGGAGAGGTTAATACCCAAGTGTACCTTAACCCGGAACTACGTCAGGCTTGATTTCCATCTTTCGAATACGTAGGCAACTTCATTCTGAAGTCCAGCCATAAACACTTCCAAATCAACTGTGTCCATGTAATGGCTCTAACCATCTTTGTCTTTTCTGTATCCGAGAGCTCGGTTATGATCGTCACTTTGAGGACTGATTACAGTGCGCTATGGTGCCATTCAGACAAGGGGCAACTTTCCGTTGTCATGCAGTGCCATTTAGACAAGGGGCAATTTTCTATTGTTTTGGATATGAGGTTGTGCATCTCAAGAGTAAATTTTGTGTTGGTCAAGCAGTGGCCATTTGTAAAAACAATTTTTGAGAATTTTTAATGAGGTTGACTAATTTTCTCTTGAAAATTATTTCATTTTCCCAAAACTGGACCATTTCTTGGACCCGAAAAAGGAAATTTTTCAGTGCTCATGGCCTGACTTGCATGGTTTCAAATCAAAATGTTGAACAAGTATGTTAATCTAACTCTCATATTGGTCAAAATTGTTTTAGTAGAAAGCCAAAACAAAAATGGTCAAAATGATGAACTAAGCGCCACAATTGAGTCAGGTGTTCTGTCTTTTCCCCATTGTCAATATACTTGCCAGAAAGGGCACTCTATTTGCTAGAAAGGGCACTCTACCTGCCAAAAAAGGGCACAATTGAAGCTAACAACAAATGGCTGAAAGCTCTCTCATCCTCCAAGAAAGGAGGTATCAAGCAAAGTGCGAAGCATGAATTGGAATGGATCAAGTTATTCCACTCCCTCATCTGGACATGTCTGATCACATCCGAGCTGGCCAAGCGCATTGTCAACCGATATCAAGTGCTGATTTGCTGCATATCCAGTCGCACCACAACCCCTCTGCAGGAGAAGCTCACTGTTCTGAGCGGAAGAATGATAATCTAGCAGAATGCTAGGGGCAAGAGCCCGCAACTTTCTGCTTATCCGTCAACCACCCATGGGAGGGATAAAAAATGAGAGATTAAAGAATAGAGAGATGTGCGCTGAGAGAAGAATGATGGAAAGGGCTTTTAAGAGAAAAAGAGATTGAGTGCCAGAGTGATATGAGAATCATAAATGAGAAAAGTGTGGGAAACAATACCCAAAGAAACTGGCTCCTCGCGAACTGAGAGTTCTCTTGCCATTGGAATACGTCTGAGTGTCGGGTGTGTTGTTTTGTTTGTCTCGTTTCTTATTTTGAGTCATTTCATGTGCCAATAGATGTGTTTAGGTTGTTTTACCTTTGTTTTTCGTTGTTGAGTCGTTTTTGCTGTGGTTAGTTGTACGCTCAATACCCGATCAAAAACTCATTCTCAATTTCAATTTCAAAAAAAATCATTTTGTGCTCACAGTGCTGTGCCGTTCTCTACATATGTGCAAAACAGGATTTGTTCTTTCATAAAACTGCAGGGTTCAACCTAGGTCATATGAGAACAATCGAACAAGGACCTATCTAAAGCTACATAGGTTCCAGACTGCAAAGCAAAAGAAAAGAGAGAAAATTGGGAGCATCTGAGTTTGTTTCAACTTCAGAAAGTTTTGAAATTGCATTCCGGGTGTACCTCCTTAGGCCTTGTCAATGCTCCGAAGTATGAGTATGCCTCTACCTCAAGCATAAGATCAAGCCTGCTTCAAAGCCAGAATGACAATCAGAAGTGCTCTCCTTGAGTACCATTCCCCGCCAGAGTTATCTTGGCTGTGTTTGCAATGAGTTCCTAGGAGACCAACTGCGACGGTGGAAACTAGAGTTCGAAGGGCTGATGCCTAGAACACAACGGTTTGGAATTTCTAAAACTAAAGTCTGGTTTAAATACCCAGGGATGTATCCTCAGCTTGAAACCTGTATGGTAGCCCCATAGATTGAGATAGCATGTGTATGCGCCTCAATTCTAGATACTGAACCAACCTAGTTTGTCACCCCGTTGGAGAATAGGGAAAGTTGTGAATATGATCAGGAAGGAAAACGGCATTTGTGGTTTCTACATGTAGAAGTTACCCCTTGTCAACATTTCAGGACCTTTGTACTGTGAGTTAAAGGTAAGAGTTCGAAGAACACAAGGGGAGATCCCCGTCCGAGTAGAGCAGTTCATCGCCACTCACCAAGGATCCTCTAGAGTGTTTTTTTCCTAAAGTTTCCTAAAGTGGTGTATTGTATGGTTGAGATTTAATGCTGAAAAATTGATGTGACTTGTCATTAAATCTCAATCACACAATACACTACTCTAGAAAACTTTAGGAAAAAAAAACTCTAGAGGATCCTTGCTCATCGCCACTTGCCCTATGAGGTGTTTGCTAAAGCGCCGCTTTATTTGATTATTGCGTTCCCTAAGCATCATGCACTGCATTGCTTGTATCATATCAACACACTTATTGCATTTATTTACATCTTGTGTTATCTCGTATCATTTATCCTTTTACGCTGAGCGGTGTTTAGGATCATTGTCCCCCGGGGCTTTCTCAGGTTGTGTGGAACACGCTCCTGATTGTTTGTTTTCGGACCTCTTCTCACGATTTCAGCGTGGTTAGAGTGTCTCTTTCCTCACACGATTTTAGCATGCTTGGAATTTATCTCAGGACAATGAAGCGCGGCCCTGGGCGTGTTTTATCTCGGGACGCGTGAAGCGCGAGCCCGAGCGGTTTCTGACCTCTTCTCACGATTTCTGCGTGGTTAGAGTGTTCTTTTCCTCACACGATTTCAGCGTGTTTGGAATTTATCTCAGGTTGCGTCGAGTGCGCTCCTAATTGGTTATTTTCAGACCTCTTCTCACGATTTCAGCGTGGCTTGAGTGCCCCCTTTAGTCACATGATTTCAGCGTGTTTGGAATTTATCTCAGGTTGCGTCGAGTGCGCTCCTAATTGGTTATTTTCAGACCTCTTCTCACGATTTCAGCGTGGCTTGAGTGCCCCCTTTAGTCACATGATTTCAGCGTGTTTGGAATTTATCTCAGGTTGCGTCGAGTGCGCTCCTAATTGGTTATTTTCAGACCTCTTCTCACGATTTCAGCGTGGCTTGAGTGCCCCCTTTAGTCACATGATTTCAGCGTGTTTGGAATTTATCTCAGGTTGCGTCGAGTGCGCTCCTAATTGGTTATTTTCAGACCTCTTCTCACGATTTCAGCGTGGCTTGAGTGCCCCCTTTAGTCACATGATTTCAGCGTGTTTGGAATTTATCTCAGGTTGCGTCGAGTGCGCTCCTAATTGGTTATTTTCAGACCTCTTCTCACGATTTCAGCGTGGCTTGAGTGCCCCCTTTAGTCACATGATTTCAGCGTGTTTGGAATTTATCTCAGGTTGCGTCGAGTGCGCTCCTAATTGGTTATTTTCAGACCTCTTCTCACGATTTCAGCGTGGCTTGAGTGCCCCCTTTAGTCACATGATTTCAGCGTGTTTGGAATTTATCTCAGGTTGCGTCGAGTGCGCTCCTAATTGGTTATTTTCAGACCTCTTCTCACGATTTCAGCGTGGCTTGAGTGCCCCCTTTAGTCACATGATTTCAGCGTGTTTGGAATTTATCTCAGGTTGCGTCGAGTGCGCTCCTAATTGGTTATTTTCAGACCTCTTCTCACGATTTCAGCGTGGCTTGAGTGCCCCCTTTAGTCACATGATTTCAGCGTGTTTGGAATTTATCTCAGGTTGCGTCGAGTGCGCTCCTAATTGGTTATTTTCAGACCTCTTCTCACGATTTCAGCGTGGCTTGAGTGCCCCCTTTAGTCACATGATTTCAGCGTGTTTGGAATTTATCTCAGGTTGCGTCGAGTGCGCTCCTAATTGGTTATTTTCAGACCTCTTCTCACGATTTCAGCGTGGCTTGAGTGCCCCCTTTAGTCACATGATTTCAGCGTGTTTGGAATTTATCTCAGGTTGCGTCGAGTGCGCTCCTAATTGGTTATTTTCAGACCTCTTCTCACGATTTCAGCGTGGCTTGAGTGCCCCCTTTAGTCACATGATTTCAGCGTGTTTGGAATTTATCTCAGGTTGCGTCGAGTGCGCTCCTAATTGGTTATTTTCAGACCTCTTCTCACGATTTCAGCGTGGCTTGAGTGCCCCCTTTAGTCACATGATTTCAGCGTGTTTGGAATTTATCTCAGGTTGCGTCGAGTGCGCTCCTAATTGGTTATTTTCAGACCTCTTCTCACGATTTCAGCGTGGCTTGAGTGCCCCCTTTAGTCACATGATTTCAGCGTGTTTGGAATTTATCTCAGGTTGCGTCGAGTGCGCTCCTAATTGGTTATTTTCAGACCTCTTCTCACGATTTCAGCGTGGCTTGAGTGCCCCCTTTAGTCACATGATTTCAGCGTGTTTGGAATTTATCTCAGGTTGCGTCGAGTGCGCTCCTAATTGGTTATTTTCAGACCTCTTCTCACGATTTCAGCGTGGCTTGAGTGCCCCCTTTAGTCACATGATTTCAGCGTGTTTGGAATTTATCTCAGGTTGCGTCGAGTGCGCTCCTAATTGGTTATTTTCAGACCTCTTCTCACGATTTCAGCGTGGCTTGAGTGCCCCCTTTAGTCACATGATTTCAGCGTGTTTGGAATTTATCTCAGGTTGCGTCGAGTGCGCTCCTAATTGGTTATTTTCAGACCTCTTCTCACGATTTCAGCGTGGCTTGAGTGCCCCCTTTAGTCACATGATTTCAGCGTGTTTGGAATTTATCTCAGGTTGCGTCGAGTGCGCTCCTAATTGGTTATTTTCAGACCTCTTCTCACGATTTCAGCGTGGCTTGAGTGCCCCCTTTAGTCACATGATTTCAGCGTGTTTGGAATTTATCTCAGGTTGCGTCGAGTGCGCTCCTAATTGGTTATTTTCAGACCTCTTCTCACGATTTCAGCGTGGCTTGAGTGCCCCCTTTAGTCACATGATTTCAGCGTGTTTGGAATTTATCTCAGGTTGCGTCGAGTGCGCTCCTAATTGGTTATTTTCAGACCTCTTCTCACGATTTCAGCGTGGCTTGAGTGCCCCCTTTAGTCACATGATTTCAGCGTGTTTGGAATTTATCTCAGGTTGCGTCGAGTGCGCTCCTAATTGGTTATTTTCAGACCTCTTCTCACGATTTCAGCGTGGCTTGAGTGCCCCCTTTAGTCACATGATTTCAGCGTGTTTGGAATTTATCTCAGGTTGCGTCGAGTGCGCTCCTAATTGGTTATTTTCAGACCTCTTCTCACGATTTCAGCGTGGCTTGAGTGCCCCCTTTAGTCACATGATTTCAGCGTGTTTGGAATTTATCTCAGGTTGCGTCGAGTGCGCTCCTAATTGGTTATTTTCAGACCTCTTCTCACGATTTCAGCGTGGCTTGAGTGCCCCCTTTAGTCACATGATTTCAGCGTGTTTGGAATTTATCTCAGGTTGCGTCGAGTGCGCTCCTAATTGGTTATTTTCAGACCTCTTCTCACGATTTCAGCGTGGCTTGAGTGCCCCCTTTAGTCACATGATTTCAGCGTGTTTGGAATTTATCTCAGGTTGCGTCGAGTGCGCTCCTAATTGGTTATTTTCAGACCTCTTCTCACGATTTCAGCGTGGCTTGAGTGCCCCCTTTAGTCACATGATTTCAGCGTGTTTGGAATTTATCTCAGGTTGCGTCGAGTGCGCTCCTAATTGGTTATTTTCAGACCTCTTCTCACGATTTCAGCGTGGCTTGAGTGCCCCCTTTAGTCACATGATTTCAGCGTGTTTGGAATTTATCTCAGGTTGCGTCGAGTGCGCTCCTAATTGGTTATTTTCAGACCTCTTCTCACGATTTCAGCGTGGCTTGAGTGCCCCCTTTAGTCACATGATTTCAGCGTGTTTGGAATTTATCTCAGGTTGCGTCGAGTGCGCTCCTAATTGGTTATTTTCAGACCTCTTCTCACGATTTCAGCGTGGCTTGAGTGCCCCCTTTAGTCACATGATTTCAGCGTGTTTGGAATTTATCTCAGGTTGCGTCGAGTGCGCTCCTAATTGGTTATTTTCAGACCTCTTCTCACGATTTCAGCGTGGCTTGAGTGCCCCCTTTAGTCACATGATTTCAGCGTGTTTGGAATTTATCTCAGGTTGCGTCGAGTGCGCTCCTAATTGGTTATTTTCAGACCTCTTCTCACGATTTCAGCGTGGCTTGAGTGCCCCCTTTAGTCACATGATTTCAGCGTGTTTGGAATTTATCTCAGGTTGCGTCGAGTGCGCTCCTAATTGGTTATTTTCAGACCTCTTCTCACGATTTCAGCGTGGCTTGAGTGCCCCCTTTAGTCACATGATTTCAGCGTGTTTGGAATTTATCTCAGGTTGCGTCGAGTGCGCTCCTAATTGGTTATTTTCAGACCTCTTCTCACGATTTCAGCGTGGCTTGAGTGCCCCCTTTAGTCACATGATTTCAGCGTGTTTGGAATTTATCTCAGGTTGCGTCGAGTGCGCTCCTAATTGGTTATTTTCAGACCTCTTCTCACGATTTCAGCGTGGCTTGAGTGCCCCCTTTAGTCACATGATTTCAGCGTGTTTGGAATTTATCTCAGGTTGCGTCGAGTGCGCTCCTAATTGGTTATTTTCAGACCTCTTCTCACGATTTCAGCGTGGCTTGAGTGCCCCCTTTAGTCACATGATTTCAGCGTGTTTGGAATTTATCTCAGGTTGCGTCGAGTGCGCTCCTAATTGGTTATTTTCAGACCTCTTCTCACGATTTCAGCGTGGCTTGAGTGCCCCCTTTAGTCACATGATTTCAGCGTGTTTGGAATTTATCTCAGGTTGCGTCGAGTGCGCTCCTAATTGGTTATTTTCAGACCTCTTCTCACGATTTCAGCGTGGCTTGAGTGCCCCCTTTAGTCACATGATTTCAGCGTGTTTGGAATTTATCTCAGGTTGCGTCGAGTGCGCTCCTAATTGGTTATTTTCAGACCTCTTCTCACGATTTCAGCGTGGCTTGAGTGCCCCCTTTAGTCACATGATTTCAGCGTGTTTGGAATTTATCTCAGGTTGCGTCGAGTGCGCTCCTAATTGGTTATTTTCAGACCTCTTCTCACGATTTCAGCGTGGCTTGAGTGCCCCCTTTAGTCACATGATTTCAGCGTGTTTGGAATTTATCTCAGGTTGCGTCGAGTGCGCTCCTAATTGGTTATTTTCAGACCTCTTCTCACGATTTCAGCGTGGCTTGAGTGCCCCCTTTAGTCACATGATTTCAGCGTGTTTGGAATTTATCTCAGGTTGCGTCGAGTGCGCTCCTAATTGGTTATTTTCAGACCTCTTCTCACGATTTCAGCGTGGCTTGAGTGCCCCCTTTAGTCACATGATTTCAGCGTGTTTGGAATTTATCTCAGGTTGCGTCGAGTGCGCTCCTAATTGGTTATTTTCAGACCTCTTCTCACGATTTCAGCGTGGCTTGAGTGCCCCCTTTAGTCACATGATTTCAGCGTGTTTGGAATTTATCTCAGGTTGCGTCGAGTGCGCTCCTAATTGGTTATTTTCAGACCTCTTCTCACGATTTCAGCGTGGCTTGAGTGCCCCCTTTAGTCACATGATTTCAGCGTGTTTGGAATTTATCTCAGGTTGCGTCGAGTGCGCTCCTAATTGGTTATTTTCAGACCTCTTCTCACGATTTCAGCGTGGCTTGAGTGCCCCCTTTAGTCACATGATTTCAGCGTGTTTGGAATTTATCTCAGGTTGCGTCGAGTGCGCTCCTAATTGGTTATTTTCAGACCTCTTCTCACGATTTCAGCGTGGCTTGAGTGCCCCCTTTAGTCACATGATTTCAGCGTGTTTGGAATTTATCTCAGGTTGCGTCGAGTGCGCTCCTAATTGGTTATTTTCAGACCTCTTCTCACGATTTCAGCGTGGCTTGAGTGCCCCCTTTAGTCACATGATTTCAGCGTGTTTGGAATTTATCTCAGGTTGCGTCGAGTGCGCTCCTAATTGGTTATTTTCAGACCTCTTCTCACGATTTCAGCGTGGCTTGAGTGCCCCCTTTAGTCACATGATTTCAGCGTGTTTGGAATTTATCTCAGGTTGCGTCGAGTGCGCTCCTAATTGGTTATTTTCAGACCTCTTCTCACGATTTCAGCGTGGCTTGAGTGCCCCCTTTAGTCACATGATTTCAGCGTGTTTGGAATTTATCTCAGGTTGCGTCGAGTGCGCTCCTAATTGGTTATTTTCAGACCTCTTCTCACGATTTCAGCGTGGCTTGAGTGCCCCCTTTAGTCACATGATTTCAGCGTGTTTGGAATTTATCTCAGGTTGCGTCGAGTGCGCTCCTAATTGGTTATTTTCAGACCTCTTCTCACGATTTCAGCGTGGCTTGAGTGCCCCCTTTAGTCACATGATTTCAGCGTGTTTGGAATTTATCTCAGGTTGCGTCGAGTGCGCTCCTAATTGGTTATTTTCAGACCTCTTCTCACGATTTCAGCGTGGCTTGAGTGCCCCCTTTAGTCACATGATTTCAGCGTGTTTGGAATTTATCTCAGGTTGCGTCGAGTGCGCTCCTAATTGGTTATTTTCAGACCTCTTCTCACGATTTCAGCGTGGCTTGAGTGCCCCCTTTAGTCACATGATTTCAGCGTGTTTGGAATTTATCTCAGGTTGCGTCGAGTGCGCTCCTAATTGGTTATTTTCAGACCTCTTCTCACGATTTCAGCGTGGCTTGAGTGCCCCCTTTAGTCACATGATTTCAGCGTGTTTGGAATTTATCTCAGGTTGCGTCGAGTGCGCTCCTAATTGGTTATTTTCAGACCTCTTCTCACGATTTCAGCGTGGCTTGAGTGCCCCCTTTAGTCACATGATTTCAGCGTGTTTGGAATTTATCTCAGGTTGCGTCGAGTGCGCTCCTAATTGGTTATTTTCAGACCTCTTCTCACGATTTCAGCGTGGCTTGAGTGCCCCCTTTAGTCACATGATTTCAGCGTGTTTGGAATTTATCTCAGGTTGCGTCGAGTGCGCTCCTAATTGGTTATTTTCAGACCTCTTCTCACGATTTCAGCGTGGCTTGAGTGCCCCCTTTAGTCACATGATTTCAGCGTGTTTGGAATTTATCTCAGGTTGCGTCGAGTGCGCTCCTAATTGGTTATTTTCAGACCTCTTCTCACGATTTCAGCGTGGCTTGAGTGCCCCCTTTAGTCACATGATTTCAGCGTGTTTGGAATTTATCTCAGGTTGCGTCGAGTGCGCTCCTAATTGGTTATTTTCAGACCTCTTCTCACGATTTCAGCGTGGCTTGAGTGCCCCCTTTAGTCACATGATTTCAGCGTGTTTGGAATTTATCTCAGGTTGCGTCGAGTGCGCTCCTAATTGGTTATTTTCAGACCTCTTCTCACGATTTCAGCGTGGCTTGAGTGCCCCCTTTAGTCACATGATTTCAGCGTGTTTGGAATTTATCTCAGGTTGCGTCGAGTGCGCTCCTAATTGGTTATTTTCAGACCTCTTCTCACGATTTCAGCGTGGCTTGAGTGCCCCCTTTAGTCACATGATTTCAGCGTGTTTGGAATTTATCTCAGGTTGCGTCGAGTGCGCTCCTAATTGGTTATTTTCAGACCTCTTCTCACGATTTCAGCGTGGCTTGAGTGCCCCCTTTAGTCACATGATTTCAGCGTGTTTGGAATTTATCTCAGGTTGCGTCGAGTGCGCTCCTAATTGGTTATTTTCAGACCTCTTCTCACGATTTCAGCGTGGCTTGAGTGCCCCCTTTAGTCACATGATTTCAGCGTGTTTGGAATTTATCTCAGGTTGCGTCGAGTGCGCTCCTAATTGGTTATTTTCAGACCTCTTCTCACGATTTCAGCGTGGCTTGAGTGCCCCCTTTAGTCACATGATTTCAGCGTGTTTGGAATTTATCTCAGGTTGCGTCGAGTGCGCTCCTAATTGGTTATTTTCAGACCTCTTCTCACGATTTCAGCGTGGCTTGAGTGCCCCCTTTAGTCACATGATTTCAGCGTGTTTGGAATTTATCTCAGGTTGCGTCGAGTGCGCTCCTAATTGGTTATTTTCAGACCTCTTCTCACGATTTCAGCGTGGCTTGAGTGCCCCCTTTAGTCACATGATTTCAGCGTGTTTGGAATTTATCTCAGGTTGCGTCGAGTGCGCTCCTAATTGGTTATTTTCAGACCTCTTCTCACGATTTCAGCGTGGCTTGAGTGCCCCCTTTAGTCACATGATTTCAGCGTGTTTGGAATTTATCTCAGGTTGCGTCGAGTGCGCTCCTAATTGGTTATTTTCAGACCTCTTCTCACGATTTCAGCGTGGCTTGAGTGCCCCCTTTAGTCACATGATTTCAGCGTGTTTGGAATTTATCTCAGGTTGCGTCGAGTGCGCTCCTAATTGGTTATTTTCAGACCTCTTCTCACGATTTCAGCGTGGCTTGAGTGCCCCCTTTAGTCACATGATTTCAGCGTGTTTGGAATTTATCTCAGGTTGCGTCGAGTGCGCTCCTAATTGGTTATTTTCAGACCTCTTCTCACGATTTCAGCGTGGCTTGAGTGCCCCCTTTAGTCACATGATTTCAGCGTGTTTGGAATTTATCTCAGGTTGCGTCGAGTGCGCTCCTAATTGGTTATTTTCAGACCTCTTCTCACGATTTCAGCGTGGCTTGAGTGCCCCCTTTAGTCACATGATTTCAGCGTGTTTGGAATTTATCTCAGGTTGCGTCGAGTGCGCTCCTAATTGGTTATTTTCAGACCTCTTCTCACGATTTCAGCGTGGCTTGAGTGCCCCCTTTAGTCACATGATTTCAGCGTGTTTGGAATTTATCTCAGGTTGCGTCGAGTGCGCTCCTAATTGGTTATTTTCAGACCTCTTCTCACGATTTCAGCGTGGCTTGAGTGCCCCCTTTAGTCACATGATTTCAGCGTGTTTGGAATTTATCTCAGGTTGCGTCGAGTGCGCTCCTAATTGGTTATTTTCAGACCTCTTCTCACGATTTCAGCGTGGCTTGAGTGCCCCCTTTAGTCACATGATTTCAGCGTGTTTGGAATTTATCTCAGGTTGCGTCGAGTGCGCTCCTAATTGGTTATTTTCAGACCTCTTCTCACGATTTCAGCGTGGCTTGAGTGCCCCCTTTAGTCACATGATTTCAGCGTGTTTGGAATTTATCTCAGGTTGCGTCGAGTGCGCTCCTAATTGGTTATTTTCAGACCTCTTCTCACGATTTCAGCGTGGCTTGAGTGCCCCCTTTAGTCACATGATTTCAGCGTGTTTGGAATTTATCTCAGGTTGCGTCGAGTGCGCTCCTAATTGGTTATTTTCAGACCTCTTCTCACGATTTCAGCGTGGCTTGAGTGCCCCCTTTAGTCACATGATTTCAGCGTGTTTGGAATTTATCTCAGGTTGCGTCGAGTGCGCTCCTAATTGGTTATTTTCAGACCTCTTCTCACGATTTCAGCGTGGCTTGAGTGCCCCCTTTAGTCACATGATTTCAGCGTGTTTGGAATTTATCTCAGGTTGCGTCGAGTGCGCTCCTAATTGGTTATTTTCAGACCTCTTCTCACGATTTCAGCGTGGCTTGAGTGCCCCCTTTAGTCACATGATTTCAGCGTGTTTGGAATTTATCTCAGGTTGCGTCGAGTGCGCTCCTAATTGGTTATTTTCAGACCTCTTCTCACGATTTCAGCGTGGCTTGAGTGCCCCCTTTAGTCACATGATTTCAGCGTGTTTGGAATTTATCTCAGGTTGCGTCGAGTGCGCTCCTAATTGGTTATTTTCAGACCTCTTCTCACGATTTCAGCGTGGCTTGAGTGCCCCCTTTAGTCACATGATTTCAGCGTGTTTGGAATTTATCTCAGGTTGCGTCGAGTGCGCTCCTAATTGGTTATTTTCAGACCTCTTCTCACGATTTCAGCGTGGCTTGAGTGCCCCCTTTAGTCACATGATTTCAGCGTGTTTGGAATTTATCTCAGGTTGCGTCGAGTGCGCTCCTAATTGGTTATTTTCAGACCTCTTCTCACGATTTCAGCGTGGCTTGAGTGCCCCCTTTAGTCACATGATTTCAGCGTGTTTGGAATTTATCTCAGGTTGCGTCGAGTGCGCTCCTAATTGGTTATTTTCAGACCTCTTCTCACGATTTCAGCGTGGCTTGAGTGCCCCCTTTAGTCACATGATTTCAGCGTGTTTGGAATTTATCTCAGGTTGCGTCGAGTGCGCTCCTAATTGGTTATTTTCAGACCTCTTCTCACGATTTCAGCGTGGCTTGAGTGCCCCCTTTAGTCACATGATTTCAGCGTGTTTGGAATTTATCTCAGGTTGCGTCGAGTGCGCTCCTAATTGGTTATTTTCAGACCTCTTCTCACGATTTCAGCGTGGCTTGAGTGCCCCCTTTAGTCACATGATTTCAGCGTGTTTGGAATTTATCTCAGGTTGCGTCGAGTGCGCTCCTAATTGGTTATTTTCAGACCTCTTCTCACGATTTCAGCGTGGCTTGAGTGCCCCCTTTAGTCACATGATTTCAGCGTGTTTGGAATTTATCTCAGGTTGCGTCGAGTGCGCTCCTAATTGGTTATTTTCAGACCTCTTCTCACGATTTCAGCGTGGCTTGAGTGCCCCCTTTAGTCACATGATTTCAGCGTGTTTGGAATTTATCTCAGGTTGCGTCGAGTGCGCTCCTAATTGGTTATTTTCAGACCTCTTCTCACGATTTCAGCGTGGCTTGAGTGCCCCCTTTAGTCACATGATTTCAGCGTGTTTGGAATTTATCTCAGGTTGCGTCGAGTGCGCTCCTAATTGGTTATTTTCAGACCTCTTCTCACGATTTCAGCGTGGCTTGAGTGCCCCCTTTAGTCACATGATTTCAGCGTGTTTGGAATTTATCTCAGGTTGCGTCGAGTGCGCTCCTAATTGGTTATTTTCAGACCTCTTCTCACGATTTCAGCGTGGCTTGAGTGCCCCCTTTAGTCACATGATTTCAGCGTGTTTGGAATTTATCTCAGGTTGCGTCGAGTGCGCTCCTAATTGGTTATTTTCAGACCTCTTCTCACGATTTCAGCGTGGCTTGAGTGCCCCCTTTAGTCACATGATTTCAGCGTGTTTGGAATTTATCTCAGGTTGCGTCGAGTGCGCTCCTAATTGGTTATTTTCAGACCTCTTCTCACGATTTCAGCGTGGCTTGAGTGCCCCCTTTAGTCACATGATTTCAGCGTGTTTGGAATTTATCTCAGGTTGCGTCGAGTGCGCTCCTAATTGGTTATTTTCAGACCTCTTCTCACGATTTCAGCGTGGCTTGAGTGCCCCCTTTAGTCACATGATTTCAGCGTGTTTGGAATTTATCTCAGGTTGCGTCGAGTGCGCTCCTAATTGGTTATTTTCAGACCTCTTCTCACGATTTCAGCGTGGCTTGAGTGCCCCCTTTAGTCACATGATTTCAGCGTGTTTGGAATTTATCTCAGGTTGCGTCGAGTGCGCTCCTAATTGGTTATTTTCAGACCTCTTCTCACGATTTCAGCGTGGCTTGAGTGCCCCCTTTAGTCACATGATTTCAGCGTGTTTGGAATTTATCTCAGGTTGCGTCGAGTGCGCTCCTAATTGGTTATTTTCAGACCTCTTCTCACGATTTCAGCGTGGCTTGAGTGCCCCCTTTAGTCACATGATTTCAGCGTGTTTGGAATTTATCTCAGGTTGCGTCGAGTGCGCTCCTAATTGGTTATTTTCAGACCTCTTCTCACGATTTCAGCGTGGCTTGAGTGCCCCCTTTAGTCACATGATTTCAGCGTGTTTGGAATTTATCTCAGGTTGCGTCGAGTGCGCTCCTAATTGGTTATTTTCAGACCTCTTCTCACGATTTCAGCGTGGCTTGAGTGCCCCCTTTAGTCACATGATTTCAGCGTGTTTGGAATTTATCTCAGGTTGCGTGGAAAAAAAGTTAGTCCATAAAATCCAAAAATGTTGTAGTGACCATACATTCTAGTTATAAAGATTTGTGGTCTTAGTTATAAATCATATTGGTGATTGGTTACAGAGTTTTGTGGTGGTCAAATTTGTGGTGAACATGACTTGTGGTGGTCTATGTTACATGGACTCGGGTACGTGTATCGGATGTAGGTGTGTATCCAAGCGTTAGACCTTCATAAATTTAAATCTTTGAATATTGGGATATGTATCCAAAATTGGATATGGGTGCGGGGACGCGTCATATACACATATATATTGCATATTATATCATATTCTCAGATGAAATGTTGTAAATTATATAGAAATTGAATAGGATTCAGAAAAAATATGAAATTTCTGTATCTAATTCATGTGAGAGGCTAAAATTATTGTTTTACTTGCAAATTTGAGTTTCTTCTTCTCATATATTATCACAAATTAAAGGATCTGAGTGTCTAAATTGGGTATGAGTGTCGGACACATATCCCACACCCTTACCCATGTCATATTCGGTGGACATGAGTATTGTGGGGAAAATAGAAGAGTCCATGTAACACATGTGGTGGTTGGTTATGAGATGTTTGTGGTGTTTTTGGTTGTGACTCAAATTGGTTTTAGTTATGAGACTTTGTAGTGTTTTTTTATGAACCAAAGTGGCGTTGGTTATGAGATTTTGTGGTGTTTTGTTATGAACCGAAGTGGTCTTGGTTATGAGGTTTTTGTGGTGTTTTTGTTAGGAACCAATTTGGTTTTATTATGATCTAAATTGGTAGAAGTTACGAAAAATTGTGGCTCAAACTTTTGGTGTATACCATATACCCCTTTTGAGGGTGTGTGTATAGTAACACTTCTCGTATGTATGTCCACCAAATTGGCTTTGATTATGGGGTTTGGTGGTGTTTTGTTATGAACCGAAGTGGTCTTGGTTATGAGGTTTTTGTGGTGTTTTTGTTAGGAACCAATTTGGTTTTATTATGATCTAAATTGGTAGAAGTTACGAAAAATTGTGGCTCAAACTTTTGGTGTATACCATATACCCCTTTTGAGGGTGTGTGTATAGTAACACTTCTCGTATGTATGTCCACCAAATTGGCTTTGATTATGGGGTTTGGTGGTGTTTTGTTATGAACCGAAGTGGTCTTGGTTATGAGGTTTTTGTGGTGTTTTTGTTAGGAACCAATTTGGTTTTATTATGATCTAAATTGGTAGAAGTTACGAAAAATTGTGGCTCAAACTTTTGGTGTATACCATATACCCCTTTTGAGGGTGTGTGTATAGTAACACTTCTCGTATGTATGTCCACCAAATTGGCTTTGATTATGGGGTTTGGTGGTGTTTTGTTATGAACCGAAGTGGTCTTGGTTATGAGGTTTTTGTGGTGTTTTTGTTAGGAACCAATTTGGTTTTATTATGATCTAAATTGGTAGAAGTTACGAAAAATTGTGGCTCAAACTTTTGGTGTATACCATATACCCCTTTTGAGGGTGTGTGTATAGTAACACTTCTCGTATGTATGTCCACCAAATTGGCTTTGATTATGGGGTTTGGTGGTATTTTGTTATGAACCGAAGTGGTCTTGGTTATGAGGTTTTTGTGGTGTGTTTGTTATGAACCAATTTGGTTTTGTTATGATCTAAATTGGTAGAAGTTATGAACCATTGTGGTTCAAACTTTAGGTGTATACCATATGCTCCTTTTGAGGGCTGTGTATAGTAATACTTCTGGTATGTATATATACCAATATTCTCTTTAACAACTAACACTTTTACATCCATAAAACATTCATGAATAAATTGTGTAGATAATTAAGTGCAACAAAGATACAATAATCTCATTCTAGCATGAATATTTTCCCAAACTCAAGATTTGCCTAAATCAACTGTGAATCTTGAAATGTTCACATAACACATTGTATAATACATTGATGGTAAAATAAAATTTGTATAGCATTGACCATTCTCGTCTATACAAATTTCAGTTGTAACTGTCCAACAATCTATACTGACAGTTCAAGATCATCTTCCATGTATTCTACCTACTAATAATGATACTAATGCACAGATGTAGTTAGCTAAAATAATAATAGCTTAAGGGATCATTTATACACCTTAAAATGATATACACATTGGACCAAAACATGTAGATTTATCATCGTTACAGTGCATGACATATGGACTTGTCAATGTACCTATGTGCTTAGCTCTTCCAACTAATTGAAGAAATACCACGGGATATATTACAAAATAACCTTAATAGAGGCAACATTAAGTATCTCAATCACAATATTATTTTGTTATACTCTTGTGAAACCTGGTCCTTAGCTTTCTATCATCAAACTTGCTCCCACTTAATTCTTGGAAACACTATATATATTAATATATGAAGGCAGAAGACCTATGGGTGTTCACTCAAATTTAAAGTTGTGTAGTTATATATATATATAATTTAAAATTTTGTCCCATCTAAAATAAATAAAGAAAACTATTTGGGTGACCATGTCCTTACCACGAAAAATGACTTCTATAACCAAACTAAAATATACCTATATATATACATGTAACGATAAATACATCACATACATCATGCAGGTGCATCTCTATTTAAGTTTCATATTTGAATTTTGGTGGGTGTTCCATATGGAGTAGTTTGCTTTGTAATTAACTACTCTCAATCTCTCTTTTACTTGATTTTACAAATTGAGCAATTTCAATTCCAAGATGTTGTCCCCTTCTGTCTCTTTTTTTTCTCTACACACGTGTATATATACATGTATGTATTTTTTTTTTTTCAAAAAAAAAAAAAACCTTTTTTTGAACAATGAACGAACATACACACTTTTTAAAGTATTTTAGGTTTTACAATAAAAAATTCTACTAAGTTCTTTATTATTATTATACTCTATAAAAAGTTTCTAGGTTTATTTTTTTTAATGTTAAGAAAGATTATATTATTATTTTTGAATATTTTCATGGTTGGTGGGATTTAGGCACACCTCTTGTTATGAGGGCAATTTATTCCCAATTAGATGGTGTAATCATGTTCTTATATAAAAACTATTTTATAAAACATGCTAAAATCAATTTTTATTTATTTATTTATTTATTTTTGTATATAGAATTGTTTAACATAATTTTTAATAGTTTGTACCGAATCTTAACATTTCTCGATTTGATTTGATTCATGATTCACAAAATTAGGATTTTGATTCACAATGTGATTGTCGATTTGACAACTATGAAGGCAGAAGACCAGCTGGTGTTCACCCAAAATTGAAGTTGTGTAGATTTTATTATTTATATATTTTTAAAATTTAAAAATTTTCCCATATAAAAAAAATGTTTGGGTGACAGTGTCCTTACCATGAAAAAAGATTTCTATACCCAAATTAAAATATACCTATATATATACACTGAACGATATAGACATCACATACATGCATGTTCCAGGTATATCTCTATTTAATTTTCATATTTGAACTTTGATGGGTGGAACGTATGGAGTAGTTTGCTTTGTAATTACCTCCTTTCTGGATTTTGCAAATTGAGCAACTTCAATTCCAAGATGTTGTCTGTCCCCTTTCCGTCTCTCTTTTTCTCTGCGTACATGCATATATACAGGTATAGGTTTTTTTCATGTGTTTTATTGACTAAGCTAATTTCTATTTGAATAGGTTTAAGGATGATGAAGATGGCAGTTGGAATTGTGATATCAAATTTCTGTCACCCTTTTCTTAACTCTCAATGCGGAACTGTTAATACTGAGAACATTGTAATTTCGCAAAATTAAGATGAGAGACTATTGTGGTTATTAGTTAATATCAATTTTAAAATATAGCATATATATATATATATTTTTATAATATCAAATTTTCATGTATTTTTTCCCCTACAGTTTAAAGCTTCAAGTCATCTTTGGAAAATTATTAGATAGTTCCAGAGGACCATCTGCAGCTTACATTTACTTGGTACAATGGTAAGTTTTTAATGATTCCAAAAAACAACTTCAGGTTATTGTTTCAGTGCTCATGTCCCACCCTCAATAATCCCTATAAATTTAACTTGACCCAATTGACCAGTAATAATTCAATATTTTTTTTAAAATTATTCCATTAAAAGTGATTAATCAAGGCGCCTTAATTTTAACTCACGACTGACGTGTTTATGGGTTCTTTCTCTCCCTAGGTCCTTCAATAAAATGTAGAAGTTTTGACGCTTCTTTGGATTTTGGAGTGGAAGGGAAAAGAAAAAAAAAGAACAAGGGAGCCTCTTTTCATAAGGTGTGTTTTTGCATGGTTTCTTTGCATCATATAATTATATGTTGGTTGTATATGGCATGTTTGCTTTTCCGATTCTTTTTCTCTGAAACAGTATATAAATGCATCTTATATTATGTATGCATGTATGTGAGATATAATTTTGGCTAGTGCCCTACTAATTACACTTGGTATGATAATTGAATAGAGAAAGGAATTAGTAGGTATATGATGGAAGATAGTTCATAGACAATCTTTTTTATTTTATTTTTAAAGAAAGATAATCAGTTATTAAAACTAAACAAATGCACTGAATTTCATGTATAAAGTGCACATGCAGTGAGTGCTACCCTTCTCATGTATATATGACTTCTAATATATATATATATATATATATCTGAAGTGACAACCTTTTAAATAATTATACACCACTGCCTATTACTTAGTAGTCATTTCAAACCCATGTATAAACAGCTATAAAATGCGTATCTAGCCTTCTCGTACTTCTGTTGTAATGTTAAGTAAGAGCATCCACGGTGGGATGGTTTAGATTGTGTGTTATAAAGTGTGTTAGTTGGTGAAAAGTGGGAATCGAATTTTGTGTGTTAATTGTTTGTTAATTTAGAGAGTGAATGGGGTGCTCCAATGATGTGTGTTAGTAAATAATATAATGTATACATGTATTATATATGTATAGAAAGGACAAAAGAAAATTTTAAAAAATGTTCTGCTGTGGTACTTTTTCTGTCAGGCTTGTCCCCTCCTTCCTCTCTCTCTTTCTTGCTAACTGATTTAGGAGCTGACACTAACAAACTCATTAGTTCATCTATTGGAATGCTCTAACCTTATATAAGATCATAACCGTGACATATCACATGCCATTTAAACATTCCATTACAACACTTAAAAATATATGGCAGAACAACTGAAACAACTAAGCAGTATTATGGAGCATTTGGCTTACTCATAGCAATTCAGTGTAACCTGCACATTGGGTCAAGGGTTTTAAAGGGTTGAAGGATTATTTTGTGAATGACATTATCATTAAGCATTGAAATAGGTTGGAGCATCTCCAATCCTTCATCAAATTTGAGTAAAAATTTGATGAAAAGTTTAATTTGATATGATGCACTCCAATGGTAAATTTAAAATTTTCATCAAATTTTGTTACCCGTTCGGTTGTCATGGAGGATGACCGGGAGGATGTCCGAGCAGACGTTCAGCCATGAGTTAAATTTGACATTCTGATGAAGAAAGTCCGGTTGTCCAGGTGGACGTCCGGCCCAATGGCCAGCTACAAAATTTGATGAAATGTCAAAAGCTCCCTTAATTTGATGAAAAATTTAATTCTCTCGTCATTTGATATCGATTTGATGAAACGGTTGGTGCACAGTTTTAATCAATTTTTCATCAAATTTAAATTTGATGAAGCATTTGACGAAGGATTGGAGATGGCCTTAGGAATTCAAAACTGTGCATTAGAGTTTTGGGGCTTAGGATGGGCATTAGTTTTGTCTCTGTTAGTATGCAGTGGTAATTCCAGGAATTTTTTTTAAGGTAGACATTAAAAAATTTAAACTATCTAAATTTAAAAAAAAAAATTGTAATATATTGTAGTATATTAGACTCTTTTTTTTGTTGATAAATAAACAAATTTTATTAAAAAAGTATCAAGATGATGTAAAGAATATAAAAAGGTAGCCTAAAACAACACAAAGCCTAAGACCATCTCCATTGCATCTTCAATTGTTTCATCAAATTTAAATTTGATGAAAAATCATCCTTTTTGCTGCTCCAATCCTTTCATCAGATCATTATCAAATTAAGGATGTGATAAATCTTTCACCAAATTGAAGACGGTTGGGACCTTTCATCATTTGATTGTTCATAGTCATTGGATTTGCATCACTGGATGACCGGCCGGATGTTCACCCGGTCATCCGCTTAATTGAAAAATTCCCATAACAAATCATTTCAGAATTGATTGACATTTACATTGGCCGGTCGACTGGTGTTTTGATGAAAGACCAAAATCCTTTGTTGGAGCGCCGGATATTAGATAGAATTTTTACTCAAATTTGGTGAAAAAAAGGATACAACGTTGGAGATGCTCTAACTAATCAATTCCTCTGCAAAATTTACAAAAACCAACAGATCTGAATCTACCATAACTGTAACCCAACTATGAAGCACAGTGAGTAACTGACACTCCAACCACAGATTGGACCGACACACATCATGAAAAATACGCCTATTCCACTCCAAACATATCAACCACACCAAACAATGCCCCGCAAGCATCCATGCCTTCCAACGCCTTTTCCCAATCTTTCCCCCAACCCAACCTTGCAACACCGCCAATGCCGAACTTGGCTGAACCCAAACCAAACCAAAAGTCGTAGCAATAAGCATCTAAATGAATAAGCAAATGATCCACCAGCTCCACATTCCAAATCACAAATTAAAAAATTTATAATATATTGTTGCCATTGTTTCAAAAAAAAAAATGTTGATACATGAACTTTTATTATAAATATATTTTGTCTTTATCACTAGCATGATAAGATGATATTTTTTTCTCATACAATCTACCTCTATGGTTAATTTGTGGAGCAAGTTATAAATTGAGCCCGTTTGGGAAGTGGCTTTTTGGCTAAAATGTTAGGTGAAAAAAACCAATATGTTTGGGAAGAACTTATTGGTTTTTTACTGAAAAACATGCAAAATGTAGAGTGAATGGGATGGAATCTGACTTTTTTTTTGTATAAGGTACTATTTTAGCCAAAAAGTCAAAAAGCTACTAAAAAAAGCCAAAAAGCTATTAAAATGCCGAAAAGTTTTCAACTCATACAAAGAAGTTAAAGATTCCTTCTCATTCACTTTACTTTTTTTTTTTATTTTTGGGATCAAAACAAAGAAATTTATTAATGGACAAAAAATAGATGAGGATAAGGCATCCTCCACAAAGAATTCCCATTCACTTTACTTTTTGCATGTTTTTCGTAAAAAGTGAAAAATTCTTTTCCAAACATATTTTTTCACCTCATATTTTAGTCAAAACCAAAGCACTAAAAAAGCCACTTCCCAAACGTTTTTGATCGATCAATTAATTTTGAACATGAATTGGCATAAAATTTTTAGATAAGGAATAAAATACATGAATATATATGTTCTGTATTATTATGTTGGAGAGAAGAAACAAAAGCAGAGAAGAATCTGTATATATAAGAAACTTAACCATATATGTTTTTTTTTTTAAGAGTGTTAATTACCATATTTTTTTTCATATTTTGTTTATCATCTCATGTATCAACATTGGTAACAAGCATAAGTGAGGAAGACTCATTAAACTAATATAATGTATGCTTTTCCCTCTGATTTAGGACTGTCGTACTATTTTTTTTAATGAACTTTTTTTTTTTTGTTAGCGGGGAAAAAAAAAATTGAAACAACTAAGGATTTAGAGAAGACTTCAAATTTCTTTTCCATGTTCCTATAAATGAAATATATTTATATGGGCAATAAGCTTTGAAAAATATTAAGACCAAACAAATAATTGATTGGTCACAATCCTCACAATTATAGTTGACTATAAAAAAATTTCCTTGAGAAACGAAATTTGAGCAGAAAATTATTATCAATTTAATAAAAATAAAAATAAAATTAAAATTAAAATTAAAATGCTCGTACTCAAAATACCTTTACAAGGTAAAGAACTCACTAAAAGAAAATTTATGTGGTACAAGAAAACAAATCACAAACAATTACCCAATAATATATATAGATATTTTTGTTTTTTCAGGATCTTCATAAAATACTAGTTGCTGTTCCACAGCAGATAACTTAGTTCAAATAACCAGTAAACTCCCCAAAACTCCACAATTAAAATGGTCACTATATCATGTACATGTACCAAAATAATTTCCTTAATGCCAACTGTTCTGTTAAAGCCAATTGTTAATTGTGGAAGGCTTTATGCTTTAAGATGTCTAAATACTCTGTTCAAATCCAAATATTCTTTAATACTTAAACGCTTAAATGCTTAATCACTTAGGTGTATGCTTAAAAAGGAAAAATTAAAGAATATAGTCCATTCTTTAATACTTGATTCCAATTCTTAAGCTAAGTGGCAGATATCTCAATAATAATAATATCAGAAATCTCATTATTCCTTCTCTCAAGTTGCAGCCTCCAATGTACCAAAATAAAACACAAGTATTATCGATGCTCAGACAAATGCACATGAATATAACCTTTGCATAGGTAAATGAACATGTTCAATGTGCTTCCTTGATCCAATTAACTTAGTGATAGGGGTCACATGCAGAAGCCCAAGGTCTAAGAAGCACGGATATGGACACAGAACATGGTGATTTCAAAAAAATGGGGACATAGACATGGCAAGACCATGCCAATAATTTTTATTTATTTTTATTTGCTATGTAGATTAATATTACATCTTCAAACAATTGAAATTAATAAAATCTAACACTAATTCAATATAAAAAAAAAAAAAAACTCTTTCTCAAATTAACTCTTATGGTTAGTCTATTGTTATGAATGATCTATTAATTATTTAAATCTAAGTAAAAAGTAATAAACATTCAACATCCAACATCCATAAAATAATGAGTGGAAAAAAACTAGTTGGTGTGTTTCTGATGTGTTCCCTAAAAACAACTTAACTAAATAAAAGGGGACGTGTCCCTTATGTGCTCCTGCCATGTCCGCACGTTTGATACTACTACCATACCTGTTTTGAAGTGTCGGTGCTTTATAGCCCAAGATTCATTGCACTTATATGAGGCGGGCGCAGAAGAATTAGAATTAATTTAGTTAGCTTGATTTATTTTGAGTTTTATTTAGGGAATTAATAGTTTAATTTTGGGTTTTTTGGGAATTTATTTCTTTCTTATTTTTATCTTTTAGTTGGACTATAAATATTGAGTTTATGGTTAATTGAGGACACTTTTGATATTGAACACATTAATTGAGAGCTTAATTTTTGCTATGGTTTTCTTCTGTTCTTTAGTTTTGTGTTTATTTTTGCTGGCTATCTAGCATCAAGTCGTATCAGAGCAACCTTTGATCCAGAGTGTATTGTATCCTTTGCATAGTTGCTTCCACCATGAGTTGCCATTCACCAATCTTTGACATTAAGCCAGAGGCATCGTCATTCCAACACCACTCATTGTTGTTCAACCTTCGTCGTCATTGAACCTGGCTATTGTTGGCTACATATTTTGTGCAAGCCAGTTACAATTCAACGCGTGGCAAAGTAAGGGTAATATGGGAGACCATTCAAGTCTTCGATCCTGATCGTACACGTGGTAGTTAATATTGGTTGTTATGAGATCTGAGTAGCAGTGGATCAACAAAGAGATGCAAGGTGACGTGGCTTCAACGGTTACTCACATTCAAATTCAAATATAGGAGGGAAGCCTAACTGCAAGTGATGGCGTAGTGGAACTACTTATAAGGTAGCATGATCAGCGACCACGGAGAAGCAGTTCGACGGTTTGAAGTGAAATTCGATGGTTATCTTTGAGGAGTATAAATAGCAAGAAAGACCCCAGAAAATGCCCCCAGACTCAGATCCAAGAAACCAGTCTTACTTTACATATTTCGTTCCAGTTTTTATATTTCCTGTTCTTTACATTCCTGTATTTTAAATTCCTGCACTGCACTTCATTCATAGGAGTAGTTTCAAGTAGATTGACGCTGTAAACCTCTGCGAGGCTGAGTTTGGATCATTGTAAGTTTTTCATACTAATGAAATGCTTCAATTGCTCTTTATTTAACTGTTCTTGTGCTTAAATTCTCCTAAATCAAGCCACCAGTAAAAGTCCTCTTCATTGAGGCTGAAAGAACTACAACACAATCGTCTGATAATTGGTTGGCAATCAAAATTCTGTAAGGACTGATTAATCCTTGCTGGCACGCTCATAATTACAAAAATAACCTTCGAAAGCCAAAAAGCCAACATCTATCCAGTGTTGTCATTAGCCAATCGTCATCAGTATCTCGTGGCTCAACAACCACAAAGGGCTATCCACGAAACATTGTCGTTTGTCGGAACCCATCGGTATTAGTAGCCTTTGTCATTGCCAATTGAAGGGTTGGCTTCACACAATCTTCGTTGCTGACGCGTCATAACTAGAAGTGGACTTTGTTCATCCTCCTCAACAGTTGCCAGCAGCACCATTGCTAACTTGTGTTGTCTTGATTTTCCATAGACTTTGATCGATAGAGAGGAGGAAAATTAAAAAAAATTATATTATAAAACATGAATTCAATAATATAAATGTTTATATTATTCAAAACTTTGACCGAGGTCCTCTTTCTTTTTTTTTTGAATTTTCTGAATGAAAATTTTGATAAATCACTAAAAACTTGATTTTCAGAGAAAATATAAAACATGAAGTTAATAAGAATTTATATAATACTTTAAAAATTATTTGATGGCCCCTACATAAAATTTCTAATTTTGCCCTTACTTTCAAGTTTTGACTTTAATATAGGCATGATTATCACTTGATCAAATCCTTAATGCCATCACAATATGTTATAGAAAAATATCCTACATATATAGCTGTATGTTAAAATTTAGAAAACAAAGCAGTGGGTGCAACGCGATGCATTTGCAATTTTACATTTAAATTTTTGGATGGTTTGATGCATGCGGAAGACCGTTAGCAATATTGGACTGTTTGATGAATAAGAAAAACTTGGATTTGGCAGTTATTGGATATGGGGGGCATTCTTAGAAAACAAAGTGTGACAATGATCACACCAAATGGGGTTTATGCTTTATATAATAGAATAGATAATCATAAAGGCATCACATAGCTCATTAGCTAGCCCACTGAGCTAGGAGGTTCAGTGACATCCCTAAGATCATGAATTGTGCACTGTGAACAATCTTTATATGTAATGCAGTATGACAAAAATATAACATCTTGCTTATATCAATAATTGCTGGAATAACACAATAGATTATACACATAGGTTGATGTCTTACCAGAAATTTATATAATTATTAGAATATTAACTAAACTAGAGTGAAAAGGAAACCACATGATATAAATCCTTTTATAAATAAATTAAATAAAGAAGAAAAAACTTAAGAAGTCGATAACAGACCCACTTTGAGGGGAAAGACTTCTTGTTAGTTCAATTAAAAAAAAAAAAAAAACTAGACCTCCATAACTTCACCAAGAAGTCGATACAGAATATTCCAGCCTCGCTTTGTATATATTGATTCAATACAACCCATTTAAATAGAATAAATTAGATACGTACTTAGTAAACCTACTAATATCCTAACACATACACTCAAAATTCCTAATTACTAGATAACTGCTACTAACCAACAAAATAAAAGTAAATATATTTTAAAACATTATGAATGTATAGCCACATCATGGACATGCAACACAACATAACAATACTCCATGACTTGTGTTACATACTATGGTACTCCATGACATGGCTGAACCACCTTGAATAAGATGATTTTATCCTCCTTATCTGATTATGACATGATGCCATAATATAGCCATGTGCAAGATGAAATAGCAGCCGACTTGTCCCCTAAAAGTAGTACAACAGAATTGATATCTCTGAGAAGATGGGTTACTTGACCCTATATATATATAGAGGTTGGTTCAACAAACAGAGGTAGTGTCAGAGTGCTCTCCGGCTGACAACACCGGCCGGACAGCAGCACTCTTGGTGTTTGGGTTCCTGCAGGGATTTCAAGCTTGGGAGGTGTCATCCTACTTTCTTCACAATGCAAGGATTTTTCCCTCACACCAACTTTCCACTAATTTGCAATTCCCCCTTAATTTATGATACCAATATTGAAAATTTTCGAAAATGCATTGTTAGATTCTAAATTAAAAAAAATAAATTTATTTCTCTCTGTAAGTACTTTCAGATGTTTCATGATTTGATAAAATGAAAAACGTAACCACATTTGTACAACTAGATGGGAGACACTCATTATGTGAGTGCACGACAAACAAATTATTGGCAACAATTTGCTTGTAATGGCTTCTAATAATTTTTATATATATTTTATTTAGGAATGTGGGTGCTAAGATATTCATAAACTCCGTGGAAGTTGAATTATGTGAGGTGAAATTAAAAAAATAAATAAATTATGTGAGGTGAAAACATGATCTCAATTCTAATGTTGGTGTCACTTTTGAATCAACCAAACAGAAGCCTCCTTGGAGCAAAATGGCCCTCTTCTATCACTTCCTTGCACCTAATTCTCCTATTACCATTCACATTTTTTTATATTTAATTTGTTTACTTTGACTGCAACTAATGGAAAAGATCATCGTAATTCATTTTTTCGTAGTTTCACTAGTTTGAGTTCTTGATCCTTTATGATCAGTCTACATTAGTTTTTCAGTTTTTCCTTAATGTCAAAAGTTTGTAAGCGAAAATGTCTATTTTTTTACCTCATTGTTTTTTTTTTTTTTTTTCTTTCCCCTTTGTTTTTGGTAGAAGGGAAAGGTCAATCGAAAGTTGGTGGCAGGTTTTTTCTATCTCAAAATCCTTCTCAGCATTTGAGTTCTCTGTTGTCTTTGGACAAAGCTTCAAGGTTTGTTTCACAAATTATTTTCTTTGTTTTCTGGACCACAAAACAGGGGTATAAAATCTTTATTTTTCTTTTTCTTTTTCTCCTGAAGAAAATTCTTAGAAAGAGCACTGAGATTTTCTATGCTGAATTTATAATTTTTTTTAAGAGTGTAAATTTGAAATAGATGTAGAGATTCTCAGTATCTCTCAACTTGGGCTACAAAAATCTGAAAGAAAAAGAAAAATTTTAAAACTAATTTGGTTCTTGGTCTAGTTTTCAGTTCCAAATGTGAGAATTATTTTTGGTTTGTTTTATTCTAGACATAATTGAAATTGAACTGACTTGACCTATGTACATGTCTATAGATATTTGGGTTGTTTTTAGATTTTAAAGTTATGTCAGATTCGTAGAGGAAAAATTCAACAAGTGAACTACATATTAAAGCTAAGCAAGTTAAAATAGATCAAATAATACACAAACTCCAATCAATATATTTACTTGTCCAAGCATATGGCATTGCATGTGCTAATGCAGAAGGGGGCTTGGGTCAAGTGGCTGACATAAGCAGATACGGATATCAGGTAAATACTTAAATAGAAAGTTTTATTTATGAGTACAAGTAGATGAAAACTATTCATGAAAAGATTTCTAAAAATAGTTTATGTTGTTATTTTGTCATTGCATTAGCGGGTAGTTTACAAATTAATTTTTTTCAAAAGTTGAAGGATATAATATCACGGAATAAAAAAAATGCACCACCCTTCTGGTAGTATATTAGGATGGATGGCAAAAGTATATATATTACCAAAAGAACCACACGCCCACCGCCTAAAGCTGAGGTTGCTATGATGTAATGCATGCATATATGCATCGTCAGGCACCATATTTTCATGTGGGCCTTACATATCAATGGTGACTGGGTCTCCTTCAACTTTACGCATGAACAATAGGATTGCTATTTTGGCCAGAAGAAAAATAACTTTGATTTCAAACGTAATTGTGACCCCTCAATGATTTGTAATGAAAACATTAATAGCTTTGCTCACCACAAAATTTGTAACTTTTAATGTTCATACATTACCACAATAGTTTATAACTAAGATTTTTCTTATGGTATGGTCCTTGGTAATTACACCATGATAATTCGTAACTAACATGAAAAAATTCCTAACTTTTGTTATGATAGGAGGGTGTATATAGTAGTCCCACTTTACAAACACAGTGGATCCTATGATTTTTCATGAGTTATTTTAGAATCGTAATTCCAGACTCTTAATGGAAACGTCCGAAAAGCATTCCATTTAACTTCGTAAAAATGTAGCAACTAACAAAAAAACCCGTGTGCATGGAAAACCTTGGCTTTCGAACTGTAATTGTAATTTGGCAATTCTAACAAATTGGTCTAAATATGACAAGGATTTGCAAATTAGGAACCATTTTCCAAATTTAGAAACTTGGCGACCAGACCACCGCCCATCCACTTCCTGTAGTTCGTTATTGGCTTTGGATTAACAAATGTCATCAAATCCTTGGATTTTCTCTTCAAGCTTCAGCAGAACTGTTAACAGCATAACTACTCCTACATATGCTAGCTGGTTTATTATATTCCTTAAAAGTGGCTGAAGCACTTTTCCACATGTACTTCAACTTGAGTGCCATATGCATATATAAAATTTGGCCGAAATGTGGCAACTTCGAGATGAATTTTAAACCCTAGAGATACATTTCCTTTTCAGAGATAAATTTCAATTATTTCTTCTTCTTTTGTGGATGTTTTGTGGGTTTAGATGTTGAATGGTTCCAAAGTCTCTTATGGATCTTACACTTGTTTCTGTTTCAAAACATCAGCCAAAATGAAATATTTTATAAAGGATGTCACATGATGTCATAGCAAAAAATTCAAGAAGATAAAATCTTGTTCATTGTTACTGATATATATTTTTAGCACAATCGCCATTTTGTCAGTGATTCAAGACTAATTTTCTAACTTGTCCAAAAAAAAAAGAGGACTCATTTTCTATTATTTTGAGGTAAATATGAAGTCAATTTGGTCATATTAGCATTATTTCTCTCTTTATTTTTTTCCCTTATAAATTTATAATCAAATTTCAAATTTCTTTCTAACAACCGTCAAAATTGATATTGTGGTTTTCTTCAGGATTTTTTTCCTTTTAACTACAATCCCTCGCAACTTCTATATTTGCAGGAACTGACCACACCATGGAATTCATATATTCATTATTTAGTAAATGGGTGGGACATTACATAAACCTTAATCCAAACATGAAAAATCTCAAAAGAAAGATAAATGATTTGAGCCCTAAAGTGGATGATGTAGAAACCGAACTGAGAGGTGCAGAGCACCATCCAGCCAAAAGACCAAGGAAAGTGGCTCAACATTGGTGTAAAAATGTGCAAGAGATGATAGAATCAATGCAAAGACTTGAGGAAGAAGTAGATGGACTTGGACAATGGATGTTTGTCTCACACGCACTGTTGGGAAAGCACGTCGAGGAGAAGATTCAAGAGGTGGTAGAACTGCAAGAACAGCATAATTTTCCTTGTGGTGTGCTGATTGATGCTCTTCCAACTTCTGAAGAGTTCATACCAACAGGAAGATTTTTTCGTGGAAGTGAAACCGTAACTGCAAGGAACAAGGGGAAATACTTGATGGATGATGAGGTTAGAAGGATCAACACTACTAGAAAATGGGTATTTGCATTGGAAATATTTGCGACGGTGCAAATATCGTTGCAAAATGTTGACCTTTTTGTCATTGTGGAAAATATTATTAGCGACCAAAATATTTGTAGTGACAATGCTGTCATAAAAAATGAGTGTTTGCTATGGCATTACAATGCTAATGCAAAAGTGCCTACAATTTTTTGCCACGGCGTGTTCCATCATTGAAAAAAGTAAACGACTATATCATATATGCAACAATTAGAGGTTGCCATCACAAATACTAAATTTTTATGGCAGCATTGTTGTCGTTGCAAAAAAACTCGACTGTAATATGACGATGTTTTGGCTCTCTATTTGTTTCCCCTAACTTTTCCTAATTTTTTTCCCCCAAATATTTTCTTCTCTCTCTCAGCTGTCTCACTCATTCATTATCTCACTTTTGTAGCTCTCCAATGGCAATCACCAACGTTGGCAACCACTTACATTAGTAACTAATCAGTATTGACAACCACCACCTTTGAACAGCTCCAAAGTCATCACCACTACTATGTGCCCATGCCCAACTTCACTAGTAAGTCATCTGTGTGTGTGTGTAATTTTAGATCTAGATATTATGTTAAATTCTTGTTGTTGATGGTTTACGATGGTGGCAAAGGGCGTTGATGGTGGCATGTATGGATGTGGGAGGGGAAAAAGGGTGGTGGTGGAAGGGTGGGAAGAGGATGACAGGGAAAGGGTTGGAGAAGATGGTGGTAGAGGGGTGGGGAAGAGTGATAAGGGTGGCTGATATGGGTTTGGGAAAGGAAGGAAGGCATTAGAGAGGTTTGGGGTGGAGAGATAAGGGAGACTGAGAGGGAGAATGGGAGAGGGAGTTGGCAGTTGGGGTGGCATTCACATATGTGCAAAAGCACATTTTATAATCTTGTTCATGATAGGTGTGCAAGTTTATACAATTCTTTTTATAACTTTCATATGAATTTTACCTTGGTTCCTCACATTCTAATTGTAATAATCAAGTCCTCAAACTGCAACTCTTGTTTCAATGTGATTATCTCATCACTCTTCATTAAAAATTTGAAACATAAATGACCAAAGTGGAATTTGAGTCAAAGTTGAAAGGTGAAAAATGTAATTTACACTATAATTTCTATCTTCCAAAAAATGTGCAGTGTTTTCCATACAAATTTTGATAGTGAGTGATGGGTGGACCACATTGAAACACGAGGTCAAGTTTGACAACTTAATACCGAAGTTAAATTTTGGTGATAGTTGGAGGTTGAAAGAGTAATTTACCCATTCTTTTGTACATTGAGGGCCATAGTGTAGGGATGAGGAGTATTTCTTTGACAAGACTTGAACCCTTAATCTCTTAATGAGGTGTAAGGGTTTTAGTGATGGCGAACATAGAAAGAAGAAATCCGGAATTCCACATAAAGTATGTTTAAGTCATCAAGGATTAAAGTTTTGGAATATTTTGAGTCTTTATATATATTTATTTTAATTTATTGCGCTGTTGGACAAATTTATGTCATTATAATAGGTTTTAGTACTAAGGGTATTATGGTAATTTCAATAATTGTTGGACATGGGTTCTAGGGGTTGTCCATGGGTTTTATTTTGGGCCAAGTTATTAGATGGGTAAAGGTTACTTGATGAAAGATTATATAAATTTTTATGCACAATAACTCCATGATGTGGAAAACTAAATCTAATTGACCATTGAGAAACTATGATGGTGTTGATAATGTGGATTGTGCTGATGGGAAGAGCATAATTTTTTTATCTAGATAAATAATGCATGGGTATAACCCCAAGGGGTTGATTCGGTGGCAAGGCCTTGGGTCTTGGGGGTGTGCTCCTTCCAAGGTTCAAGGATCAAAACCCTATTAGGTGCTAACAATTTTTTGGGGCCATTGGATTGGAAAAACTCTTGAATTAACCATGGTGCACTTGCGGGAAACTCCTTGCCGAGGGCCTGTGCACCCATGGGATTATTCGGGTTTTGATTTGGACACCCTGATGCCAATAAAAAAATAATGCAAGAGTACAAACTCATTGGTGTGAACATATAGTAACCTATCTCACCAACCCAATCTTGATAATTTTTATATTTAAATGTATACAATATTTACATATTTGGGTAAATTATAGCTTAACCCTTTGGGGTTAGGCCAAAAAATGTAGTGCCTTGTTGAAATTGGATTTGTGACATTTAACCCCTTGGGGTTGATAACAAAGTGAAAAGTGATGTTTTTGGTTCAAACTAACAGCGTGTAGGTGTGATGCCCCAAAAATAGATATTTTATTTTATTTTAAATTGTATTATTAAAATTTTACAGTGAAATTAATACCACTTAAGTAAATTTCACTTTTTCCTTCTTTATTTTTCCTTTTGTGTTCTCTCAACTCTTTCCGTCTTTCTTCCTCAGTCTTCCCTTTTGCCAAAGTTTACAGATTTGGTTTCAATTTGGTTGGGGAGTGAGGATGGGGGTGGGGATGAGGGATGTGAGGGATTACGATGATGGGGTGGGAGAGGGAAGACGCTGCGCCAATGGGAGAGGAGGAGGCAAGGGGTACTAGAAGTTCTTTCCTTTGATTTCTGAGAACCCACCATTCACTAATGATGCAACTGTTATCAGCAACATGGCTGCGATGAACAAAAAAAGTAGTTGTGAGTATATACCACAACAACATAAACCTCACCATGTTCACCTCTCTCTCTTTCTATAAATATATGGTGATGGTGGTGGTGGTGGTGGTGGAGGTGGAGGTGGAGGTGGAGGTGGAGGTGGGTGGTAGTGGTGATTTTAGGTGGTGGTTATGGGTAATAGTGGTGGGATGAGAGAGAAGAAAAAGAAAAGAGGAGAATGGAGGGAAATAAAATAGTTCTTTTTGTAATTTGAAATTTTTTTGTTATTAGTTATTCATTTTTCATTTAGGTATTGACACCATGGGGTTTAGTGTCAAATCAAACTTCAAGAGGCATATCATTTTTTGCTTAACCTCAAGGAAGTCGATTGTTATTTACCCTATACACATCTTTCAAGCTACAAAACAAACACCTTGAAGTAGTTAAGAGCAAACTGTCTCAGGTCGACTATCATCAGATTTGACACGAACATTTCAAAACTTTCTACACCTAGATCAAGGAACATGTTTGTCTTTAAATCTATACCAACCAACATATAATTTTGTTCTGAATTTATATGTTTGTTTTGAATGAGTCTTTTTGGACAACAAATAATATCATATTTTTTGAAGAAATCAATAGATTGTCAGATGGTCCTCAAAACTTGGCAAAGAAGTTTTAAAACTATATAATCAATGAGTTTTGTTGTTGTGTAAAGGCCAGGATGATCGTTGAGCCACACAATATTGTGATGTATGACTTTAAAGGCAAATACTGTGAGTTAAGCTAGTGAGAAAGACAAAAATCCTCACATAGGGACAGTGTACTGCAATACATACCTGATTATCATTATTGAAATGTAATACAGTCATGATCGCAAGTATATCTTTTAGTGTGATGGGATTGAATTATTACTTAAATTAATGAGATGTAACATATTTTTTGTTTATGTCCATATCATGTATTATCAATTCAATTAATGAGCTATGAATCTTTAAAAAAAAAAAAATTCTATTGATGAGCTATTACTCTCAGCTAACTAATTATGTCCATATCTTGAATTTGTCAATTCTATTTCTTATAGATTACTATGTCAAAAGGAAGCTGCAATCATCTTGCTCGTTCAGATTACACTCACACATCTACCTCAGCCATCATCCCAGAAGCCTCGATCACAGCCACCATCATTGGCACCTTCATCAGCACTTGCAACCACATCACTACCATCATCATCACATCCCACCTCAGGTATGTACATCTTTAATGATTTTACATTAATTGCTATGTTAATCATGCCATACTTTGTTTATCTTCAACTTGTTCATTATCATTGTTTGTCTCAGGCCTAGCGACTTTTAACTCTACCTTGACTAGGTGTAGTCAAGGCTAAGTTAGGGGCATCAAGGAGTGGAATACTAGTGGACATCCAATTTGACAGTACATTCCAGTCGGTAGGGGATCAAGATGCCTCCTTGAATGGCCAACTTGGACAGATAGTGCGTAACGGCACCAAATTTGCCTCACGTATGGTAATTGTAACTCGGCGGGTTATTGGAGCAATAATTCAGCAATAGTGGTTTATTAGTGAAAATTAATTTCTAAAAATTTAAGTATCACTTTAAATGTTTAGCTAATATTTTAAATGCGGAACTAATGTTACAGGAGATATCGACTCAAAACTCCTGCAATTGGGAGCTTTGTGGCCCACCTCTTACGATGGGGCAGACACATTTCTCGCAAATACAACATCAAGTATTGTGTTTTTCTTCTTTTTTTAATTTTTCCACCCTCGTTTTTTTTTTTTTTTGCATCATTGTGTACTTGTGTTTTTAAAATGTAGGATGGGTATAATTGGCAACTCTTTGACGAGCCCGAGTCCCTCCAGGCGACACAACTTGGGTATTTTCAGACATATAGGAGGGATGCGCCTCGCATGCGGTGTACAGACATGGTGTGGGTCCATCACTTGCATCCCAAGCCTTAATGATGGCCGAGATCACTCAACAAGTTTGGGAGAAGTTAATGCAGGAGCAGGCCTCAATGATTGTCCAAAACACACAACAAATGTGTGAGAAGCTCAAAAGGGAGCTCAGGGCGGAACTCATTACACATATCGAGCAAATGATGAATTAATTTCAAGCGAAGAAGGGAGTTCAGATGCCTTCTAGGTTTAGTAAAAATTTTGTTTTTTTTAATTACTATATTTTAATTTTAATTTTAAAAAAAAAATTCTATTCATATGCCTAACGAATTATACTCTAATGTTGTAGGTTCTGGCCACTGTGCATTTAGGGAGTGTATAGAACATAGGACCCTACTGTTGCAGCCTAGTTCTACACCGCTACCACCTTATACATGATGCGATGAGCAAGTATCTTCTTTGCATAAACACACGCATATATCTATATTATCAAACAAACGATTTAGGTTAAAAGTGAGCCTATTAAAAAACCCTTAGCGGTGTTGAGAAGTTAAGATTGATCATACTGAAAATTTCAGATATTGAGTTCCATTTGTTGAATGGTTTAGTTGAACTTAACTATATTGGTGTATTTATTATTACTAGAAGTTGTGCTACAAGTTATACACATGTATGGTAATACATCAAATTAAATATAATTTACTAAAATAAAACCAAAATTCTAAATTAAAATCATGCGATAGATAACACTAACAAAAAGTTAGTTTATCTTTCTATCTTAATTTGTGTCTGCCAAACTAAGGAATATAGTACTGTTTTTTTTTTTTTATTATTCCTTCTCCAATTAAGGAGAGAACAAACTTGATAAGAACACAATCGAATATGCATTGTGTCGTGTCGGGTTGTATTAGTGTGTCATGTCATTTCGGGTTTGTGTCAGAAATATCGCAATATTAACCCAACATTGTCATGCGGGTGGGGGAGAGCTGGGTAGTGATTGAAGGTGGAATGGTGGTGGCTATGGCGGATGGATCACAATTTCGTTGTTGGTTGAGAGTTCCTTGATTCAAAGCCTCGATTGAGGAAGGAAATCAAAGAAGCTGCAATTTTGCACAACACTTGTGAGATCTGAGAGGAGTTGGGAGTGAGATTCGCATTATGAGAAGTGATCATGTAGCATTAGCGTTGCTGATTAGAAAACCAATTCAATCTCATTCCACAAAATAATCATGGCAATCAAAGAGAAAATCAGTCAGTAATCCCCTTTAATCCAAAGTACCACAAGCCTCAACCATAGTTTGCAAGTTCAGTTTAGGTGTTGCAACAAAATACTTCAAAATAATTTCTACTTTTTAGCAATTTATCCCAATTACAACTTGAGCAACACTATTCCTCTGGACTCGTAATAAAGAGGAAGAAGAAGAAGACAATTAGTTTGATATTTAGTATTAAAAAAATATATTAAGTACATGAAAACGAGAAAATTTTCAATAGGTAAAGTTAAAACTACAAAAGAAATTTGTAAAACTTTTTGTGATTCTAGAGTGTAAAGAAAAAGTACTCATACAATTCAGTTATCATTAGAGATAAAATAAATACAACTTGGATACTCATAGGATTCATGATTCAATATTTGAACAAATATGATAATTCAATACAAACAATTCAAAACTCAATAGTTTGATAAACACAAACTCAAGTTTTCGCAACTGCAACCATAGTAACTGGTGACAAAAATCCAAAACCAAGTTTAGGTCTATGGTCAAAGAAAAAAAGAAAGTAGAGTTTTTGTGTCTATACTTAACCTTCATATCCTTAGGTCCAAATCGGAGTAAACTGTATTCATACTCTTGACAAAACACATGAATGAGCTTATAAAACAATCATCACAAATAGTTTTGATAATAAAAAAGTTAAATGGCAATTCTCTTACTTGATCCTCATTTGCCATAAACAGAAGAAAATTATACTCTATTTGGTTGATTGAAATGAGAATGGTGATTACTATTCCTTTAAAATGGTGAAAGATGATTATATTTGAAATCCATTTGTAATTATTTTTTTTTGTCTAACCAAATATGGGAATGAATATTTTGATAGAATGATTATTCGATTCCACTTCATTCCAATGAACCAAATGCTATCTAATGGCCTTAACGATCAAAATAGAATTTACTATCAGATGAACCATTGATGGCAAATTTTGCACCAAATGAATGATGAATCATATCTTTCACCAAGTTTCAAACAGTGGTATTTTTATTCAAATTTGATAAAATTTTAAAAAGAATATCAGGGATGATTTTCTTTTATACAAAATGGTTAAAACAAGTTTTTGGGTAAGTTTAGAATCTTTCAAAAATATTTTATCCAAAAAAAAGAGAGTATGAATTGGAATGTTCTACGCGAGATCAAGCTTTGAATCAAATTTTCACTCAAATTTGATGAAAAAAGTAAGCACAAATACCTGGGTAGCTATTGGAGAAGAAAGGCAGAGGTTTTGGTATGGAGATCATCTCATTCCAGAGATTCCCACCATTTACACTCTCCATAAATGTGCTGAAGAGCAAGTGGTGCATATGCTTGCTCACCATCCTCATTCTTGTACAAAGAAATAGGCAATCTACTTAAGGGCAAGCAACTAAGTCACTACTGATATTGACAAGACAAGTATTTTGATGCAAACACATAAGAGAGACCATTTTTAGGGGCATTTTCTCAAATTAAGCCAAAATAGCAACTTATTTTCCAAACTAGGCCTAATTTGGACGGAATTCTCAAACTAGGCTAAAACGTGATTGTGAACCACGCTTTCACCCTTTATTGCGGAAAATTTGTAGAATCGTAACCACGCTTTTAATTAAGAAAGCGTGGTTACAAACTGCGCTATTAAGGAAATTTGATCTATACGTAAAACGTGGTTACAAACTACGCTTTTAAGCAAAAAAAAATTTGTTGAGAAAACGTGGTTCCGAATCACGCTTTTACTGTTGACCAAGGAAACACGCTTTTAAAATATATAAAAATGTGAGCAAAATAAAACTTAAATGGGATGTAGCCTAAATGGTAAAGCACTGGCTTAACTTGGAAGGGGCACGCGTTCAACACCCCCACATCTCCAAACTGTTGTTATTTTTCAAATTAAATTCAATTCTTTTTTTTTTTCTTCCACTTACTCTATACTTTATATATTACTCTATACTTTATATATTTATTATGTAATTTTTTTATCAAAAAAAAGTACAACGTTTGTTTGGTTAATCAAAAAAATTCTCTATAAAATATAATTTTTTTGAAAATGTCAACATAATTGTTTAAAAAGTATTCAGTGGGTTTAGTTTGAGTTTTTTGGATTTAGTTATTTGAAAACTGAGTTTTTTTATTTTCGTATTTTTTTGTTTTTAGTGAATATTTTTAAAATTTTAAAAAGATCTCTATTATTTTATGTTGTATTTAAATGTGTTGTTTTTTCATATGTATAATAATTAGGAAAAATTACTTACCGGTGATATTTACATGTGTGAAAAAAAAAGTTTATAATATTAATTATTAATATTGATAAAATTTATCATTAATTTATAATTATTTTTAACTTATTTATTGATTTGAAATTCTCCCTAATAATAATAATATTATTCAGCTTGCTTGTTTTTATTTTTCAAAAAATACTTTTCAGAAAAATTTCACTTTCTTATTTTCTGTATTTTTTTGTTTTTATTGAATTTTTTTTTAATATTTTAAGCAAATTTTTTTTTTTACTTTTTAGACATACCTAACAAAAATATACCTAAAAAGTAAAAAAATTGTGAAAAAAACCTTTTAAAAATTTACTAAATACCAAAAATACAAAAAATATATATATATATATACTTTAAAATATTTTTTGTATTTTTTAAAAAAACACATTTTTTTGTATTTTTTTTTTAAAAAAATACATTTTTTCAGTACATTTTTTATATTTTTATGTATTTATTAATTTTTAAAAATATTTTTTCACAAATATTTTACTTTTTAAATACATCTAACTAAGGTGTGCATCTAAAAAAGTAAAAAAAAATGTTTAAAATTTTAAAAATATTCACTAAAAACAAAAAAATACGAAAATCAAAAAACTCAGTTTTCAAATAACTAAATCCAAAAAACTCAAACTAAAGACACTAAATACTTTTTAAACAATTATGCTGACATTTTGAAAAAAAATTATATTTTATAGAGAATTTTTTTAGTTAACCAAACAAACGTTTTACCTTTTTTTGATAAAAAAATTACATAATAAATATATAAAGTATAGAGTAAGTCAAGGGGAAAAAAAAAAGAGTTAGAATTTAATGTGAAAAATAGCAACAGTTTGGAGATGTGGGGTGTTGAACACGCACCCCTCCCAAGTTAAACAAGTGCACTGCCATTTGGGCTACATCCCACTTAACTTTTATTTTGCTCACATTTTAATATATTTTAAAAGCGTGTTTCCTTGGTCAATAGTAAAAGCGTGATTCGAAATCACGTTTTCTAAAAAAAAAAAAAAAAATTGCTTAAAAACATGGTTTGTAACCACGTTTTACGTATAGATCAAATTTCCTTAAAAGCGTGATTTGTAACTACGTTTTTTTAATTAAAAGCGTGGTTTGTAACTATGCTTTTACGATTTTACAAATTTTCCGCGATAAAGGGTGAAAGCGTGGCTCACAACCACGTTTTAGCCTAGTTTGGAAATTCTATCCAAACTAGGCCTAGTTTGGGAAATAAGTTGTTATTTTAGCTTAATTTAGGAAAAGGCCCCATTTTTAGAGCAGCTTCGCGACTAATAGTCATCAACTCTCTTGTCTTGTGCTTCTTCTTTCAAACAAACCAATCTTAATGGTCTGAATTAGAGATTGATGTTTGTAAGCTCCTTCACATAATTAATGATAACGGTTCCTTTCCGTTGCCTTTCCTGCATCAAGTCAAAAAAATAATGATAACATTGAAATACAAAGAATGAATGTCACGCCTCAAAGCCAACCAATCTAGACATGTGACAATGTCACACACCTATAAGACTTACAACACCCTGTGAGCATGCAAAAAAGAGATGGTGAAAAACTCAATTCAATTTCATTCCACAAAATAATCATGGTAATCAGGAGATGAGATCACAATCAGTAATTCTTTAATTCACAATACCAAAAGTTTCAATAACAATCCACAAATTCAGTTTAGCTAGTTTAATGTTTAGAGCATGCCAAACCTAGAGTTCCATAATCTTAATATTTCAAAGATTAATTGCCTCCATCAAAGCAAACAAGAGTTCTATAATTTAAATCAATGTCGCAACAAAACAATTCAAAATAACTTCTACTTGTAGCACTCCATCCCAATAATAACTTCTGCCGCTTCCACCACACTATTCTTCTAGATCTATAATCAAAGGAAGACGATCAGTTTGATAGCTCAATAATTAACTACTGTAACAACTAACTGAATCAATTATACAAAAAAAGAATAATTTCAATTAATAAAATTAAACAACATAATTTTTTGTGATTCAGGAGTGTAAAGAAAATGTTATGCACTTCAGTTAATAGTGAACATAAAATCATTCCAATAAGGTGAGTTCCATAATCATAGAATTTTATAACTCTTAGGATTACAGTTCGTTTGGATCATATAGTTTTGGTGAGAAAGAATACATTTGTTCAGAGGGTTAAGTAGGTGAAAAATGGAGACACAAAGTGTGAGAAATAGTGAGAAAGAGAAGTATCTTATTTTGACTAGTTGATTTCTTACTGAAAGTTGTGAGATTTGGTGAGAAACAAGTTGATTGGTTGTAAAATATTTACAATACCAAGATTACCCCTTAAAATGAAAAGAATAAAAAGAAATCTCACTCAAATTTCTCTCACATGATTTGCTTTCTTACCAATCTAAATACGTTAGTGAGAAAACATGTCTTTTTTCTTTACTCAACTAGATGGGAGAGACCACAATAATTTTTTTTCTCTTACCCCATGATCCAAACATGGTGTTACTATTCGATATATCAACAAATTCAATAATTCAATTCAATCAATCCAAAACTCAACGGGTTTGATAAACACAAACTCATGTTTTAGCAAATGCAACCACAGTAATGAGTGACAAAAGCCAAAACCACATTTAGCGCCATGGTCAAAAATAAAAAGAAAGTAGCTTATGTGTCAATATTTAACTCCCATTTGCTTTGGGTTCACATTATTGTCAAACAAAATTCATACCCTTCATAAAGTACATGAATCCACAATGATCTTATAAAATATTTCTATAGAAATAAAAAATAAAAATAAAAACAACTTGGGACACAAGACTCCGACTAAAATAGAATCTGAAGAGGACAAAATGTATGCAACCTTACCCCATCTTTGAAGAGATTGTGTCCATAACTAAGAGGTGATTTCATTACTCAATGTTTAAACATTTTCAAACCAAAATATGCAGTTAAAAGAAATTCTAGATGTGGTATGAGATGACTCACCTCTAGTGAAATGAATCCACACTCAAGAGTTCACAAATCGAAAGCTGTAAACAAGGAATTCAACAAGATTTTAAAAATAATAGCGGTTCTATGCATGTAAAAATCATCATAAATAAATTACACAAAATATTTACATGTGCGGGGCCCATAAATTATTGAATCTACACTAATGTGAACGTTCTGTATATTTTATGTGGTTAGTTTCTGTGTACCTAAATTTTTTATAATAAAGTTAAGTACTCCCATACCTCTTTCAAAACTGACTAGTTTTGGGAAAAACAAGTATAACAAGGGAAGAACAATTGTTTCTACCTTCATATGATTGTCAAAATAAACAAGTATAGATCATGTTGTTCTTGTGGTATTTTTCTCTTTTTGCATAAAATCAATTAATCAAAAGCCTAATAAGTGAGTGTCATCTATAAGCCTAACCAAATTGGTCTAATACCAAACAACCACTCTAATCCCAACAAACTCTCAAATAATTCTGTGAAATCATGCGAGTTTTCTTTCTCATCATTTCTTATCTTTTCTCACCAAATCACTCAATCTAAACGAAGTGGAAATTTAAAATAAGAACGGATTTGAATTACCTTAATGATGATTTCAATATTATTCAATTTCAATTCCTTCAAGAGATTCAGTCTCTTCTTCTTCTTCGCTTTCTTCTTCTTCGCAATTCAAGAGGTTCAGTCTCTTCTTCTTCTGCTGCTGCTGCTGCAAGAAAATGTCAAGATTGAGAGGGGGAAAAACAAAGAAAGATCCTAAAATCAACTTATTTGATCAGAGATCATATTTATTTATTTTATTTTGGATAAAATACAAAGAAGCATACCTTTCATATCACTTTAGTCTTTTAGATTTTAATTTTGTTAATTTCTCTCTTCAAATTATCAAATTAGTCTAATTTTAAACTACTGTTTAAATCATTAACGAAATTTTAAAGTTCCAATTTTGTTAATTTTCTCTCTCAATATTACAAGTTATTTTTATTTTTCTCATAAATGTTTCGAGAACAAACTAACAAAATTAAAAAACTTTAAGAACCAAAGTCAAATGTATATTTTATTATTATTCGATTAACTATTTAAGCTATGAGTTTAAACAAGACCAAATTAATATAAATTAAAATTTTAATAATGAAATTGACAAAATTAAAACTTGATACAGTGACACAAAATGCATACTTAAAATAACATAAATATAATTTATCATTTATTTTTATATTCTTGTTTTAGTATCACTATTTTGAACGCCCTTTATATAATTTTTCCATTCAACTCCAAAAAAGATTGATTAAGGTTTTTTTAATTGGTTTTAGATATTTTGAAGTGTATTTAAAATGCTTTTTCAACTTCTAGTCTTTTTTCTTTGTTGAGTGATGATATGTGATTGCTTTTATTACTGGCACATTAATAGTGGTAATCCTTTTATATAAACAAAAAAAAAAAAATTACTTGTCACAAAATATTATTTTTGCAGATTTAGTATCCAGCAAATTGAGTTTATTATTATTTTCGTATTTAACTTTATTTTCTCACATTTCATTATAAGATTATTGAAAATTATTCTTACAAGAATCTATACAACTTTAAGCTTGTTTTATTAGAAAATTTACAAAATCTAATCTTACATAACAATGTCCTATATGTGAGACCAAGATTTCCTCCTGTTCATAATATGGACTAGATGTGGTCACCACCATAGTTTTATTTTGATAATTCAAATTATTATTTTGTAGGATTCTTCGTATATACCATCTACATAAAAGAATTAGATCGATCTGATATTCATAGTCTATTCAATTTATTGTGTTTATAACTAAAAAAATGAATGATTTATTTTTAAAAATATACTTATTGTCTAATTTTTTATTTTTTATTTTTTGTGTGGAAACAAATGCTTAAATTGAATAGCCTACAATTATCGAATTAACGTAATTTTTTGCATGGATGACATGAAGAGTGACAAAATAAATTATTTAAATTATAAAAATGAGACTCGTAATTAATCTCATGAGCTCAGACAACATCTTCTAATCTAAATCATGTATTGGAGGGAATCCAGATCTATATGTGTGAATGTGTACCCTTGAACTTTTGTGTGCTGAGTGTTTGTCATTACATTTTCAGAAATAATATAATGGTAGATCTTTCACAAAAGCAATATGATTAATCTAACAGTAAAAAAATAATCAATAATTTATAATATTCAAATTTATTATATATATTTATATATTAATAATATAATTCGGATTGATTGGGTTGTGAAACTTAAGCCTTATTCAAATTTAATTAGGCTGTAAAATTTAGCTCAAACCTTGACCAAATTTAAAATCATAGTCTAAATTCTAAAAAATTTCAAATTAGACCAGGGTTGCTCATATTAGGCCAACCGAAATTGAACCCTAGTTTTAACAAAGATTTTTTTGAGTAATCACCAATGTTTTTAGGGGTCATGCGAAGTAGTATTTTTATTTATTTTTTTATTTTATTTTTTTTGAAAAATAAAGTGAAAGTAATCAACAATGATAATTGGCAACCGTATGTGTCTGTCTGCTACTGGTATTTTGTTATATCCAAAACATGTATGGGAGTAACAATATTAATTCGAGCTTAGATGTTTGAAACTTTCATGAAATTAAGTTTGGTGTCACAAATCATAAATAAATAGTTAATGCAATGTGTTGCGGTTAGGATTGATTAAGACCCCTCAAAACTCCCACCACCCCCCACATGGGGGTTGGGAGAAGAGAAAAAAAAAAGAAAAATGGACCAATCAAAAGCGAAGGGGTGGAGGGAAAGGGGTCTTAAACATTTTTGATTTAAGAAAAGGGCAAATACATTTTGCTATTTGTGTCATTTTGGTCCCTACATTTTTAATTAGTTTAATTTTGACTTTTAATTTAAAATTTTGTGTTAATTTAGTTCAATTGATAATCCCGTTAGTATTTTAAAGAAAAATAATCACTGAGTTGAGTAAATTTATAATTTTATTATTAAAAATGTGACACATGCCATTTATATGCGTATTTTTCATAAAAATATATTAAGAATTGTAATCAATTAGACCAAATTAAAACAAAATCATAAATTCAGACTTAAAATCAAATCAATTAAAATGAAGACGACTAAAATAATAATAATAAAAAAAGAGTAAAGTATAAGAACCACCATCAATTTTTACCCTTAAAAAAATCTAACATGATGTTACAATATTACCTGGGCAGCAGAAAGGTTGAAGAGTGGTTTTGGTGAGGGGATTATCCCATTCCAGAGATTCCCACCGTTCTTCTTCTACAAAAATGAATCGAAGAGCAGGTGGTGCAGTTGCTTGCTCACCATCCTCATTCTTGTGCAAAGAAATAGGCAATCTCCTTAACATGGGACAATTCGATATCGAAATGTGTTGCAGAGATTCACAGACCATTATGCCCTTATATATGCTCTCCAGCCTTGGTAGGTTTAGTAGATTTAATATCTTTAAATTTGGGAGTGTGATTGTGTCGCCATCATCTTCCCGATGCCCCCCTCGATCACTCGTCTCTACTTCTGCTATTATCTCCTCCACATTCTTGCAGTCCTGCACTTCAAGCTCCTCAAGGTTTGGAAAGTTGTGCAACAACAGGGCAGAGAAAATATTCTCCATTTTCGGACATTGACACAACACCAATCTCTTAAGGTTAAATGAAATGTTGTGCGGTGGAACAACTCTGTCAAAGAGTACCCTAAAATTGGGTAAATTAGAAAACTCTAATTCCTCAATCGTTGTTAGCGGGATGTGGTAGTCTTCTGAAAAGCATGATGATGATGAAAAGATGGATTCAAGCCCATCACACTCTTCGATTATAAATGTTCCTAAACCTCTTGCATCCCTTAACGACTGAATATGTGATAAGCTAATGTGATTGTGCCATCTTCTAATGTACAACTTCCATATGTCGCTGGGAAGCACTACGGCATCTACTCCAGTACTTGATAAAGATCCATCCTCGTACTCACAAGTGAGTCTCTCGTTTTTAATTTCATCAACAATTCCCACCTCAAGGCTGTACTTTTCCAAACTTTTGCATTGCGCAGAATTCACATACATGGTAAGCTCTTGCACATTGTGAAACTGAGCTTCGAGAACTTCTAATTGCTTCAAGCACAACAGCTCTTCTGCTGAAACTTTTACTTTTGTTCTCTGAATTTCAAGGGAATGGAGTTGTGTGAGTCTGCATAACTTCCGGCAAGGAGACATTCCTAGCTTGTAACCCGAGAGTTTAAGATTTCTGAGATTAACCAATTCTTCTATACCTTGGGGTACTTCTTCAATCTGACTATGAGTCAGCACAAAACGTTCCAACGCCTTCAGTTTCTCCAGTGACGGCACATATTTTAGGTTGCGATTCTCCCAGAGTGTAAGCCCTCTGAGATTAACCAATTCTTCTATACCTTGGGGTACTTCTTCAATCTGACTATGAGTCAGCACAAAACATTCCAACGCCTTCAGTTTCTCCAGTGACGGCACATATTTTAGGTTGTGATTCTCCCGGAGTCTAAGCCCTCTGAGATTAACCAATTCTTCTATACCTTGGGGTGCTTCTTCAATCTGACTCTGACCTAGTTCAAAATGTTCCAACGCCTTCAGTTTCTCCAGTGACGGCACATATTTTAGGTTGCGATTCCCCCAAAGTCTAAGCTCTCTGAGATTAACCAATTCTTCTATACCTTGGGGTACTTCTTCAATCTGACCATCAATCAGCTTAAAATGTTCCAATGCCTTCAGTTTCTCCAGTGATGGCACATATTTTAGCTTGTAATTCCAAAAGAGTACAAGCTTTCTGAGATTAACCAATTCTTCTATACCTTGGGGTACTTTTTCAATCTGACTCCCAGCTAGTTCAAAATGTTCCAACGCCTTCAGTTTCTCCAGTGACGGCACATATTTTAGGTGATCCCCCCCGAGTCTAAGCTTTCTGAGATTAACCAATTCTTCTATACCTTGGGGTGCTTCTTCAATCTGCCTCCCAGTTAGTTCAAAATGTTCCAACGCCTTCAGTTTCTCCACTGACGGCACATATTTTAGGTTGTGATTCCCCCGAAGTCCAAGCTTTCTGAGATTAACCAATTCTCCTATACCTTGGGGTACTTTTTCAATCTGACTCCCAGTTAGTTCAAAATGTTCCAACGCCTTTAGTTTCTCCAGTGACGGCACATTTTTTAGTTGACGACAACCATTTAGTAACAGTTGATGCAAATTCTCCAACATGGAGATGGAATCTGGCAAAGACTCTATGTTAGTGTCGGACAAATCCAACACCTTGAGACGAGGCATATACAAAAAGAAGGAATTTTGAATCCGAAGTTCTGTTGAGTTATTGCCTCGAAATAAGAAGGTGATGAGGCGAGGGCAATTGGGTGGTTCAGAAGGAAGTTCTTCAATATGGTTCCGCATTAAGGAAACCCTCTCAAGATCCTCAGACCAGTCTTTATGTGGAACTCTTTTTAATCCCTCATCAGCTCGGACCATGAATCGAGGACTAGCTGATGTTATTTTGAGAGCCATATCTCTTATCAAATCATGCATCTTCACGCATTCTCTGCCATATATTATACTTTTTACCAACAAGCAGGTTTTAATGAGTTTATTCAATATAGAGTGACCTTCATCAAACATTGCTTCTATACTGTTCATCTCACTTATTAGTCCCTCAGCAATCCAATACTCTATCAGTTCTTCCCTATTGATGTCATGGTCTTCTGGATACAATGCACAATACAAGAAACAATGTCGTTCCTGTTCATCTTTTAGCCGACGATAACTAAATTCTAGTTGCTCAAAGAACCCTTCTTTGCCCAGGCGCCATCGTACACTTTTCGCATTTCTCCACTCGCGAATGTCATTCACTCCTATCATACATCCAGCCATAACAACAATTGCAAGGGGCAGACGAGCACATTTTTTGGCAACTTCTTTTGCAATTTCTTCTACCTCGGTTGTAAGCGTTGCCTGATGTTCTTTAACATTATTCATAAACAGATTCAGTGCTTCCTCTTCTGTGAGAAGCTCCATTTCAACAGGTCTGCAATTCATCTTTGTACAGACGTCTACCAATCGTGTAGTCAACACTAGCTTACATCCGTTATCTCTGGTTGGTTCCGGAATACCCATCTTCTTCAAAGGAAATTCTTTCCAAAGATCGTCTAAGATGAGCACATACCTCTTCTTTTGGGAAAGCATCTTATTTATTTCTGACGCTGAACGTAATTCATCCTCATTATCGGAAAGAGCAATATTCAGCTTCTTAGCTATCTGCCCTTGTAGATTTTTGATGTCGAATGCTTTAGAAACTGTGACCCAAATAACATCACTAAAGGTAGAAGTTTCGGAAAGAAGTTGATTATTGATGCTTCCCATGATGGTTGTTTTGCCAATTCCCCCCATTCCGTGAACACCGATTTTTCTAACCGCATCATCCATCAAGAAATTCCAAATTTTCTCCCTGTTCCTTACACTTGTTGGTTCAACCAAAGATTCTGCTGTTGGTATGGCGTGCCCACAAGTTGGATCATCAATTAGCAAACCATTAGAAAATTCACCATTTTCATACAGTTTTTCCACCTCTTCAATCTTGTCCACTACACGCTTTCCCAAGTGTGCACGTTTGAAGGCATTCTTAAATCCTCGTACTTCTTGCTCTTGTCTTTCCAAAGTTTGGACATCAGCTGTTATCCTTTGCACATATTCTTGCCAACATTCAACGTCAACCCTTCGTTTTTTCCTTGACCGCTGCTCTGCATAATTCACTTCTACATTTATGTCATTGTTTCGGCCGTTCAATTGCTCCGTCTTCCTTTTGAGAGTTTCCATGTTAGTATCAAGGTTATTGAGATATCCAACCCATGGTCCAGTTAAATCACACAAATTCTTCCCAATTTCAATGGTTGAACAAATGTTTTCCATAGTGTGGCCTATTCCTGCAAATACAGAAGAGGATTGCAGTTAAAAGGAAATATTCAAAAGAAAACTTCAATATTGATTCTAATGACTGTTAGAAAGCAATTTCAAATTTGATTTACAAAAGTGTGAGAAAGAAAAACATGCTAATTTATGCAAACTGACTTCACATTCACCTCCAAATAATCGAAAGTCGGTCTTTGAATTGCTGACAAAATAGTGATTGTGCAAATAGATAGCTAGTAACAATGAACCAGCATTTATGGTGTTCAAGAATTTCTGTTATGACATTGATTGTAAATTTTAGGTGAGTGGATGATTTGAAACACAAACAAGAATAAGATCTATGCTAGAGTTTATCTGCCCAAGCTCAACCTAATTAAGTTAGTGAAAATCGACCTAGTTGCCCAAGTTAAGTTAATTAATTTATAAAAATTCAACTTTGTTTACATTTTTTTTGTTAAATCGTAAATAACATCAAAATAAATAATTTATATAATGCGAGAGATTAAAAAAATTGAAAAATCGATGTGATGTCTTTACAATTTCTGGCCAAATTCTAACACTCTTTTAACATCTTTTCCAAAAAAAAATTGATGACCAAGCTTAAAATAATAATAAAAAAAAGCAGAGCAAAAACTATTCCATTAATAGATTAACACTTAACACTTTGTCTCCTAAAACTCTAATACAAAAGTAGTGGATTCCATGATTTAGACCAATAACTACTCAATTGGAGCACCACCTAGACATGCTTCAGGAGTATTGAATAATTTTTCGAAGCTCACTATGCTGTTTCAGAAACATACGCTGAATGCTGTGGAAAACAAGGTAAGAGTCAATATAAATATACATGCAATCCACACACGCGATGCATATACAACTCAAAAAAATAATAATAATATTATAAAAAATAATAGCAAAGAAAAATATGCATATAGCATGCGTGTGCAGCTAAAAATAATAATATTATAAGAATAATAACAAAAAATATATATACACATACAGTATGGGTTGCTCAAGTGGTAAAAGTTTCTTTACTAAACTTATGATTATGGGTTCAAGACCCTTTCTCCTCTATACCTAAATTATACAAAATAAATGAGACATAAACCCAAAATATGACAATAGGAGACACAAATGTGTCAACACAATACCACCAACAAGCAGCCTCACTTTATAATAGTGAGACAATGCAAATATTGGGGAAAAAATCCAAAATATGAGGCACAAATGTGTCAACATCACCAGAAAACTTCAATTTATAATAGGTATTTTGAAAAAATTCAAAATATGAGACATAAATGTGTTAACACCGTCAGAAACCTTCACTTTATAATAGTACTAGCGGTCGTAAAGGTCCACACCCACAATGTGTGTAACTCAAAAAAAAAAAAAAAATTAAGAATAATAACAAAGAAAAATATACATATAGCATATATTGTTCAAATAGTAAAAGCTTTCATTATTAAACCTATGGTCATGGGTTTCTTGAGGCCATTCCTCCTCTTTACATAATTCTTGCAAAATTCACCAAATATAAGGACAGTTTGGATGCCAATAACACCATTACAAAATTCACCAAGAGTATTTTGGAAAAATTCGGGAAAACACCGTTATTCACCGAATATAAGAGTATTTTGAAAAAATTCGGGAAAACCCAAAATATGAGACACAAACATATCAACACCATCAACCTCCACTTTATAATAGTATAGGGTATTTGGGATGTCAACAACACTATTACAAAATTCACTAACCAAAAAAAAGTCAAAAAGTCTTAACCTAAAAAAGTCAAAAAGCCAAAAAGTCGATATCCTATTTAAGTCACATCATCTTATTTAAGTCGCATCACCTCTCTACCACATCATTTCAAACCCAACCCATACCCAACCTATATTTCATAAAAAATCAAAAAGTGCACTTATATAGATCATCCCAAATCACCCCTAAATATAAGAGTGTTTTGGGAAAATCTGGGATAAACTAAAATATGAAACACAAATATGTCAACAACACTAGCCCTCACTTTATAATAGTATAGAAGATAGATAGATATAGAAGATATATGACTTTTCTTAGCCATCCAAAATAAATAACTAAATAAATTGTACACACAATAATTTGACAAATAAATTTGTATTAATTAATTTTAAATTAAAAAATAAACTTAAGTGATTTACTTTGGTCACTCTGGCAGAAGAGGTCTATCTTTGAAACTATTTATTGGCCAAAGCTTTAATCTTTTTAGGTCAAAATGACATTATTTATCCAAAAGGACAATTATATGTTCAAAAACTTAACTATTTGTCTATCTGTTCAAATGCTACAAGTTTGGTTTTCAAATTTTTAAAAAAAAAATTAGAACTAAAAATTAATTTAGTGATGAAATGAAAAAATAAAAAGGTCCAAATTGAAAGTAATATTGGGTGATAGGTTAAGGGGATAAAATGATATTGGGTGGTAATTCATGGGGGTAAAGTGTAATTTATCCTATTGATGAAAGGGTATTTTTAGTCATAAAGGTCCATATTGGAAAAAAAAAAGTAGATGAGGGAGGCTAGTTGTTAAAATTTTTAGTTGAGGGGACTAAATTGATAATGACAATACTTGAAGGGAATAAAGTGTAATTTACCCTTAATATTAAGGAAGATTTTCGCAGATGATGGGTCATCTTATTTAGACATCATTAAGTTTAGAAAGTGAGTTTACGAAATAGACTTCTATATCATTTTTCTTTGAGAAATTAAATAATTATTAAAATATTACTTCAATTAGCTTAATAAAAAATTATACAAGACTAGTTTTAATTAAACATATTATTCCCTTTTAATGAACCTATGTAATAATTTAAAATATTACTAATGTTCTTATGCTCATAAAGTTTCACAAGCAATTCAATTAAAAATAAAAGATAATTGGCTATCTTACACTGGAAGAATTATGGTGTGCATCCCTTAAGGGTGCATACCATATGTATCCTATTATAAATTGGTATAATTTTTATTATAAAATTTCATAATATCAACGACAAAATACGTAATCTCACTACAAAGTAGCTAATAAAATGTCCATAATTTTGTGATTCATGTAAAAAAAGTTTGTGATTTAGTTATGATATTTTTTGTTATGCCAATTTGTGACAAGGTTATATATTTTATGGTTAATGTCACGAAATCTTGTGGTAAAATTACCCCAATTTATGGTGCATGCATATGGTTAGTTTTAATAGTTAGTTTAAAACTATTTAATTATTTTTTGTTTTAATAGAAATTGCTTTCTAGAGTTTAAATAAATATGATGAATTATTTTTATTTTATAAAATTTTATATTTAAAAAATACAAAATTTTCACTCCGTGCGTAGCAAAGGCTTTTTTTTTTTTTTTTTAACATTATACTAGAAAACTCAATAATAAAAGTGTTACATTTCATAAAAAAAAAGAAGATGAATGCCATGTTTGGTTTGTATTTGTGAAACAAGTTTGAAAAATAATTTTTTTGAAAGAGTACAAAATTTTTAATTTTTTTTTGGTTGTAGGTTTTGAAAATAGTTTTAAAGTTTTGGAGTTTGAAATGATTTAATTTTTTTTTTTTTTTTTTGTGGTTGAATAGATGGGTGTGAGAGAAAAAGTGATTGACTAATGTATAGGATATGAGAGAAGGAACGATGAGGGAAAAAAAAGTGATTGATTGATATATAGTAGAGAGAATTGATTTTGGATTTTTTTTTCAAAAATTTTCAACTAAACAAATTTTTGAACTTTTTTTCTCAAAAATTGTATTTCAAGAGACAAACCAAACAAAGCCGAAGAGTTCTATAACAAAACACTTTGCACTCTACAATAATACATTAACTAGTTTTCTACTTGTGCAATGCATGGGTTCAATTTAAATTTAAATTTTATGTAAATATAATTTTGTAATATTTATACAATAATTTTTAAGTTGCAGAATGCATGCATGTTGAAAATTAAAACAATCTTATCATATAAGTTTATATCAACTTTAATCAAAATTACAAACAAATAGCTCCATATTTATATAAGGACACATCCCTTTTTTTATTAATATTATTTTTTTTGAACCGTTATTAATATTATTTTGTTGTTGACAATAAGTATTCAAACTTGGCAATCGATGTGTTTCTTTTCAGGGATTTACATGTAAGTCCTAATAGATGGACTTCTTATCCAATAAGTCTTATTATAATTAATAATATTTTTCATCAAATACTATTAAAAAATGTCATTAATTGTTAATTTTTAGCGGCAATTTAAAAATTATCATAAAAAATGTTACTAATTATAAGTTTTAGCGACAGTTTAAAAAGACCATTACAAAAAAAGCAACTAATTTTTAACTTTCAACGACAGTTTGAAAATTTCGTCACAGAAAAACGTAAATAATTGTAAGTTTTAGCAAGAATTTATAAAAATTGTGGCAAAAAAAAAGTCGATAATTATTAATTTTTAGGAACATACAAAAAATTGTCACAAAAAAATTATTTTTAGCGACGGTTTTACTAAAACTTATTTTCAATAGTACTTGATAAGAATTAAGCCCAACTAGTAGGACCTATTGGTAGTTTACCCCTTTTTCCGAGAAGAAGAATCCAAAGTGTTTATATGTCTTCCTAACTCACAATTTAAGTGTAAACAAATTATGAGATTACCTATTTTCCTCAATAAGAAAAATGTATAAAGATACCATCTTACATCACCAGTCATAAAATATATTTTGCACCTTAAAAGAGAATTCAATTGTGGTCCACTTACTATGCTATGAAATTAGGATGTGTATTTTAATAAGAACAAATACAATACCAAAAAACTCTTAGGAATGTAGTTTAATAAGGGACAAAATTTAACTACATTAGTAATGCACCACATAAAAGAAAAAATGAAAAAAAGAAAAAAGAAAAGTCTTGTGTGATGTAATAGAGTTTAAATTTGGAATTATAAAAATTTTCAACTACCAATCATTTGTAATTTTTGTTTAAGGAGGCACAATAATTTCTTGTTTGATGAGCAATAAAAACTATATGTATTTTGAATATTTGACTTATATATGTAAATAATGATAGAATTGCAATTCATGAAAAAAACAATTGTTACTAAATAATAATTTTAAAAAAATATGAGCTTCTACTCGAAACTATTTTGGGAAGATGGTTATAGTCAACTTTTTAGTTAAAAGCTGATTATAAGCTGTTTTTTGTGAGAGAGGGAAGTGGGTTATAATCTGGGAAGTGGATTATAACCCACTTTCCAAAAGACCCTCAACGAATATGAGCTTGTACTTGAGGAATGTATCTACAGTACAAGTTTGTACCGAGGTTTATAATCTAATTTTGAGTTTTTTTCTTGTACAAAAAATAATTGAAAAAAAAAAATAATCAAGCAAACGAAAGAGGAAAAATAATTTTGAGTTTATTTATTTATTTTTATTTTGGGTTTGGATGTGGCGTTTTTTGCTTAATTTTTTTTTTTAATTTTTTTAATTTTGGGTTTCAGTTTGGCTTATTTTACTTTTAAAATTTTTTTTGTTGGGTTTGGATTTGGCGTATTTTTCGTAAATTTTTATTTTGGAAGTGGATTTGGCATTTTTTGCTTTCATTTTTTTTTTTATTTTTTTATTTTGGGTTTGGATTTGGCGCATTTTGCGTAAATTTTTTTTTATTTTTTATTTTGGGTTTGGATTTGCCGTATTTTGCTTTATTTTTTATTTTTTTTTAAATTTATGTTTTTGTCATTTTTATTTTTTTATACATTAATTAGTTCTTGCTTTTTAATTTATGTTTTTTGCCTTATTTTTATTGGTATACAATAACATTTTTTTTATTTATGTGTTTCATTTATTTGCAAATTACGTGGCGAATGGTAATTTATGTTTTTATGTTTTTTTTTTATATATTTTTGAATGAGGCGTATTTTTCTCGTTATTTTTTTTAATTTACGTTTTTATCATTTTTTAATTTGTACACATTAATTTGTTTTTATATTTCAAAAATGGGTTTTCATGTATTTTATTTATTTGTAAATTACATGAAAAATGGTAATTTCTATTTTTTTTTCTTTTTGGATGAGACGTATTTTTGTCGTTCTTTTTTTTTTTTTTTTGAATTTACGTTTTTATAATTTTTTAAATATTTTTAAATATTTTTGAATGAAGCGTATTTTTTTTAAATAATTTATGTATTTTAAGGTTTTTTTTTTTTTGCAAATGGTTTTTTCATGTGTTTTTTATTTTATTGTTATTTAATTTTTTTTTTCATTTTCTGTGAAATGATAAAAAGTGAGGTTTTATTTTATTGTCCTGTCTATTTTAAATAATTTAAATTAAATTAAATTTTAAATATTTAATTTTATTTTAATTTTAAATCATAAAAATTTAAATAATTTAAATATTCAAAAAATTATTTTAACAAAAAAATTTAAAATGTTAATATTCAAAAAATTATTTTAACAAAAAAATTTAAATAATTTAAATATTCAAAAAATTTGAATAATTTAAAATATTAATATTTTAAATTTAAAAACAACTCTACACTCAAATCGTAACCAAATATATAAAATAAAACTCAATTAGTAAATTATTTTTAAAACTCATAACCAAATACATAACTCGAAACTCATACTACTTTCACAACTCTACACTCAAATCATAATCAAATACCTAACAAAAAAAATTAAAATATTTAAAAATATTTTTATAAACGCTGAGGTGATGCCCCTCTCTCATGTGGGGGTAATTTTGTAAATTTACCCTCACAATGGTTGGTGCCAAGTGATTGCCTCCGTTTTTGTCTCCACGTGGCTAAAATCAACTTTTTTGTCCTTACATGGCTCATTGAGCCCCATAAGCCCTTCCCAAACAGATTAGAGTCTTTAGAATTACTCATATTCCTTCAATCTTCCATATTTAAAGGATATATATGTAGGGTTTATTAGAGACTCTTCATCTTTTCCATTTTCACATTAAAAAGAAAAAAAAATCAATGCTAAGATAGAGAGAATGCAATGTCTTCGTTTGGGAAGTGAGTTAGCTTTTTTAATTTTTTTCTTTTTTGGTTATTTTAGCTTAGAGCTAAAAAGTCTAATTTGGAAAGAACTTTTAACTTTTTTAACTTTTTTGTGAGAGAAACAATGTAATGATTATAAGTTGAATGTTATGTTTTGTTTTATTTAACTAAAAAAATTATTTTATTTTTTGTGACTAAAATAGTTTAAAAAAAAAACCCAACTCATGCTTCCCAAACGACTCATGCTTCCCAAACGAAGTGTAAAAAGACACAAAACACAAGGAAATGCATAAAACATAACACAAATAATAATAATAATAATAATAATAATATGTGCCATTCTTAGCTTGACACATGGCGCATTGCTTGATTATACTTGCGAAAAGCACTACTTTATTTATATACTATATGATGTACCTGGTGACGTGTGTACATGAACGATGAGAGTAAAGATCTTCTAGAGTGATTTTTTTCTAAAATTTTCTAGAGTGTTACATTGTGTGGTTGAGATTTACTGGCAAGTCATATCAATTTTTCTGATGTGACTTGCCAGTAAATCTCAACCACACAATGTAACATTCTAGGAAATTTTAGAAAAATTTCACTCTACAAGATCCTTGGTGGAACGATGAAGCACAGACATTTTTAAAAGGAGATGTGTTTGATCGATACTCCCAAATATGTAGCAGATTATTAAAAATATTAGCTACTTTTTAATTAATTAATTTGGACAATGGATACTTTTAAGCATCATATACTCTTAAGTCTTGTATTATTTGTTTTTATTGAATTAGAATCGTAACATTTCTTACATAATGTTATAATATACCTTAATTGTGAAGATAAATAAAATAATATTTTTTCAATACTTTACTTAGTTCTTTGATGAGAAGAATATAATGAGTTAAAAGTAATAGAATTTATTAAATTGGCGTATCCTTATTGTATCATGTATGTCCCATATAACTACATACAAAGTAAAAATTAACAAGTAAATAATATAATAGTAGAATTAAACATTAATAAATAAATAAGTAAGTAAACTTACTTACCACATTTTTGACTAGTGTAAAAGGGAAAACATATGGACAAATTCTTGTGGATTGTTTTATTATTGCGATATATATGTATATATATATATATATATATATTGGACTTGATATTGAAACAAAATATCTATAAAACCTATTGAAATTGAAGAAATAAATTAGCTAATGACTTAAATTAATTCATAATTCTTAAATATTAATATTTTACATTATAAAATTACGATATAGCTTTTAACATGCTTGAGCTTGTGTAACTCACTACCAACAATTGAAAAAATATTTTTTTTACAAACGTATCCTAATAGTAACCGTACTTGTATCCTACTTTTATAATTTTTGTTGTATTTCATATCCATATCATATTCTATCCATATCCGTATTCATACACGTACTTCTTAGGTCACAAAAATAGGCTCTTCAAAATTTAAGATAAAACTTTTGTTCTCTTCAAACCCCTGCTAAGACTATGTTTTTTTATTTATTTTTTGACTAGTTAATTTCTTATATTACTTCAATATTTAAATGTGTTTCCCTAATTTGTTTATTTTAGTCTATTTCATTCAATATCTGGCTTATTTTTGTATTCATTTGGACAACATAAAATTGGTATTTGAGTAACAAATGTAAAATTTATAATAAATTAGCTTTCTATTACAAAACAATGATTAAAAATTAGATCAGTGAATTGGATCTAGATCGGGATTCCATGATCCTATGAGATTCAACTATCAGGATCAAAAGTATACAAACATAGAATTTACAGTAACTTAGCTCATATAATACAAAACAAGGATTAAAAAGTAGATCAATAGGATAGATCCAGATTGGGATTCCACGATCTTATGAGATCCAACTATCAAGATTGAAAGTATACCCAAAAAAAAAAATACAATAAATTACCTCATAAAATTCCTTGTAAGGATTAAAAATTGAATTGATGGAATCATATATGAATCAAGATTCCATAATTCTATGAGATCCAACTATTAGGATTGAAAGATCTTGTAAAAATATTTTTACACGATCCAGATCTATTACGTCCAAATAATAAAAGTATACAAACATAGAATTTACAGTAAATTAGCTCATATAATACAAAACAAGGATTAAAAATTAGATCAATAGGATAGATCCAGAGTGGGATTCCACAATCTTATGAGATCCAACTATCAAAATTGAAAGTATACCAAAAAAAAAAAAATACAATAAATTACCTCATAAAATTCCTTGTAAGGATTAAAAATTGAATTGATGGAATCATATATGAATCAAGATTCCATGATTCTATGAGATCCAACTATTAGGATTGAAAGATCTTACTTGTAAAAATTTTTTTACACGATCCAGATCTATTATGTCCAAATGAATAGTAAAATTGTAAGGTTATAAGATTCGGATTGAGATTCTGATAAATATAGATAAAGGAGGAAAAAAAACACAAGATGAAGTAAAAAAAGGCATAAAAGTAAGGGCTGATTTGGCAACCCTTGAAAAAGTTAAAAAGCCAAAAAATTATTCAAAAAATTAAAAAGCTATCACTATTTATCAAAAAAAATATTAAAAAAATAATATACAAATATTATTACAAATAAAAAAAAAGCCCCAAGATTAGACATTCCGTGATGGTGGAGTCAGTGACCGGGGAAACAAAAAAATTATAGTAAAATATTAACTAAATAAGATGGAAAAGTTGGGCTCGTGAGGGTCCACCATGGGTCCCGTTTTGATAATCTGAACTGTTAAATATGTAAAACTAGTCTAATACTATATTCTTATAAAATATCACGTCTATCGGATATCACTAACTACATGATCAAATCAGTTTTGTATAAAAATGGATGGTGTTATAGTTAACAGTTGACAAAAAAAAAAAACTAACACGATCAGATAGCTATCGATATCCAATCAACGTGATTTTTTAGAAACATGTAGTACTCAACGAGTTCTATACATTAAACGGTTCCGATTAGAAAAACGGGACCCTTGGTGGGCCCCCACGGACCAAACAACACGATCCAATCAAAACCCGAGAAGTAGACATTAATTTCTCATCTACTCATTCGACCCGTCACCACTGCCATTCCGTACTGCTCCTACCCAATCTTATCCTATACACTTATTTATACAACTTTTTAATATATATTTTTTTTCCATAAAAAGAAAAAAAAATCAAACCAAATATCTATATTTTTTTCCTTAACTTTTTAGTCTAAAAATACAAAAAGTACACTTATTTAGGACACTCCAAACAACCCTAAATATGCATATACAGCTACACCAAAGATGCATATCCTTGAAAAAAGAAATGATATATATATTTAACACTATACCTTTCAAGCCAGGGAGAAACCAAGATGCTTTGCGAGAAAAATCTACAAGAAAAGAGAAAAAATAAGCAAAGAATAATAACAGACGTGGTTAAATTCTTAAAAATCACCAAAATTAAGCTCTTAAAATGCTTATAAACTTCAAGCACAGCATAGACCATGAAAAAAAATTTGAAATCATACAGACAAGATCTCACACAATGACAATTATAAAGTGATAAAATAAAAACGAGTTTTCATACCTTGTTGCAAAAAATCAAAAAGCAGATAAAGTCTGTAACTTCTTCTGAGGGGTTTGAAATATCCAATGGAGAAAGAACAATTGCAATGGAAGAGATGAGAAGGAGAATGAGGTCAATGTGAGGCGAGGAAGGAGCTGGGAAGGAGCTGGGAAGACTTATCTTGACTTTGTGGTGAGAGAATTCATTTGGGAAGTTGGTCGATTTTATTTATTTATTTATTATTTTTTTGACTATTTTAGTTTAGGATTAAAAAATTTTAAATGATTTTTTAACTTTTTTTTAACTTTTTGTGAGAGAAATAATATAATAATTATGGATTAGATGTAATATTTTATCTTATCAAACAAAAAAATCTATTTTATCTTTTTATAGTTGAAATAACCTCAAATCCAACCCAACACTTCTTTGTAAAACTTTGTGTTAAAAAAATCACCACTAACCACCGCTAAGGCCTAGTTGGATAATAATTTATTTTAGTAATTTTTAAATTTTTTGATTAAAATATGAAATAAAAAAATAATAATGATTCATCCCATTAAAAACATCACCACTAATAGCACTAATGCATTAAAAAATAAAAAAAATAAAAAAAAAACACAACTCCAAGACCAAAACATCACATCATTAATGGCGGGACCCACTGCCACCTAATTAGTGGGAGCACTAATTGAGCACTTAGTGCTCCCAAGCATTTTTCATAAAAAAATTAGTATGTTTAAAATAATTTTTTAATTTTTAAAAAAAAAAATGTGTAAAAGTAGAGGGGAAAAAAAAAATTTATTTTTTTAGTGTAAGCTATTATTTTTTTGTTTTTTAGTGATTTTTTAACTTTTAAACTAAAACAATAAATTACCAAACGAGGCCTAACTAATTATTTATTCAACTTTTCAAATATAAAGGTAGTCACTGTAGCATCTTCCAACATTAAGGCCGGGTTTGGCATCTTTAAAAAAAATATAAAAAGTCAAAAAATTATCTAAAAAGTTATCACTATTCATAAAAAAAAATATAAAAACAAATTTACACAAAAAAAAGTACAACCCAAAAAGTCATTGACGTGATGATACAGTCTGAACCAGATTGTACAAATTACCTAATTGGCTGCACAAAAAATTTACAAAAAAAAGTTGATGTTGGGCCCATGGGCCCACCACGGGTCCCGTTTTGATAATCGAAACCGTTCAACGTGTAGAATACGTTGAGTACTATATGCCTGTAAAAAATCACGTTAATCGGATATCAATAGCTAGTGATCAAATCAGATTTTTTTCAGCCGTTTATTTTTAATTGTCCATTTTTTTTTATATATAAAACTGATTCGATCACATAACTATTGATATCCGATCAATGTGATTTTTTAGAAACATATAGTATGTGACAAGTTCTACATATTAAACGGTTCAGATTATTAAAATGGAACCCGTCGTAAACCCCCCTATCGGACTAGAGGAAAGCCTCATCTTATATACTCCCTCCGTCCCAAAATAATGGCCCCTTTTGGAGAATCTAACTTTTTTTAGTAGTACAATTATTGCATTTGAAAAAAATTGATTTTCCAGAATTATCCTTTTAATAGTACATTTTTTTGAGAATATCAATGTCATAATTGTACTTTTTATATTATTTATTAATTTAAAAGAATGGCAAAATAGAAAATTTATATTATTTTTGTACTTAATTTTTGAAGAGAGACTAATATTTTGAGACAATAAAAAATAGAATAAATGGCTAATATTATGGGACGAAAGAAGTATATAAATCTGAAGCATGTCTGCCCCACTATGCCCACAATTCAAATCATTCCGTACTGCTTCCTTCAATAGTCACTACCAGTATGCATAGGGCATAGGGGTAAAATGATAGTTTTATTATTTTATATAATATTTTAATATATATTTTTTAATAAAAAATTAAAAAAATATTCCAAACAATTATATTTTTTTTCTCAATTTTTTTATCTAAAAAATTAAAAAATGCACTTACTTAGAGCATTCTAAATAATCCCTAAAATTCTTATTTTGCTCTTCCTACAGGTTGCAGCAAAAACACAATTTATAAATCATTTGTACTTTGAACCAATTATTATTTGTTCTATTTGTTGATTACCATCATTATTTGAAAAGAATAAATTACCTGGTTATAGAGTAGATTTTTTGCTTCTTATTTAGATTTTTATTTATTTAAATTTAAAAACTGTACATGATTTGATTTTTTGGGGTCTTTAATAATCATAAATTATCTAATAGTTTGGGAACAATGTCAAGAACGTTTTGACCAGTATATTTTTTAAAATAACTCATTAGAAAAATAATATCATAAAATTAAAAAAATTACGATTATCGATTTAATTTTTTTATAAATTATATACATGAGAATTTTACAAAATAAACCATTTAGGCCCTGTTTGTTTTGGACTATAGGGAGGGTATTGGGACTAGTAATACCAAAGTATTACTAAGAATCGAAATGAGACTCATGATGGGCCTCACGGATCCTATAATCTTCTCAAGTTGAGAAGTGAAATTAAGAAAGCCCAAATTCTCTTCTATTTTAGCCTTGTTTGGGGAGAGTGTCGAGCTAAAACAGTTTTTTAAAAGGCAAAATATGTTAAAATAGTCAATAAGACAATATCACATCTAACCCATAATCATTTCATTTTTTCTCACACAATTAAAAAAAAAAAAATCAATTTTTTAAACACAATTTTTTTAGTCAGGTTAAAATAGTCAACTTCTCAAACAAGGCTTTTGTAAGGTTGTGGTTGGAGTATGAATTTGGAAAGGAAAATAAAACAGAAAATGTATGTGAAATGTGAATAAAATATAGTTATGTTTCACCTACATTTTACACACTTTTTATATTTTCCTTTCCTAATCTCTACCTAAATTCATACCGCAAACACGTCATAAAAGAAAAAAGATATTTTTGTCATAAATGTGAAGAAAAAAAAAAATGATTTGTAAACAAAAAATACATGCAAAAAAATTTATAAAAATTATATAACAGTAACATTTTAAAATTCGTAAGCCCCTTTTAATTTATAAAAAAATTAATTATGGAAAAACACATGGAAAAATTCTTGTGGATTGTTCTATTATTGCGATAAATGCATAATATTGAAGCAAAATATCTGTAAAACCTATTGAAATTGAAGAAATATATTAGCTAATGACTTAAATTAATTCTTAATTCTTAAATATTAATATTTTACATTATAAAATTACGATACAGCTTTTAACATGCTTGAACTTGTGCAACTCACTGTTAATAATTGAAAAAATATTTTTTTTACAAGCGTATCCTAATATTAACCGTTCTTGTATCCTACTTTTATAAATTTTGTCATATTTCATATCCGTATTCATACACGTACTTCCTAGGTCACGAAAATAGGCTATTCAAAATTTAAGATAAAACTTTTGCTCTCTCCAAACCCCTGCTAAGACTAATTTTTTTTTCACTAGTTAATTTCTTATATTACTTCAATATTTAAATGCGTTTTCCTAATTTGTTTATTTTAGTCTATTTCATTGAATATCTGGCTTATTTTTTTATTCATTTGGATTACATAAAATTGGTATTTGAGTAACAAATGTAAAATTTATAATAAATTAGGTTTGTATTACAAAACAATGATTAAAAATTAGATCGGTGGATTGGATTTGGATCGGGAATCCATGATCCCATGAGATTCAACTATCAGGATCAAAAGTATACAAACATAAAATTTACAGTAAATTAGCTCATATAATACAAAACAAGGATTAAAAATTAGATCAATAGGATAGATCCAGATTGGGATTGCACGATCTTATGAGATCCAACTATCAGGATTGAAAAAATACAAAAAATACAATAAATTACCTCATAAAATTCCTTATAAGGATTAAAAATTGAATTGATGGAATCATATATGAATCAAGATTCCATGATTCTATGAGATCCAACTATTAGAATTGAAAGATCTTACTTGTAAAAAATTTTTTACACGATCCAGATCTATTATGTCCAAACGAATAGTAAAATTGAAGGTTATAAGATTCGGATTGAGATTCTGATAAGTATAGATAAAGGAGGAAAAAAAAAAGAAGATGAAAAAAAAAGGCAGAAGAGTAAATATGCATATAGTACAACACCAAAGATACATATCCTTGAAAAAAGAAATGATATATATATTTAACACTATACCTTTCAAGCAAGAGAGAAACCAAGATGCCTTGCGAGAAAAATCTAAAAGAAAAGAGAAAAAATAAGCAAAGAATAATGATAGACGTGGTTAAATTCTTAAAAATCACCAAAATTAAGCTCTTAAAATGCTTATAAACTTCAAGCACAGCATAGACCAGGAAAAAAAAAATTTGAAATAATACGGACAAGATCTCACGCAATGACAATTGTAAAGTGATAAAATAGAAACTAGGGTTTTCATACCTTGTTGCAAGAAATCAAAAAGCAGATCAAGTCTGTAACTTCTTCTGAGGGGTTTGAAATATCAAATGGAGAAAGAACAATTGCAATGGAAAAGATGAGGAGGAGGAGGACGACTCAATGTGACGTGAGGAAGGAGCTGGAAAGTAGCTGGGAAGACTTTTCTTGACTTTGTGGTGAGAGCTGGGAAGTAGCTGGGGAGACTCTTCTTGACTTTGTGATGAGAGAATTCATTTGGGAGTTGGTCGATTTGATTTGATTTTATTTGATTTGATTTTTTTTTTAATTATTTTTGTGAGGATGTATTTTCTGAATACCAACACGTGGCATGGTGATGCCGACGTGTCAGCCGAGGTGCCACGTGTCCTGGTAGTCAAGCCGAGATAATCTCGGAGAAGCCGAGGTTATCTCCGAGGATATCGGAATCCGAGATAAGGGACAAGAGTCCTAAGGCAAAGAGGGGACTTAACTAAGATAAGGATAAAGCTCTTGGGGAGTTTATCTTTATCCCCTACAGAGTCCAAAGTAAGCACTAAAATTGGAGTACATAGAAGTTATAATTCAAGTGGGATTTGGATTGAGTATATTATAAAAGAAAGGCACCCCCGTGGGTCTAAGGTATGCAATTTATATTTTGAGTATTTAGCTTAGCACTTGATTATCTTTGAGAGATATACTGACTTGATCGTCGGAGTGCCCCCGGGTGGAAGAACCACCGCCGGAGTTTTTTTCTTTCTGTTACAGGTTGCTAAAGCCATCTATTCAGCCTGTGCTCTCCAGCTGATCACTAAACGGGCAGTGCGGTCAGATTTTCACCCACACAATTTGGCGCCGTCTGTGGGAACGAAGAAAGAATAGATGGCCAGTAACGGACAACAGGAAAAAACTGGGGATGACGCTCCCACTGGGAGTGGCAGACCAATTGATCTTGACATTGAAGGAGACAACCACAATACAGAAGCCCGTGACTAGGGTCACAAAGAGAAAGACGTCATCCAGGAGGGTGACACGTCAAAAAGGACAGACCAAGGAAAATACTACAATGAAGATAACCTCCAGGTATGGAGGGACAGATGCCTACGGAGGGATGAGGAAGTAAAAGAACTGGCGAACAAGTTGGCAGACCTTCAGTCAGTCGTCAACTTCATGATGCAGAATAATGTTATGCAGCCACCATACCCGCTGCAAGATACGCCGATGCCAGCAACCAACGCCCAGAAGGGCGGAAGAAAAATAATCCCCGACGTCCCTCAGCATACCAGGAGCGGAAGGCATTCTCACCGGCCTTCTAGGGAAGTCGGACGAGAAGAACTGAGGCAAGAAGAGTCCCGAAGGACGCACCACATGAAAAATCCAGAGCCCAGAGAACATCGGCATGTTCAAAGGCAAGCACTCTGTTTTGACACAACCCATGGAGAAAGATCCAAACGGGCCCACCACGAGGACGAAAGCAGTGTACCAAAAAGACTAAAATCCATAGACAGCCGAGCTCCATGAAGGAGCAAAGAAGACCTGAGGGACTACCTCAAAAGAAGGCAGAAGAATGTTGAAGCCGAGGTAAACTCCCCAGTAAAGCCGAAGACAGCCTTCTCGGTGGAACTGGACAAATTCGAACCACCAAAGAGATTCAGTATGCCGAGGTTTCAAATTTATGATGGCAAGTCAGATCCAAACTTTCATGTTGGACTATACTTGAATTCAATGGCGTTATATAGCGGGAACGAGCCGTTGCTCTGCAAAGTATTCCCCTCATCCTTTGGGGAAATTGCATCTGATTGGTTCCATAAATTACCAAAGGGAAGCATAAAGACATGGAAAGGCCTGGCCGAGATGTTTGTGGCCAGGTTCGTGACCAACAAGCTGCAACCCCTGAGGGTTGATGCTTTGATGGCTCTAAGAATCACCAAGGAAGAAGGCCTTAGGGCCTATGCGAAGAGGTACTACGAGGTGTTCAACCGAATACCCGAATGCAACCAAGAGGTAGCGGTCGTGTCTTTCAAAAACGGCCTGAAAGATGACTGCCCACTACGGAAGTCTTTGGCAAAAACATTGCCAAAAAGCAGGGAAGAACTCATGGCAAGAATTGAGAAGACATTTATGAGAGAAAAAGTGAAATGATTATAAGGTTGAATGTAATATCTTACTTGAATTTGTTTTGTTTTTTTTTTTATTTTACAAAAACTTTGTTATTTAATGAAAAAAAAAAAACCCAAAACCAAATCTTGCCAAACACCGCCATTATCTGTACTTGGAGTAGTTTTGGTCACGTGGTGTGGTGTGGTGTGGTGTTATTTTAAAGAATTGTTTTAACAAATTATTTCATTACAAAATATAAATTCCATCAAAGGGGGTGGCACCAGTTGCATTTGAGGATATTGAATTGAAGAAATTAAATATATATATATATATAATTTATGTATGTTTTAATTTGTCATTTGTTGATCTTGAAAATTCGTCCTCGGCTACTTTCATTGTCTAGATGAATTTTTGGAGGTGCTATGCACATTCTGTGAATTGGAATTGAAACTAGACAGGTTAATTATTATTTCTGTGCAATTTCAGCCCCTAATTTGACCTAGAAGTATTTTTACCAAAGCGTTCTTGTTAGC